>CM064910.1:21923949-22523949 GCA_032727855.1 Quercus ilex subsp. ballota
GAAATTATTGTGAATTTTTATTATGTCAATAGCTTTATTGAAATTGTATTGCCTTAAAAAAAAAGGGAGAGATGCAGCTTAACACGTTTGTAGGTGGTCCATATGGACCCAAATCCAAAAACTTAAAAAAGGAAGGACAAATGATTTAAAAGTGTGTGAGTTGTTTCAATTCATAAATTTCTTGGCTTCTTGTTAGAAATCTGGGAAATGGGAATAATCCTGTCCTTAATAAGATTTTAGTGGGGTGTAAAAGAATGGAGGTGTACATTATGAATTATAGAAGGAACATAAATTCACTTTCTTGCACTTTTTTATTTATTTATAGAATTTCAACCTATGGCATCCAGCTCTAATGATCATATTCTTTATCATTAAACCAAAATATTTATCGATTTTTTGGTGTAGGAGATTGAATTCTAAATCTCTTATACTTTCTTGCAAATGGTAAATTATATTAAAGAAAGTAATATAACAAAAAATGTGTGGAAGTCTTTTTTTTTTTTTAATGGAAGTGTGGAAGTCATGCTTAGTAATACCATAAAATTGTTATTTAGAAACAAATAGTTATAAAAATGGTAACACAATAATTTTTTTTTTTTTCCCAGTAAGAATTCAAATAGCAATAAAACGTTGAATTTATTCACGATGCACATTGTTGGCATAAAAATTGCATTTAAGATCATGCTTGTCACTTACTCAAAAAGAAGATGAAGAAGAAGAAAATATCATACTTGTCACAAAATAAGAGCTATTCCTTTTGTTTCTTGCACAAATAGGTATAAAATACATCATACTTCACAATATTCACAAGTACAAGGACAAGAGTTTACAAGCATAACATTGAGGAACTATTTACATGCCTAAGAGCACTAGTAGTGGGGGTGTAAACACCCACTAGTTGCTATTTTACAATCTAAGACAGCAAAAACCCACTCCATCCGAGCCTGTATACTTAAAAAAATTTGCAACCTATGAATAGTAAGGTTGCATATATACAACCTTACTATTCATAGGTTGTAAAAAAATAATATTTAATCTAGTGGTTGTGTGTGAAGAGAAAAAGATAGTGGGAGGAAAGAGAGAGAGAATAATACTTTTTATTATTTTATTAGGTAACTTATATTATTTTATTGGGTTGTATATAAAATTAAAAACTAGTATGAAGGGTGAGTTATAAAATGAGTTAGTAAAATAGATGAAATAATGTTTGAGAATGCAAAATAAGTTTTTTTTGCATCCCCGGATGCTAGTGCTCTAACGATCTAAGAGACTAAACCTAAGAAACAACACTACTGGTCCCTATAAAGTGCAATTGAATGCGCTACGGTTTAGTGCTTAGATATGCAAGGTTTTCAAAACTAGACCGGACTGGGAGGTCAGACTATGAAAATCGAAAACCAGGATGAAAACCAGTTTTTTAAACATAAAGAACCGAATTTTTTGTTAATTCCGTGAACTCCTAAAACCGAGGTTGGACCGCACGAACCAGTGGCAAGAACCGTGCGGTCCAACCCCTTAGCAATTTCTTTTTTCTTTTTCTTTTTTATTTATAAAAAACAACTTAACACAATTTTATTCTACTTAATTAAATTGTCCATCTCTTACAAGGAATAAAAAAAATATATAATTAAAATCCTTCAAAGATATTCAACTTTACTTCAAAAATTAATCAATAATTTTAATGTTTTCATGGTTATTATTTTATTTTATTAACTTTCTTATTTAATTATTAAATATATGCTTGAAAATCATTAAATTTCCCTCACATATATAGATATATTGTCAATTTTGCTAGTTTTATAAATTTAATATCTATATTTAGGCTTTAATTAATTATTAAATTAATTATGACATCATCACGGTTCGACCCCAATTCGACCTCAAAAACCTTGAACTTCTTCCTTTTACGATTCAATGAACAGTTTGGGTCTGAAAACCTTGTAGATATGTATTGTGATTTGTGCTTTGTGTTGAAGGGGCCTTCTTGTATTGTCAAGTCTTCTATTTTATAGGTAAGGATGGTGACTTTTTCCAACCCATAATTACCTCACTAGCAGGCGGTTAATTGCAGAAAAATAACTTCTAAATTTCCATTGTGATGAAACATAGAGATGTAGTAAGGAGTTGAACTTAAAAGGGGTGAATATATAAAAAATAATAATAATTATGAAATTCTAAATAAGCATCTATTTAGTATTAACAAGCTGTTAACAAAGACAAAGACATAAAATCATTATTTCTTAACACATTAAAATGTAATCATTTGTTAAAAAGGAGAACTTGACATGCATCTATTGTCAAATAAGGGTAAAATTATATTGTTTAAATTTTTTTAAAGGGTAAAATTTTTTGTTTTGTGTAAAATTGATAGATAATTTTTTTTTTTTTTAGTTTTGCAATTGGTACTTAAAATGATCAAGGATATTGCTTTGGGGGTGGTAAAAGTTCAATCTTCTCAAAGAAAAAAAAATGTGAAAGTTCATTTTTTTTTTTAAGGGTAAAATTTTTTGTTTTGGGTAAAATTGCTATATATATATATATATATATATTTTTTTTTTTTTCAATTTGTACTTAAAATGATCAAGGATAGGGGTGTTCATCAAACCACATAAACTGCACAAACCGCACCAAAACCGCTCGCAAAATGGCATAACCGCACTGCACCACAATTAACAGTATATCGCACCGCACCCTCTCTATATATTAATATATTTATTTATTTTAATATTAAATATAATATTAATAGTTTAATAACCATAATTTTCAAATATATATATATATATATATATAGTTTGATAACTCTAACAGGTGTTGACTAGAAAAGCCAACCCAAAATAAAGAAAAACTAACTCAATAATTTAAAACTTGGCCAAAAAAAAAAGGAACAATTAGTTTTGGGGTAGGTAGGAAAAGTCCAAAATTTGAAAAATACGCCAACTTCAAACCGCATCTTATACATAATACCGTATATGTGACCGCAAAAATGAAATACGGTGCAGTTATGGTTTTAGTTAAACTCTAAACTGTACCATACCGCACCACATAACACATGTGACCATAAAAATAAGATGCGGTACAGTTATGATTTTAGTTAAACCGAACCGCAAAATGCGGTGCTAAAAATTACCAAAAACCGCACCGCACCGTAAAAGTTCTTTTTTTTTTTTGAAAAATATTAATGATAAAAATGACAAAGGAGAAAGGGTTATAAATGAAAAAACCCATTATTATTTATCACGGCGGAACGAAATACCTAGCAAAACAAAAGTTCCCCGTTGTCCCTTCGTGTGTGACTCTATATTTCTCTCCCCCATCAATACCTTCACCTAAAATCGCTTGGAATTAAAAACAAAAGACAAAAGAAAAACCCACTGATTTTATTTATTTCCAGTTGCTCTTTCGCCAAAGTAGTAAGCAGAACAGCAATCGGGAAGCCTTAAAATTAAAAACCCATCACATATTTGCTTGGTCACACAATAAAGTTTTTTTTTTTTTTGAGAATCCAAAATAAAGTAATTCTAATTATAAAAAATTGCAACATAATAAATGTTTTTTTCTGGTAAGAATTCAAATAATAATAAACCATTGAATTTGTCTCTGATGCACATTGTTTGCATAGAAACTGTATTTAAAATCACAATTGCCACAAAATAAGAGCTAACCTTTATTCATTTTATTGGCCTAAAAATAATTAGTAAAAAATTACACCATTAAATTACGAATATATCATACTTAGAAAGAATTTAAATGCACCTAATATTTATGTTAGGAAATCAAATTTGCCATTATCCATCAATTGATTGCATGTCCATTTATGCCAAAACGGGAAGCGATATACACTAGCATATAGCTGTCAAAAAATTTGATCATAAAGCAATATTTATTATAAATAGTTTTGTAGCACCTTTTTTTTTTTTTTTTTGAGAGATTTTCTTATACAACCATTAGAGACTTTACCAGTTAAGCTAACTCTAACCCACAGTAACACCTTAATCCACAGTAGCACCTTCTTTGTACTGTACAATTTTCTCCATGTAGCTTTTGTCCCGCTAAATTTCTAAAAAATTATGAGTATGTATCATTTATTCAAATCACTATATCAGATCAATGATTTACCAGAATTGAGCTTCAAGTTTAATCTGAAGTTAAACACGGTAATGCATGAATATAGCCCTGGAGGCTTCACATTTGGTGAGTTTTTCACCTTGCTTTTAGTAAATTTAATTACAAGCTAGAATGCATGTTAGACTACATACTCACATTTATTTTTCCGGGTTTTTTTTTATAGATTGGAGTTCTTATATCAACTCATCCCGTTATGCCCTTGGGATGATTTAACAATTGCAGCAAAGGAGAGAACCTTGCATGAAAATCTTCCACCAAAGGAATTCACATTTTTCAATAATTAATAAATCATGTATTATCCATGCAAATAGAGATTTGCAAAGCCTTTTTTCTTACCTATGGTCTATATTTAGAGGTATGAAAATAAGAGGATGTTTATATCATTTTCTCAAAACTCAAAAAAGAGGTTAATGTAAGTTACTCGATTTCAAAATTATTTCTATTAGATGTAAATTGAGTTGCTATCAATTATATTTTTCTATAAAATGATTCATTTCTTGGCCTATGATTGCATATAAAGCCATGGACCCGGGAGTAATTCTATGAGGGGGTAGAAAATCTTGAAACCCCCCCCCCCACCTTTTTTTTATTTTGTTTTAGCTGTAGAAGTCATGTATCTACGTGGCTGAATAAAATAGGGATTGAAGGAAATCTGCCATGATTTTCCTACATGAACATAATCATAATAACTACTCTATCAATTACAAAACTTGAAACTAAAACTAAATTTGAGAGGTATAGCGTATACATGCCCAAGCGTTGGATTAGGTGAATTGAATTACAGCCTGATTAATCTCAAATTCTCAATTTTGTCTAGAATTAGGCAATAAAAATTAGGGCTTTTATTCTCACATCCATTTTGCTTTAAATGTGGATTTAAAAAAAAAAAAAAATTTACATCAATACATCAATTGTAAATATTTATATAAAATAGTGGATATAAACGATTGTAAGAGAATATAAGTTGCCTAAAAAATAATATTCCTTAGTCAAACAAATATCACTTCATCTCTGTTATGATCTGTTTGGATTGAGGGGGAAGGAGGGGGAGTAGAGTATAGTAGAGTGAAATTAGTCCAAAACTAGTCTATTTTCAGCCAACTCTACTCTACTCCCCTCCACTTCCTCCTCAATCCAAACAAACCCTTAAAGTTTTAAACTAATGACTTACCACATACAAGGCCAAAACAATCTCCATCCAAAAAAAAAAAAAAACCAAAACAATCAAGCCACAACAATCAAGGGTTGCATCATATTATTCATGAACGTGCACGATCTTTAAGAGTTAATTTCCAATACATTATACAATTTAATAATTTTATATTGGATAAATATTTTAAAATAGTATTATTTGATAGTATATATGTTCTCTTTTTTTTTTTCTTTTCTTTTTTTCTTTAACATGCATCAAATATCGCGTTAATTAGATGTTATTTAATCATAAATTCATGTTTTGTATATGATTTTAGAATACAAAAACTTAAAACTTAAAACAATTGATCATTATGATATTTTGCAAATACAAAGAATATAAAGAAACAATATAAGTACAAAGAGTAGAAAATTGGATTGAAATTTTGCTTAAACAACAAGAGATCCTCCTGCTTACAGATAAGAATTGCACATAATTCGTAATTGCTTGGGACACTTGGTAATATTGTTCTAATAATGTTATTTGTATTTTCTGAAAATACGTGTGGGTGAAAAAATATGTTGAAATACGTGTAATATTGTTTAAATACTGAAAATCGTTATTTAAATACCTTACCAAACACCCCTGCATATCAGTGGCGCTTGTATAAACATGGTTTTAGCTCAGGCCATTCGATTGTAGAATGTTGTAATACAAAGAGTCTGTTTGAGAACCACTTATTTTGTTAAAACTGAAAACTTTTTGCTGAAAGTATTTTTGATAAAGGTAAAAGTTAGTTAAAATAGTACAGTAGGACCCATGATTAGTAGCAAAAATAAACTAAATAGTAAAATAAGTTAGCAAAAATAATTTTTGGCAAACGGACCCTAAGATTATAGACTTGGTGTTGAAATTGGTGATGAGTAGTGAAATTGGTGTTGAAAGGACTTGGACAAAGAAATTCAAGGTCGGGCCCTTATATAGATTTTAGAAATTCGAGAGGATGGGTTGCTTCTTTTACAGATAAAAAAGATAGAAGCTTGGCAGTGTATAACCGCAAAACACAAAAACTAAGGAAATTTGCAAAATATGGGAACCATTTTGATGAGTCCCTCGCTGTTAGTTACACAAAGACACTAGCTTTTATGAATGGAGGAGGTAATGTAAGTGAGTAACAAAACCAATTTATAATATGGCTATGGCCTATCTATGAATTTTTTTATGGTGTAAACCTACAAGAATATTGCAATCCATTTCAGTGATATTATTTCAGTTTCTATGAGCTATGCATTTTTCTCGTTATGTGCGTAGCCTTGATAAACCTGTATTGTGTGTGCTTTTGGTCTTAGCAATTTGTGTGTGTGTGTGTGTGTGTGTGTGTGTGTGTTAGGCTTTTGTAAAGTCATATGTGCATTGCCTTCAAAATCAAACATTTTGTATTGTTTGAGTTTTAGCCTTTGGGGCACCATACTTGTTACAAGGCCACCGTAAAAAGGAACCTACTTCTCACCTTTTCAATTTACAATAGCAGTAACTAAAATTGACTACCTTTGCAATTTATATAAGCAGTTACTAAAATTGAATTAGTCAGAATTTGATTTTATAACTTGGTGAAAAATAAGCGTTTCCTAAGAAATAATATTTTCATGTATCCTAAGTGACAAGCTGTTGTTAATAGATAAAAAAGTAATGTCAATAATAGGCCCAAATTAAAACCAATAACAACTTACCACATAAAATTTGTTATGAAATGCAATTCTAAATGTTGGCAGCTTGAATTTTGTTAGGTCTTTTAGAACATTTTATCTCAATAAAATAATAGAACCAAATTCATTCTCCAAAAATTAAACCATAAAAATAAATTAGAAAATCAAATTTCCAAAGGATAGTAGATAATACATCATTTTTATGCCCCTACTGGGTAAACCAGATTGTGATTTTAGAATCTTCTCTCTCTGGAGTAGTGCAGAACTCCCATGGCAATTGGTAATGCTTGTGCAGTTGAACCAACAATTGGCTTTTTAGTTATTATTATTATAGCTTTGCCCCAATGTTTTCTTTGGGTAAGTGACTTTTCTGAATGTCAAGGAAACTAAAAAAAAGGTCAATACATGGTAAATTTTGCTTTTGTCTTCTCAAACACTTGTTCTGCAATAATAGCTCCAGAACCATCAGCTTTTTTGATCTCCAAGTGAGCCTTCTGATAAAATCCAGTACCCCTTAATGCATCTGCAATGAAATCATCAAACCCAATTGCTATAGCTGCTTCAGCTTTTGCTCCATAAACCAACCTCTGCATAAAAGGAAAATATCAGAAATGTAAGGTAATGTGAAATAAAATAATAATAATGACAGTGATCCTCATAAAAAAATAAACAGAGTTCCAAAAACTAGACCTTGATTCTTGAAAGGTGGATAGCACCAAAGCACATTGGACAAGGCTCACAAGATGCATATATCTCACACTCTGAAAGGTCCATTTTCTTCAGCTTTTTACAGGCCTAAGGGAGAAGTCCATTCCAAGTATGGGATCAATTTGTGTCAAAGAACAAAATAAGATGATAGAAAGTTGATAAACTTTCAAAGTCCGGAATGAACTGGAGGAATTGCATGCATGAAAAACTTAAAAGAGAAAATTTAAAACATATTTAGAATAAGCATTATTCCAATAGCCACAGTGTCATGTAAAGAAATGTGTTAAAATCATATGCAAGGTACCTTCATCTGGATTTATTAATTATATGCATACCCATGCTTATAATCAAGTAATTGTTTTGGCAACCTGAATATAAAAACACAAACCACCAAACACAAATTTTTTTAATTTTTATTTCCCCCAACAATTTCTGTTCCCATTTACTGATTGAGAACACTCAACACTCTTAGATATTGAACATCACAGCGTCACTTAAGTTAGGGATAACAGACCCAACAAACAGATGAGAACAAGAAAATGCTTTATTTATTATCGGTTTCCTTCACTAACCATCATTTTAAAAAACTAAAGGGGAAAAAATGATTACACATGGTTCAGACCTTTGTTTAATGAATTTTAATTTTGGGAAAGCTCCAGCATGTAGGTGCTCAAAGAAGATGCTAACATGTTAAGGGCTGGACCTAATTCACTGGTAATGTAAGACAACGTATTTTCGAAGATAGTTTTTTCCTATTTAGTATGTACAATAATTTACTCCCACAAGTCCATGCATTTGAGAATTACAATATGATTTCACAATTCCAAAAATCTCAAAATTTATACATCAAGAGAGAGAGACTGAATGACAATGATCGAACTAAATGTTAATGACTAAGCATTTGTAATATAAACAAGATTATTTATATGTAAACTTGAAACAAAGCAATACAAACCACTTATTCCTAACAATATGACTATACCCTTCTTTTTTCTTTTTCTTTTTTACAAGTCTAAACCATCATTTCATCAACATCATCAAATAAGAATCAATTTGAAGCACAATGCAAATGGAAGATCTACCAATAAATGCTTCTAAACAATTATAGCAACACGCATTTGTGTGTATGAGAGAGAGAGAGAGATAGACAGACAAACAAACAAGGTATTATGGCAAGGATATGTTGACTAATACCAAGTACCTGCTCTTTTCTAGGATATATTCAACTTCATCCATCAACTGAAGATTTTTAAATAAGCTTTTAAAATTCATATGATTATCAATAGCATCTTTTCCTTCAATATAAACATAAAATTTCAACTGAAAAAACTCCTAGAAAACTGACACCACCATACTCCAAGTAATCAAATAACCTACACAAGCCAACAGGATAATTTCTTAGTCTAACCTCTCTTATTGCAGTAACCTCTGCATGTGCAGTCGGGTCAGTGTTTCTCAAAACCATGTTGTGGCAACTTACAACTACCTCATCATTATGAACAACAACTGCACCAAATGGGCCTCCATCTTCACAGTCAACCCCTTTATATGCTTCTTCAACCGCTTTGGTTAAAAACTTGTGATCTCTATCCTGTACAACTGGTTGGACAATCACAAGGAAAGGACACCATGATAATGTCACAAGGCCAGGTGTAAATAGTTTGCAAATCATTACTCTATTGATTGAAATAGACAGAATAAATGTAACCAAACAGTTGGTAGACTACATATGAGGCTGATGAAATTACTAGTCAAGATATAATTCTTTTATAAAAACATTTTTCCACAAATACACTGATCAAGTAAAAAACAGCTCTTTAAAGATGATTACCAGCTGATGAATGGTAAAAATGGGCTCAAAAAAGGGTCAGAAAACGTCTCCATATAGAGTCAGTTTGTGGTAATGAAGACTAAAACTATAATATGGTATGCTGTCATGTATAATTCAAGAAAGAGCAAAATAGTAACTAGACCAAGTGACTTGATCACCAAAAAGTATATGATCAGCTGTATATACGCTAATTCTTAAATCTTCATTTCAGGGGTGGGAGGAGATGAGATAAGAGACAACTTTGAAATTACCTTCCTGATAGCCAGAAAATGCAGAAGCCACAGAAATTGTTCCATCTTTAGCTTCCAGCACTGTGAACAGAAAGCGGGCAAAAGACAGTAGGTAACATCAACTAAAAATTTTTCCATATGCATAAAACATATATCAACAAAAAGTATCATCATCTAATAATTCCAAATTTCAATAAATATACTGTTTTAATCAATATGTATTGCTAAAAACAGTTTGAGGGGAAAATTAACAATCAATTAAAACCAAGACTGCTAGTTTAACCATTTGCGGACTCCAATATATAAATAGAAACACACACAAGCCAAAATTATCCTCGAACTGCTATAGGAGGAGAAAACAATAGCTAGGTGGAACATGAGAAAGAGAAGTTCACAAAGACACACAACAGTAGTTGTGTGCAATTTCCTAAAACAGACTATGAGGACTCAAGGAATCCCTTGGACTGGCATATTCCTACCTCTCACTACCAACAAAGTCATTTGTTCTCAGACCAGAAGCAATTTGCATAATTTTACATCCATCTCATGGTAGCACCATCCATAATAGGAGTATCATAGAAACTATGTTCCCTCATTCCAAATATCAGAAACTCACCCATTTCAAATTTCAATAATGATGTCATTTCCAAATTTTACTATTTATGGAATTTCTTTTCCACACGGCCCCCTTTTCAATTGAAGGACAAACTCAGTCAACTGATCAATATCCAACCACAAAATATGCAGAAATATTTTGTAGTATGTTCTTTTCAATTGTTTCCAACCTACTAGATAACCAACGCCAGAATTTGAAGAAAACATGCAGGACAATTCTCTTTGACCTTTCTTATATAGGGCCATATTCAAAAAAAAAAAAAAAAGATTGTTAAAAAGTACTTATCAGAAACGAGTTTTCAAACATGCTTTACCACATTGTTTGACTTTTACCCCTCACTTCTCGGAACAAGAATTAAAACTAATAAAGAAAAAACTAATTTTGGTACACGTTAAGCAAAGCATCCAAAAGGCACTTTCTTGTATTCTTGAGGTACATCAAATGATCAAAGCAAGATTTGCTTCCAAAGAGAGAAAACAATTTTCAAAAGTGATAACCAAACGATCCTTAGTGAAATTACCACACACACACACCATAAAAGTACAAATAAGTTGATGGGTCAGTGAAATTACCATGCCTATCATCTATGCTAATACCCAGAAACAGATTTGCTGGAAAAAAGTAGAAAACCAAACAGACCCAACTAAAATTCCAACACCTGATTTCCAAAAATCTAAAGAACCATAGCTTGTGATCACAAATTGTGCCTAACAACAACACAAACATACACAAATGCAAAATCAAATACAAACACAAACACAAACACAAACATGTATGTATCATGCATGCATACATGATACATACATGTTATACATCATGTTGATGATAATGGATCCACATGGCAACTCCCATAAAACAGAACTCTAGAGTGTAATTCAAGAGAGAGAATGACAACCAATATAGACTGCAAAGTAAAGAAAGTTCATATTTTTACATGTAGAACAAGAGGAGGAATAAATTAAAACAAAGAAAAATAGTTGTACAGAAACTTACCATTGGCGTCCTCCATGATTGGAACTGAGAAGAATGAGAGGGAAATGAAGGATTTAAGAAAATATTCAAGAAAAGTGTTGAGAGAAAATAGGAATTAAAGAGAAAGTGTGAAAAAGAAGACAAGAAAAACTGGTCCACGTATTGTACTAATATTTATATAGTTTGGGGAGAGAGAGAGACAGAAACAGAGAGAGAGAAGGAGCACTGGGACGGGGTTCTTCCTTCTTAATTGTCTAGTCCTAACTACTACCTTGTTAGTTAGAATCACATTTCCTACGAATATACCAAAAATTTAAAATTTAGATTCTTAGAATGAGATTTATGGAATCGGGTTTTTCCACTTTTGGAATTCGATTTCCCACTAACCAAACAGGACCTACAGTAAATAAATGTAGAAAAAGAAATGAAAAGTAAGTGCATGTGAACTTGTGAAATGAGTGCTAATTAAATATTGCCAAATGGAGAATATGGCAGTTGATCAACCAAGCCAAGGGTGTGACGTGTGAGTGTGACAATGATTGTTGAGAACTCTCTAGTGGGGTTGGATTTTTCTTTTTCTTTTTTAAATCTTTTTTAGGTGAATTTTGAGATAAAAATTCAAACATGAACATGTGTTTGTTACTTGCAAAGCCAGAAATGATTGTTTCATTAAAGTAGACACAATTGAGGAGAGTTTAGTAAATGACACAGTTTAAAAGAATGAATAAATATGACACGAGAAAAAAATAAATATGTTACAATTAAATATTTTGATATAATAGATATATATCTAAATAGTCCATCCATTTTTATATAAATATATATGACCATAAAAAATCATAAACAAAGAGTTGTTACTTTGTTGAATTAAACTTATCCTGATTTTATCATAAGAGTATCATTAGTGACTCCAAAAAGGTTTTTTTTTTTTTTTTTTTTTTTTGAGAAACCGCCCCAAGAAGATAAGAAGGGGGGGAGGGGGGGGGGGGGTAAAGATTTATTAAAGGGTCATGCTAACAAGTGTCCTTAGGGCACTCATTAAGAATCTATTTTAAGAAAATTTTGACATCACTTTTATGAGAAATGAAAAAATTATCAAAACATTAATTGTTTTTTTTTCTTTTCCCATAAAAATTTTCTTTAATTGGATTCTTAACAAGTGTCCTTAGGGCACTCGTTAGCATTTCCCTTTATTAAATTCCAAAAATTTGTGTTAGTGTTTGTGCAGATTGCATTTCACTCGTATCAAGGATAAGGGGTTTAAGGGAAATGAATGCTACCTTGATTTGCGGCCTAATTAATGTGTGGTAAGGTCTTTTAGAAAATTTGTTAGGTGCTTTATATTTTCTCTTTAAAAAAAAAAAAAAAAATTATAACCTCATTGATTAGTAAGGTATTCCAAAATATACTTAGATCCAAATAACTAAGATCATTTACATGAGAATTTTTTTTTTCTTATAAAGAGTAGGGGATTTGAATCCACATTATTTTCAATGCCACAAAACTCTAGGCAACACGTTACTAAATTAAAGAGTGGTTTTGTTTGATGTATTCTTACACTAGTGTAGTTAGGGAATTTGAAACTGCAATCATAAAAATAAAATAAATTTACTTTGCATTTGGGTCAGAAAGTTGCAAACTTTTACAATGGATTTGTCACCAATGTTTTAAAATTGGTTCCAATAAAATAAAATAAAAATAAAATAAAAAAGTTTTTAAAAATCAATTCTGATACGTAAACCGGTATGTTAAACCCCTTATTATGTCTAGGTCAAAATTTTGGCTTATACCGGCCATTCAGACGCAATTTCGACCTTTAGGTGGAATATGCATTCAAGACCAAAATTGTTTTTTTTTTTTTTTTTTAGGAATCTTTTTGGTTTGTTTAGTATAAAATATCTTTTTATACAAAAAAAAAAAAAATTATGAGATTTTATGAATTTTTAGTTTGTTAAATTATGTAGAGATTTTTATGACCATTTGATTTGTTTAATTATGTATAGGGCTGTCCACGGGTTGGGTTTTTGCCCAACTCGGAACCGACCCGATCACTTCGGGTTTTCCGTGCATAGACCTGCTGCCGACCAGCGAACGGAGTCGGTTCAGGTGGTTGAATTTTCATCGGGTACGGATCGGTCCTCAGTCGGTTTCGGGTTGTGAGAAAAACTGCCGGATTTTGCCAAAAGCCGCCGGATCTGGCGAGACCTGACAGGATCTTGGCAAAATCTAGGCGGATCTCGCAGAGATCAAGCCGATCTCGACGAGATCTGGTAGGATCTCAATGAGATCTCGACATATCTCGAAGAGATCAAGCCGAATCTCTTCGAGGTCTCGCCTAAACTCGAACAAATCTCCTCAGATCGGACAAAAAATCGACGCTTTCCAGGCAGTATACAATCGGGTCGGTTGAAATCGGTTTCTCAGCCTCAAACCCGCCAACCGACCCGCCGTTTTCGGGTTCAGGGAGCAACGATCCGCCGCGACCTGTCACCGGCGTCGGGTCAGCCGGTTATCGGGCCGGATCGGTCGGTTTGGCCGGGTGGATCGAGTCCCAGTTTTGTTTGGACACCCCTAATTATGTATGAGATTTTATAAATCTTTTTAAATAATAATCATCTTAAAACGATACACCGTTATACACTGATATCGAAATATTCGGTTTCTCCAACAACAAAAAAATATATCAAAATATTCTGTTTCGAGTAAACATTTCAGAACAACGTTTGAAATGAAATTCAAAACTTTGCTTATCATTGACAAGTAGAGAAAGGATGAAGATGAACCGTGCCTTCTTTCTTTCTTTTTTTCTTTTTTTTTTCTTTTTTTTTTGAGTTAATTGCTCTTTGAAACAAATAAAGGTATGCTTCTAGCCAGTAGCCATAGCATTGTGATTGACACTTGATCATGTGGAACATCTCACGTGTCCAATTTTGAGTGAGGCTAGACGCAAGATGTGTCCAGGACCAGGATATTTAGTAGGTTAGTAAATGCACTTAATAGCCTATTCTTTAGTTTATTTATATAAATTTATTTTCAACCCCTTTGGGAATTTTCCTTTATAATGAACAAGATGCTTTTTGAATTTTGATCATTCATAATTAAAAACGGAATAAGAAGCTTTTGACTAATAAAAAAACAAGAAGAATAAAAAGCCTCTGAGAGGAATTAAATTTTGAGTATTTAGTAGTGCCCACCACCTCGATAAAATTGACCCAACCTAAATTAACCTGATGCCTTGGGTTGGTTTTTATTAAGATGGGTTAAGTTGGATTGAATTTTATTTTATTTTAAAACCTTGGGTTGGAATGGAATAAGGAGTCAACAAATTTGACCTAACCCGACCCACCATGTATATAAGTTTATTTTATTACTCTTATTTTATATTTTTAGTTTGAATGATCTTGGTATTTGGAGAATTAGTTTTGATAAATTTGAAATTTTAGAATATAATTTAAGTATATTATATGAATGATAATAATTTATTAAAATAATTAAAATAATCTATGAAAATCCAATTTTTTATAAGGCATAAAATATGCATGCACAACCCATATAAAGGTTAAAAAAACCCTACAATCCTAGTATTTAGTTTAATATATTATTATTCTTATCTTGAAATACCTATGCAACTATTTTTATCTTGAAATACCTATTCTTATCTTGAAATACTTAGGGGGTGTTTGGTGAGTATTTTCAAACAACAATTTTCAGTTTTTAAACAATATTTCACGCATTTTCATCCACTTTTTTATCCACACGTATTTCCACAAAAATTTTTAAACAACAATTTTCAATTTTTAAACACATGTACCAAATGGGTTAGTTTTAATGTTAAGATCGTGATTTACCAAAAAAAAAATAAAATAATAATATTCTTTTCCCACTAGTACTAAGCCCTCCACTCTAGAGGAAATACTTCTATAGTTCTATACCTAATCCTCACATGAGCAAGTGGTAGAGAGAGAGACATCGGTGCATGAAATAATGAATGACCCGCTTGGTTAGCATGATGACTTGGGTTTGCACAAGTCATGACAAGAATAGGGAGAGAGAGAGAGAGATGTCGGTGCTTTTGTAACTTGTAAGTTAGGTTATCTACTATTTGTCCACTGAGTACTAATATTTAATATTACATTTTGGTTTAATTTTATTTATTTATTTTTTATAAGCCAAAACCAATTATACAAGAGTTTTGTAGTTTAAGTGGTTGTCATTTCTTGATATTTTCAACAAAAATATCTAAGATTAATATTATTTTTTTCCTCAAGCAACAAATTATAGAAATTTAAAAAAAAAAAAAATTATATAAAAGGATATATGCCTATATGGTGTAACAGGACTATGTATGCCTATATGGTGTAACAGGACTATGTAAGGCACCTCTCATGTGATAGGTGTAATAGGAATGTGTAAGGAATTTACAAGATTTTCCAGATTCATGAGAGGCAAAAATAGAGAAAATATGTGCAAAAAAAAAAAAATACATAAGACAATATTTACGTGGTTCGGCAATTTGTTTATATCCACAGAATTACAATAATTTTACTATTTTCAAGAAAAAATACAAGATGCAGCAATATAGTTTTTTTTTTTTTCCCTCAAAATAACACACCAAAATTCTAATATGAAACAACGGTATTTATATCTCACGCAGAGGGTTCATAATGGACTAAGAAACGGGCCAAAAAAATTTCTCTGAGCTTAGCCCAAGCCTCTGCTCTCCAAACTAAGCCTCAAAAAATCTTTCATTAAAAACTGTAACACTTTTATGTTAAATCATAATTCGGATCAAACACATCTTATACTCCACGTAGCCAAACGGAATGTTACCATGATCATTACAGGATATGTTTTTCCAATTATGCATACATTTTATCCATAAAAAATTAAGATAATATGACGTGTACCACCTATTCTTTTTCTTCTTCTCTTGGCTAAAGGACAACTTATTCTACTCTATTTTTTGTAATGACTTATGATCAACTAATATAATCAGCTTCCGTGATGTATGGGACTTTTTTATTTTGTTGTGTGAAACACAATTAGCACCTTTCCTTTATTATATATGAATGTCCTATGGTGTGTATGGGCGGCTCACTATGATTAATTTTTGTTTGTTTTTGTTTTTTTGGCTGAACACTATGAATTGTATATGATCTTTATAGGACATAGGAGGAGGCAGAACCAAAACGTGAATTGATGATGAAGATGAACTATCTTAAAGTTACACTTTCACACCTAAAAAGATCATACATCATACATGTAAATCTCGAAGGATTTTGTCTTCCAATCCACCCTGCAGGTTGAGGTCCCTACTCCTAGGCCTAGAGTCAAAATGTTTCATTCAACTCACGTGGAATAATAATGGCATAGTTTTCAAAGGATTGAAAGAGAGCTATGCTACTGCAACAAAAAAACACAATTTAGCCATGAATTTATCAACAATAAAAGTAATCTTCCGAAAAAACAAAAAAAGAAAAGGAAAGCAATACTTTCATTGCTTCACATTAGGGAAAAAGGAAGGAATAATGCTAAGAATATAAACTTTTTTTCCTAATTTTCTCACAATTATGGTAATTAATTTATGCAACATACTTACCCAGCAATTGTGAATTTAAACAAAGAAAAAATTGGTAGAAGGTCAATGTCACTAGAATTATCGTTCAAGCAATGCTAAGGTCCAGCATTTGAATATAGAGACAGAAAAATATGTTTAAGATTTAAGGTCCAATTTAGGCTCTTTCCTAGTGCCTTAGGGAATGGTTTACATTAAACCTATAAAACACCACCACTTCAAACTCTGTTTAATATATGACCCGGTCAAATCTAGGGAACAAATCAAACCTGTCAAGTGTCTAATAAATTTTGAGTGCAAGCTAGAGTGGATTTGGATTTCATAGGGTTAGATTTTTTTTTTGACAAATTTAGAGAGTCGAGAAGTGTATATATATTGAGAAGTATAGTTTTAACAGCCAGTTGATAAAAAATAGTGGACTTGGATTTGGATTTTTTATATATTTAAAAACGAGTTTATAAAAATAATTAAATAAAAAAAAACATATTTAAAAACGAAAGACCACTTGAGAAGTTTGGTATTGACAGGCAGTTGATAAAATATGCAGAGTCTTGCTTTATTTCTTTGACGAAATGATCTGCTTCATAACCAAAAATAGAGGTTTTCCAGTGAAGCAAATGGAGCAAAAAGTGAAATACCAATGGTACCGACCAATTTGTATGCACATATATATCCAGAGTCCAAAACTGAGAACTAGTCAAACCAACCAAAGTTAGAACCATTAGCCCCACAAGCAATACCAACTAAGAGGACTACAAGCCCCACAAGCAATAGCATTGGACTGTGACATTATTGTAAGATTGATTAGGGAAAATTTCAGCCTAATTTTCTTGTCGTAAGAGCAAAGCACTGGCCTTCTTTTCCACCAAAATGCACGGAAATGGTAGTGGTTAATTACACAATCAAGCAATCAAGCTAGATGGTCTATTTGGCAAGTTTTGCCATGGAAAGTCTTGTGTCATCTTATGAGAGAACTTGGATTTGAATCCCATCTATGCCAAAAATTCATTAGCATCTTGACTTGATAATAAAGATAAGTCATCATAAAGCGGACACCATAAATTGAAATTCTATTGTATTTATAAAAAAAATATATAAAGTTTTTTCCAAGAGTTTTGTAACTCAACGACATTGCTTAGAATTTTTAATAAAAACATCAAATTTGAACAATTATGATTATTATTAACTCACTTTCTCTCTGTTTTTTCCTGATAAATCCATAATTACTATGGGAAGGGGTTTTGAACAAAACATTATTTCTATTATAAGTTAGAACAAGGCAATAAAAAGCTTTGATGCTAAAAAATGAATTCCAGTGTTGGTCTAAAGCTCTCTAGCAAGATTACAAATATGTAGCAATTCCTTGTTGGTAAAGGCTTGCAAAAGATTTTGTAAAGTAGATTCCCTGCTTTTTCTCCGGATGTTTCATCCCTATCTTCCTCTGTCATTATTCAATACTTTGCTATTTGACTAAAAAAAAATAAAAAGAAACGATCCCCTTCATGCATATCTCATCTTAAAAGCAAACAAACAGTGATAATGAGCTGAACTGAATGTACTGTACTTCCAATCCATCTTTTGAGAAACTTTCAAAGCCAAGTGAATTAATTCCTTTTTTCTTGTTTTCCACATGTACCAAACAATAGATTTGGCCAAACTTAAAGTGGAACCCACTAAGGTTTCAGACTTCAGAGTTCAGTGTCCAAACCGCTGTCACCCTAAATTACAAAGTAAATGGCTGGGATTTGGTACCCAATTGGGGCTACAAATAACAATTTGAAATTGATAGGACACGATTCCACGCTGTTTCTCATAGCCCAATCAATTGATTTGGAAAATTTTGGAATTCTTTTTTTCTTTTCTTTTTTCTTAGGAATATTTTAGGATAACTTAGCATCATTCTTCATAGGATTTTCCATTTTTACACTCATCTCTCCTTTAATTTAGAATAAGACACGTACCTCCTCTAAAACGAAAAATTATTTACACTAAACTTCTTGGGATGACTGAAAAATACTTATATAAAAAAAATGAATTTCCTATTTTACCCTCTACTTAAATTATCATCCATACCTCCTCAAATAGCAAATTTGAGATTTGGTTTCAAGCTTTTTTTTTTTTCTTTGTAAAGGTCTTATTTCGATCATCAAAGGGAGGTCAATGTAAATAATTTGCATTTTAAGGGAGGTGCGTGTCGTACTCATATTCCAAAATATAGAGTGGGTGAGTGTAATCACAGAAAACTTCAAAGAAAACTGCTACAATTTTCCGAACTATTTGGCTTATTTCTTTCCCAAATTTAAGTTGCTTTCATATATTTTTTTCTCAAATAAATAGAATCATTAAATATTAACATACACAAACAAAACCATGCTAAAAACCTAATCACAATATAATAATCAAATTTAAGCTATATATAAATAGACACCTCCTCTAGCCATCGCTCTTCACGCAACCTCCATATGCTTCAACTTACGTATGATCCCACCCCCAACATCTCAATCCCACCTCACCACACTTTTCTTTATATGCTCCCTCTCACCACAAATAAATTCCTTAATTCTACATTTGAATAAATTGTTACATGTTACATAACACCTAACTATCATTTTGGGATAAAGAACTAGAACCAATATAATATGCCATAATCACCAAATAGATTTTGATCATTCTTAACTTTCTATAAGACTATAATGATTGATTATTATTTATTACCACAAAGGAAGAGGGGAGAGTGATGGTTGATAGGTTTGCATAATAAATAAGGATGAAAGAGAGTGATTATTTAACATTTTCTTCCAAACATGTTTGTTAATTGTATTTGTTAGAAATTCTTGTCTTCAAATAAAGAATTTAACAAATGGTAAGAACAACTATCATAAAATGAATGTCATAAGTTTAAATCATCTCTTAACTAAATATTATAATAATAATGGGAATCCTTTTTTTTTTTTTTAAGAAATTAGAATTTCAAAGAAAAAATTATTGCTGACTCATCAGTAAAAGAATAATGAATTATTGCTAGATTTTTGTTCCAATTTTATGAATCGAGAGAGGACTGCACATTGAACTTGGGGAGGTTGCACTTAGGGACGTTGTGTCCATTTTTACTATTTAAATATGGATTTTTTTTTTTTTTAATCATATAGGACATATAATTGGATTGCCTTCAAATGCAGCACAATCTATTAGTATTTTATTTAAATGTGACTATTTTATTAGAGGCAACAGACCGGGTTTTTTTTATTGGGTTATTATAAACCGGGGTTTTACTCTCACAATACACATAAAATAGAAACATCATAGATAGAAAATGGAAATGCATACTTTCACAATCTCATTACAAGACAAAAGGAACAAGAACTCGCTATTAAGTTAACCACCAAAAGTAAAAGCCTTCGCATCAACGTAACCATTGACCTAAACTACATCATTCTCTATTGTTTTTAGCACGTTAACTAAATGACATTTTGGCTAATTAATTGATAATTCGATGCTGACTGTTTTTCTTGTGTTCATATGCTATATTTTAAATAAGCCGTGTGAATGCTCAAAGTATGCCTTTTGCTTGTCCAATCCAACACACCCATCTCGGCCGCATTGACTTCAGAACAGATAGATAGCTATAGTAACTCCCCACTTTAGTATTCTGGAAAAAGAACTTCCACCCACCACATATAAGAGCATTCACATCCGGTTTTTTCAAATTATTATATTTTACCATTTCAAAACTTACTTTATCATTTATACAATACCATTTTACAATACACTCAGAGCATTAGTATTGGGAAATTCCAATTCTACTCTATTTTATCATTCTAAAAAGCCACTTTATCATTATACCATACCATTTTACAATACCTCTAGCATTCAAAAACTCTATTTTTATTAAAATATTATTTTTTTAATCTTTTTTTATTATTTCTTTCCAACCGTCACTTTTTTTCAAACTTGGCATGATTCGTCACATTTTCTTGGACTTTCCAACAGTCATTTTTTTTCCCTCTCTTTCTCCCTCAACCTTTAGCACCGGTTCAACACACAGAGCCACACACATAGAGACCCATGATACACTCATCAACCTATCCAAACCCATCACCACACACACAAAGCCACACACACACAAACACAAACCATCAAACCATCAACAAAGCCACACACACACAAACCATCAAACCAGTTGGAGCCAACAACGGCCACCACACCCACCACCCAAGCCACCGATCAAAAACCCACGCCACCAATTTGAAACCCAGGCCATCGAAAATACCCAGAAAAACGCCATCACTGTCGTGAGAAACGCCATCACCGATTAGCAAACGCCATCATTGCCACGCCTTCGTCGAACCTTGCTTCGACCAAAAGCGAGTCAAAGAGTGAGAGAATGTAGATAAGAAAACCAAAACCAAAACCAAAACCAAACCAAAACTAAAGCAATGCCACCGGAGCAAACCCATTCAAAAAAAAATCATCACCAGAGCCACCATGGAAGCTACCGATGATCAACCCAACTGATCCACCCACCGATCAATAGATCCACCGTTTCAAACCCACCGATCAATCAATCCAAAACCACCATCAATCAATCATAGCCCACCGATCCAAACCCAGCTCACCGATCCACGCTAATCCACCCTCCAAAATCCAAAACCCAGCACCGGTGTAAGTTTTGAACGAGAGAGACGTGAGAGATGGTGTAAGGAGGGAGGAGTTGTGACTTGTGAGAGACAAAGAGAGGAAGTGAGAGTTAGAATGAGAGAGGACATTTGAGAGAATAAAATATTGTTTTTGGTTTTACAATTGTGCTACAGTGCAATTCTAAAGATAGAATTGCACTGCAATAGTATTGCAAAAAAATTTGCAATACTTGAGTTTAGAATTCTCTGATGCAGAGACATTTAGGGCTACAAATGTCAAATTCTCCTTACATTTGGCATTTGCATTCTCTAATGCTAATGCTCTTAGCATCTCAACTTTTATTTTCCTATTCTACTCATTAAAATAATATATCTCCACAATAAAATATATTTTTTCTTTTTTTGTTTTTTCCCAATTTTCTCTTGCGTATGTGCGCCTCCACTACCCAGTCACCACCATCGCCCCTCTACCATGCCCAACGTCACCCAAAAAAAAAAAAAGAACCAGCTACACTGAAATGTTGAAACCCAGCAACACCAATCACCCACGGCCAAAACCCATCACCCACGGCCAAAACCACCCACGACAATCCACACCAATCTTGCAACCATCGAACCCACGCCGATTTAGCAACCCACTGTCCCATGCCGATTTCACAACCCACTGACCCATGTCGATTTTCCTACCAAAACCATCAACCACAGATCAACCCATCAACAAATCATAACCACTGATCAACCCAGAACAAACCAATCTTGAAACCCATTAAACCCAAACCCATCAAACCCAAAACCCAGCCAAACCCACAAACAACCCATAACCAATGACGACTCGGCAAAGACTGAAGATGGGTCGACGAAGATTGAGAAGTGGTGAAGTGATGAAGTGAGGAAGCTTGAAGATTGAAAAGAGCATGATGAAGAGGCAAAGAAATGAGAGAGAGAGATGCGGGAGACGGAGAAGTGGGAGACAGCTCGAGGAAAGAGAAGAAATTAGTAAAAAATGAATACAAGCTGCTATAATACCATTCTACATGTAGCAATATTGTAAAAAAATTTACAATTAGCAGCCCAAATGGAGCTTGATTTTTGTGCGAAAATGCTAAAATTTGCCAAGATATGGCATATGGAAGACCCAATGCGAATGCTCTTAGCCCAAGATTGAGTTGAAATTGTGTACTAGACAGGTAGACAACACAATTTCAATCTTATAAGAAAACCCAAAAGCATCATTTTATAAGCCCACCCCGCATGGTCCATAAATTCTACAACTAATTATCATTGGCCTTATTCACAGCTCATTGATGGAACATTTCTGGAAATGTGTTGCCAAAAATTTCAAAATCGTCCTCTGCATTATACTCAAAATCTGATAGTATAACAAAACGTCAGAGAACACCAAAACCGATGCTAACAACAAAAGATTTCATTTTGAGAAAACCTAACAAGAAAACAGAGATATTAAATAAAGTCCATTGCTGCAAATCAGGTTTATAAGAATCACGAAAAACTCATTTCTTCTCTCCAGCCTTGGCAGCATCTGAAGCCTTTGTCTGCAACACAAATGGAAGAAACAAATACGTAAGAAGTGGATTACCATCAAGAAAGCACCAAACAAATTTAAGAAATCAGCTTACCTTCTTTACTCCACGGATCTTCTTGGCCCTGTTCTTCCTTTCCTTCATCTGCTTCCTTGACTTCCCTACCTTAGTATCAAGTCCATTCTGCCATGGAAAAATAATAAAAATTCGTTGCATATACATAGAAAAATCAACTGTAAACACATGAAAAATTCTAAGTTGAAACATTATTTCAAGCTTAACTTACTATCAAAACAAGGATGTGCAATTATGACAGTATATTCAAAGAGGACAAAATAACAAAGCAAGGAACAAAGCAATGCAACCAACAATAGGAAGATGACATGTTTTCCCATCAAGTACAATGCACAACTTACTAAACCACACCTAAGTGACCATAAACAATAATTTAAATGAGTCATGTGCACTGTACATGACAAGAATACATGCCATTGTTGGTTGTAGCCAAAGGCTCCCAAGTTTGTAGCTAGACCTAGAGATTTAAGTTAAACTTAAGAAGAAGTTTAAGGTCAAGTAAAATAGAAGACAAGCACTGCCAATTGTATAAAAACATTAACAAAACGTAATGAAGGCTAGCCAGCTAATATTAACATCAAGATTGACTAGTCAGACCACCAAATATCTAAACAACATTGCCCAATAGACATAAATAATAAACACATTTTCATATGACATACAACCATAATGGCTATTGTCCCCTCTTTAGCACTTATTGTTCATAAAACACCATAAATAAAGTGATAAACTGATTACACAAGTCAATGTAACTTTAACAGCAGAACCATTGAACCACGAATTTTAACAATTTTTTAAGGATTATCTCAAGTCCATTCCACATTGTTACTATCACAGATCTGAATGATGAGATATAAACAGAGGAAACACTTTAATAAATAGAGCCAGATAGCAAACAGTATGGTGTTACACAGAATTGACAGAGGAAGGGGGGGATGAGGAAGGTGGGGGGGGGGGGGGGGGGTGGTGGAACTTGCAACAGAACTCGCATATTTAGAATAAATTTATGAGGACTCTAAGCAAGATGCCTATTAGCTACAGAGAATAAGAGCATAAATTAAGCATAACAGTTTTTTTTCCTTATTTTCTTCCTTGTAAATTTTTGGATTGCTTTATGCTCTTTTTGCATAAAGTATCTATTTCAAAATAATTCTTTCTTGCTTATAAAACAAATATTTCCAGAACAAAAAAGTTATGGTAGAAACAAACAAGGAACAAGAATAAAAAAGATAGATTGAACTGCAAACTACAATCACCCAGCAACCCATGGTGCAACCCAAAAGTATAAAGCAACATTAATAGAACAACAGATATATCATTAATAAACAGCAACACCTTTATCAACCAAATGGGCATTGATCCCACAATGTCAACCTTCATCCTCCATCCTATTCTTACAGGGAGAGGATACACTCGAGACAGAACTCATCCCCCTCCTCTTTTTTTTAGGGGTGGGGTGACAACTTATTAAATCAAACCAAAACAGGTTGATATTAATCAATAAATTAGACTTACAAATTAAGCAAAAGAAGGAGGCCATATAAAATTACCCTGATGAGCCTGTACTTGGGTTCGTATTTTTTGGCATTCTCAGCACTCAGCAGAGTCATAAATCAAACCAAAACCGGTTGATTTTCCACCTCCAAAGTGAGTCCGGGACTTGAAAACGAAGATTGCATTTGTGTCTTTCACTTCATACATCTTTGACAGCTTCTCCTTCAGCTCAGCCTTTATATTACAGAAAATGGAAACCCCAATTCAATTAATGATGCCATTTAGTTGCTCAACAGTATATTAGAAGTTTAACGGTTAGGAACATTTCTTTTTCTTTTTCTTTTTTGTATATGTATGAACATCTGTCATTGAATTTGGATTTACCTTGGAAACATTGGGTCTTCCTGGATGAAGAACATCAATGACCTGCAACAAAAGAGCATCAAGATAAACAAGGCTTTCAAGTCAAAAAAAATCATAATCTCTTATTGTTGGAAATAAATTAAATCCAACATTTAGTGTCAGGAAAAAAAGAAAGAAGACCTAACCTAGGTTGTGTTTGTGAAAAAACAAATGGTAAGAATCAGAACCCTTTTTTCCAGGATGACAATAAACAACTTTTAATCCAACTCTAAATCACATAATTGACAACTTTTTGTACATAGTCAATCTTAATTCACAATTAATTTAAACACATTGCTAACTAGAAATAATCTACTCCTATAAATTGAGGATAACAACCTACCTTCTTTTCCATAACCTTAACAACTTATCTTCTTTTCCATAACATCACACACCAAGGATTCAATATCTAAGTCCCACAAAAACTTCTCAGGTTGAACCTTTAAATAGTAGCTGAAACAACACAAACCCCATTTTGACCTAATTGGTCACCTAGAAAATGAGGGAAAACAAGTACCATAAGAAGCTTATTCCTTACACTTACACTTCCCAGTTCCTATTAAGCTCTCATAGAAGTCAGCAATAATTAATTTGGGCGCCAATCGAATGCAATAACCAGCTCAAATTTCCATTCATTAATGCTTAGAGATTATCATACTAATTGAATTGATGATGAACTATCTTAAAGTTACACTTTCACACCTTAAAAGATCATACATCATACTGTTATAAATAAATTAATTAATTAATTAAAAAAAAAGAAAATAAAAAAAGATCATACATCATACATGAAAATCTCAAAAGATTTTATCTTCCAATCCACCCTGCAGGTTGGGGTCCCTACTCCTAGGCCTAGAGTTAATCCCCACTCAGTGTCTTTATCAAGACTTGGAATCTTGACCTCCTGTTTGGTGAGAGTCAAAATGATTCATTCAATTCACGTGGAATAATATTGGCAAAGTTTTCAAAGGATTGAAAGAGAGCTATGCTACTGCAACAAACAAACACAATTTAGCCATGAATTTATCAACAATAAAAGTAATCTTCCTAAAAAACAAAAAAAGAAAAGGAAAGCAATACTTTCATTGCTTCACATTAGGGAAAAGGAAGGAACAATGCTAAGGATATAAACTTCTTTTCCTAATTTTTCTTTTATATTAATTTGAGGCTAGCTCTAAAAAATGGACACTAAATTAACATCAAAATCATATGTTCCTATGTGTATTGTTCATTTTTTTGGAGTTAGCCTTATGACATTTCTGGTTGCATTAGTAGTTCACAAATGTGTAATGTTAATGGACAAATGTGTAAACCTCAAATTAATATGAAAGAAAAATTATGACACTAAACCTCCCCTCTTTAATAAATGATTACTATCAAGTTCCCTTTTTAATAAATATTTATATTGTAATGTGTTAAAAAAAAAAAATTGAGTTTTTGTTTGATAAGTTGTTAATATTAAATGGATGCTTATTTTGAATTTCATAATGATTTTTTTTTCTTTATTCTTTTGCCCCCTTAACTCCAACTCCTGACTATTTGGAAATTTAGAAGTTATTTTTCTGCAATTAACCACCCCTTCACTTGCAAGTGGGGTAGTTATGGGTTGGAAAAAATCACCACCGTTACCTATAAAATAGAAGACTTGATACTACAAGAAGGCCCCTTCAACACAAAGCACAAATCATAATACGTATCTAAGCACTAAACCACAGCACATTCAAATGCACTTTATAGGGACCAGTAGTGTAGTTTCTTAGGTTTAGTCTCTTAGATCCTTAGGCATGTAGATAGTTCCTCAATCTTATGCTTGTAAGCTCTTGTCCCTGAACTTGTATTTGTGAATGTTCTGAAGTATGATGTATTTTATACCTATTTGTAGTGGTTTGATATCTAAGAATGTTAATTTTGATGTAATTTGATGTTAGTAAGTTTTTATTAGTTCATCTGTAGTGGTTTCCTTTCATTTGAGATGTCTTGTCTTAATATTGTTGTAATTGAGATGTTTCATTCTCTCAGTTGTTAACTCATGCATATTCCAAAAGTCCTATTAAGTTAGGAATTTCGAATCTCATACCCTAAATTACAAAGTTAGGTAGCACTTCAAACTAATGCAATCATCTTGAGAATTATTTGAGGTAACAATAATTCATATCCAAAACATGGATCAAGTTGGGTTGGGTTGAAGGATTTTTTTTTCAATTCGACCCACTAGGATTAGTCTAAATTTTTTTTTTAACCTAACTCAACTCATTGTAGGGGTCCAATCCAACCCACCTGGATCAAGTTGAAAAATTTAAAAAGAAAAAAAATTGAACATTAGTACAACAACAATACAAATAAGAACAAATTTATAATCTAATAAACCTAAGTATAACATAGAACTAACATAAAGTATTTTATCAGTGCTTCAAAGTTTAAATCAATACAAATAACAATTTTATATTGGCAGTGCAACAAACCAACACAAATAATCAAACAAAATGACATTTCATTTAGTTAGTTAGATATCAAATAATTTTATCTCAATTCAGTTGAAAAACAAAATGAATATAAACTAGTTTTATTATTGGCAAAACTACAATATTGGTCCCTAAAGTTTTACCTATTGAGTGCTTTTAGTCCTTGAAGTTTTACCTATTGAGTGCTTTTAGTCCTTGAAGTTTCAAAATTGGACTTGAGTAGCCCCTCCATTAACTTCTATTAGTTTTTTTTTGCTTATGAGTAGATTTATTTTTAATGACATGGCAACATTTTTATATTACAAAATTACACATAAACACATGATGTGTTTGACCCGGTTCTAGTTAGTCTGCCTCTGCCCACCCCAAATTGGACCCAAACCCGGTGATGGTCAATTGATTCAATCCCAAATTTCCCAAATACAAAACCGATAAAGAGGGCGAACATAATCTACATGATTTAGGATGTTCGTACTCAAATCTGGTGAAAACCTGCACATTCTTCATATCACTACAATTTCATCACAGCAAAACATGAATTATGATATAGTTAAAAAAATACATTTAAAATTCGTTAACTTAAGTTTTGTAACCCAGCAACTCAAGGCCTCACAACCACATCTGGAGTACCATGAAACCCACATAACCTATCTCCCATGGGTATTCCAAATTACCCCCCAAAGCCTATCTGATCTCAAAGAGTCCCATGGTCAAAGCATTCCAATACAAACCTTTCATCACCAATTACCATGAAACTTTATAGAACAACAACAACTCAAATTAAATCTTCCATACTGGCCATCATGAGTTCATGACCCAAACTCATCTCCTTGCCAACTATGTATCAAGCATTTGACAACTCCAAAGCCATTATAAAATGACATAGTCACACTCATCGGCGAACTCATACGTCATAAATTGATAGGGATTTGGAGTCATGCGGGTCAATAGTCCCTCTCTCTCAGGTTTGTATAGGCCAAATTTGGGAATGATTCAATTGACTATCACCGGGTTTGGGTGGGCAGACTAACTAGAGCTGGCTCAAACAAATTGGATTGGATCTTATGTTTGTATTAGGATTGAGGAAATGTGTCCCATCAAAGACCTTTATAAAATTCATTTTGACCATGGTTAGATTGCATTTAAACTGCTGTGACCTTTGTTTATCTACCAGTTGTTTAATGTACTTGTTATTTTCCTCTATTCTTAATCTTTATTTCATTCAAGCTATTTCTTTCTGAAAATTTGGAGCACTTTTCTTAAAAAAGAAAAAAAAAAGGAACTTCTGAAGAGGTTCTTGAAATGATTTTGTGCTGTGTAGTTCTGCTCAAGATTGATCAATGTGATTCTTGAATTGTCTTAGCAATTAGCACCTTTCCTTTATTATATATGTATGTCCTATGGTGTGTATGGGCGGCTCACCATGATTGAGTTTTGTTTGTTTTTTTGGCTGAACACTATGAACTGTATATGATCTTTATAGGAGGAGGCAGAACCAAAATGTGAATTGATGATGAAGATGAACTATCTTAAAGTCACACTTTCACACCTAAAAAGATCATACATCATACCATATATGATGGAATATGTGGTACCTTTGCAAATATATATATATATATATATTTTTTTTTTCTCAAAAGAATTTGTAATTACCACAGCAAAAAGTAGAGAAGAAATTTTGAAGTGCAAATCTCATGATAAATGGGGTATGGCCTGATAGTTACACGTAAATATGGGGATTTGCTGGATATGTTCATAACATTGTGCAACCCAAGTAGTAATCTTGGAAGTTGGAATTGGATATATATAGAAAATCACTCTAATGCTCTATGCCTCTATCTATAGTCTCTATTCAAATATGCTATATATGTATATTTGGAAAAGAGTATTCAAAACTATTTGATTTCCCAACAATCAAACATCCCCCCCTATGCACAAAATCAGCCACATATAAAAGATATGAATCATGTGCATTTGTAAATGGAAACATAAAGTCGTGATTCGTGAATCCAAATTTAGATTTCAAGGAGGCCTCAACCTTTCTTTACATTCTCTATAATTTATATGCATAATGCATGCATCATAATCATAATAATTTTGGAGCACCCAATGTGCATGGCTCTAACCTTTCAAAAAAAAAAAAAAAAACCACCAAGATATCAGTCAGATACTACTACATGTGTGGTCTCATTTTTTATTGGGTAAAATATCATTTTCGTCCCTAAACTATCACAAAAGTTTGTTTTTCGTTCCTAAACTTTCAAAAGTTCTATTTTCGTCCCTAAACTATCACAAAAGTTCGTTTTTTCGTCCCTAAACTTTCAAACGTTCTATTTTCGTCCCTAAACTTTTCCAAACGTATTGATTTTTGTCCCTCCCACATCAGCACCCTGACAAGCCACGTCAGCACTCCGTTAGAACTTTTGAACATTTAGGGACGAAAATAGAACTTTTGAAAGTTTAAAGACGAAAAACGAACTTTTGTGATAGTTTAGGGACGAAAATAGAACTTTTGAAAGTTTAGGGACGAAAAACGAACTTTTATGATAGTTTAGGGACGAAAATGATATTTTACCCTTTTTTATTTATTTATTTATTTATTTTTTTGAGAAAGATGTGTGGTCTCATTTTAATAAGAAAAACAAAATTTATGTATCTTTTGTTAGGTCTGTTGAGAGATCAAAAACAAAATTATTGAAATATTTTACATAAGAATATATATATATATATATATATATATAAACACACAGTACGCACACACCTTAACAAAGCATATTTAAAAAAAAAAGGGGGGGTGGGGGGGGGGGTGTGGGGTATTTAAAATGAGGAACTCGGGAATGTTGGATCTAACTTGTTATATATGTGTTGGTTTGGACATTGGATAAGGCTTCTTCTAATATTTAATTAAAAATAAAAACACAAATGATGATAATTATTCATGTGGGGTATATCTGCAATGTTTCAATAGGCTCTAAAAAATAATATTCTGAATAATGTCGGTTTTTTAATACAACAAACCCTTTTTTGGGTCCAACACCAACACCTGATATTCAGAGTTCACCAATACTCGAGGCAATTTTTAATACCCAACGCAATAGTTTTTGGGTCGACGTAGAAGAAATCGAACCTGACCTTAGAATTATGGTTGGCACATGTTAGGGAAAAAAAAAAAAAATCAAAGAACTTGAAAGTTCATTTGGATAAGATTAAAACTTAAATATTTGTTTTTTGTTTAGAGAGAGAATTTTACATTTGGGGTTCATGTTGTAAAGAAAGACTAGAAATAAATAAAGTCAGGCAAAGTATACTTTTGAATAGGACCAAACAATAAATAAATAAATAAATAATTTGAAGGTGATTAGTTGTTGAAATTCAACCAGAATACTATAATATATGCAAAAAAGAAAGTTAAGGAAACCAAAAGAAAGTACCTTTAGTATAAAGTCTATAAAGAACTTGGCCTAGCAAACATAAATAAATAGAAAATAGTTGTCTTCTAACGAGTTTTGTTGCCTGATTGATTAAGTCTGGCTGTGAGAATTGTTTAAAAATGGTATGCTTTGTCATGTATGTATTATCCAAAAACTACATCCAACAACACTGAACTTATTATTATCTCCACTGAAGTTCTTCCTTGAAACCCACTCAATGAGTGAAGTGAAGCTAGCAACAGTACAAAAGTAGTTGTGGGGGGCCATTTCCTTTTCCCAATGACCCATCATCTATTCCCTGCCCATTTGCGATGGCAAATAAAAAGAAGGAAACATTAAAAAAGGGCATGAAGCCCTTTCAAAGTAGAAAAGAAAATCACAAAAAGTCATATGTACTTAATTGTGACAGGGAAACCCCAAGTGCAACCCAGCTCATTCCCATGCCCATATGTAAGAGATAGAGAGAGAGAGAGAGATGGTTTGAACTTTGAAGACTGAAGCTCCTTGCGCAAATTATGGATAGCCAACAAGAAAGAAACTGTGTACATAAAAAAAATTGTTACAGACTCTGCCCTCAAAAACAATATCCAAAGGGGTCATGTACCCACCAACATTAATACCAAGCAAACCCTCCAGAATCTCTCTTTTAAAGTACTCCAAAACCCAAACGATCTCCTCAAACACATATAAGCCACATAGCCAAGAACCACCTCTCTCTCTCTCTCTCTCTCTCTCTCTCTCTAAAGTCTGGCTGAATGTTTTGAGAAACAAACACAAGACTATTTAGACACCATGATTCCAGCATGTTTCAGCCAACCCAAAACAGTCTCAAGCAACAACAACACCTCTCATCAAGTCCCTCAAAACCTCATAACTTGCATATACCAAACTCATCTCAGCAACTCACCAACATATCTCACACTCACTTGGTCCAAAACCCCCTTCTCTCACTCCCTCACCATTTACGCCACTGACTCTTTCTCCATCACCATCTCTCTCAACCCATCAACTTTCTCATTCTTCAAATCTCGCCCAGGCTCCAAGTCCATCTGCTTAACCCACCACCACTACCAAAGAATCAAGTTTTACTGGGACTTCACTCGGGCTGAGTTCACTCGCAACCCGGCCGAACCCGACTCGGGATTCTACGTTGCCATCTTTTGCAATGCCAAGCTTGAGTTTTTTCTGGGTGATCTTCAAGATGAGTTGACTCGGCAATTTGGGTTGGCCTTGACTCGCCAACTCAGAGAGCCAACTCTGTTGACTAGGCGGGAGCACGTGTTTGGACGCAGGAATTATGTATCCCGGGCTCAGTTCTTGGGAACCAAACATGAGATTGGAATTGAGTGCAGTGGGGGAGTGCTCAAAGTAAAAGTAGATGGTGAAATTAGGCTTGTTGTAAAAAGGTTGGCATGGAAATTTAGGGGGAATGAGAAAATTTACGTGGGTGGCATTGAAGTGGAATTTTTTTGGGATGTGTTTAATTGGGTCAATAATATTAGTACTAGTAATAGTAATAACAATAATAGTGGTACTAATGGTATTGGGCATGGTGTGTTTGTGTTTCAAGTTGGTGATGGTGGGGTGTGGCCAGAAATGGTAGGTCCAGAGAAGAGATTAATGAGGAAGAGCTTATCGATTTCGTCGGGGTCTAGTTCAACACCGTCGGCTACATGGTTGTCGCCGTTGCCGTCACCGTCATGTTCAAGTGTGTTGCAATGGGCGGAGGAGAGTAGTGATGGAGGGAGAAGTTCATGTTCTTCATCCACTAGGTCATGTGGGAGTAATGGGGGATTTTCTTTGTTGATGTATGCTTGGAGGAAGGATTAAATTTTGAATTTTGGCTGAAAAAGAAAAGCAGGTGATTCAATTGGCTTATATGAGACCAAAGAAACAAGGTTCCAATTTGGAGATCATTCTCTAATTATAGTTTTTCATTATCGCTCAATTGATTTATTTTGTGTAAATTCAACCTTTTTGTTTGATCCTTCATTTGCTCTTTTATTTAGAGTTACAGATTTTTACATTTTTCTTTTAGTTTTTGAAAAACATTAAAGAAAGGGGAACATTACTTAATTTGACTTTATCTTGGATCTAGTTATTTATCTTATTTAATCTTTTCATTTTCCAAGAACCAACCAAGGGATCTAGTTTGTTATTTTCATGAGTGTTAAGAGGGGCATGTTTTTGTTGAATTTATTTGTTAAACCCTTAGGAATTTGAAGATTACTAAAAAATGGTTAAAGAAGACTATCATAAGAAATCCACAAAAGGAAATAATCATTTCATTCTTTTTGTAGAGAGCGAAATTTTTAGACAATTATAGATTGCTACATCATTCACATAGTATGTTCAAAACGGCCAATTAAAGGACACCACATGCTATTTAGTGGGTTCCATTGTCATTATTCAAAGAACAATAGAAATATTTCAAGTGATACTAAATAAAAATTACAAAAACGTACACAAGAGCCAATTTCATGATGACACTTGGTAATATTTTAATTTAAATGACATAAACAGTGTAATTAAATGTTTTAATGTATTATTTTAAATTAAGACAATTTATCTAATTAAATAATGTCATGTGTCTCTTGGGGAATAAGACAAAAAGTTTCTCCATTTAAATTATGACCATGTCATTAGTGATAGTCAATTATGTATGATCACACTTTTCAAAATATCTTATAAATATACCTTCTCCTCAGTCTTGTTGGAATACATTTAGATGTCTTGAAATTCTATGAGAATCAAGCTCCAAAGTCTCCATAGAATTTCAAGAACTTCAATTCTAATATGAAGAACATTCAAAAGAAAACCACTTAAATCATCTACTTAGATCTCAAAGTTTACTAGAATCAAGTTTAAAAATTTTTAGAAACTTCAAGAGACTACAAATTAGTAAAGATCTACAAATTCAAGCTTCCAAAGTCTTGAAAAACTTCTATTATGATTTTCGAAGATCAAAAACATTTGAAGAACACTAGAAGAACGAAGAATTTCTAATAAGACAGACATAACTCATAATTCTGTTTCTAAGATCTCTCAATCCGTTTATCAATCAAATTGAAGGATATTTGGTGTTTGAATCAAGATTGTATTAGAATCAAATATTTTTACAACAAGATGAGATTGAATTAGACAATTATTATGTTGTAATAAAATTTAATTACATAGGATTTTACCTACTCATTCATGAATACAAAATATATTTGTGAAACTATTTCAATTGTTTGATTTCCAAACTTGAAATTTAGTGTTTACAAATCTTCCTATTCCAAGTGGACATTTTGTTTTTTAATGCCCCCTTGAGTAGCAGAGTTAGGGATCTTCCCGTGCTCAAGAGTGCAAAAATACTTATGAACGTCTCCTTGAGTAGCAAGTCAGGGATTTTTCCATGCTCATGTGGACAAGTTTTTGTTCATTTTGAGTTTTTTATAATCTTGTACCTTCTTTTTTTTTTTGGGTTCCTTTTGAGTTTTCCATAATCTTGTACTTTTCTTGCAGTATTTCTTGAACTAGAGTTTTCTTTTTTCCTTTTTCCACAATTTTTCCTGATGTCTTTCTTTGAGGACTAATTTATTAGAGGTAAGCCAACCTTATTCATTTGCAAGATAAAAGATGATAAGAATGCGAAAATTACGACTCTGATCACTCATTCTCTGGTAATTGGGAGTTTTTCAAAGAAGTGGATCTGCTATATACATCCTCCAGAACTGCCAAAGTGGTCACAAATGACTTTCCTGTATCAAAGTGATATTTCAGAGGCAACCATTCTTCTTAATTCACATCATACTGACATTGTTAGGTCACAGCTATACCCTTGCATAGGACGAAACATAATTGCCAAGCAAGCCAATTGGGGATCTTCTTTCAATGTGAATGAAGGAATTTCTTATATTTCATATTATTGGGAATGCTTGGAAGATTTACTTAATCCTTGCAAACCTATCCTCAATGCTTCTCATCGTAGTCATATGTGAACAATGAGGCAAAAACAACATTATAAAGTTGAGAAGCATTGAGGAGATGTTTACAATGATTAGGTACATCTTTTCAACCATTCACAATAATATGGAATGAAAGAAATTCCTCCATTCACATTGAAAGAAAATCCTCAATTGGCTTGCTTGACAATTATGTTTTGTCCTAAGGAGGAATAGAACGATAACCCAATAAATAACAATAATGTCTCTATGATGTGAATTAAGAAGAATGAGTGTAGAATCATAACTTTCGCATTCTTATCATCTTTTGTCTTGTGACAAAATAAAAAATAAAAATAATTCATCACAAAAAAGTACAACATTATGGAAAATTCAAAGGGGGCAAAAATTTTTCCACTTGAGCGTGGGACAATCGCTGACCTGCTACCCAAGCGGACATTCAAAAACATTTTTGTACTCTTGCGCATGGAAAGATCAATGAGAAAGCGAATTCCAAAGAATAAAGGCTGCATGTAAAAGAAAAGTGTGGATTAGAAAATATTGTTAACCATGATTAACACAACAATCATGATACAGAATAATCCCACAAAATATAGCATGGACTTCAACACTTACTCAAAAGGAAAAGAGACAGTTTTGTTGTTAATGTTTGAGAGCTGATCAGATTATACGAAAAATGCATGGATAATTGACGAAGAAATTGGTGTAAATTAATTTGAATTTGTTGAACTAAGGGTCTATTTGAGATCTGCTTATTTTGCTAAAATTGAAAACTATTTGCTAAAAGTATTGTAGATAAAAGTAAAAGTTAGCTGAAATAGTACAGTGAAACTCATAAATAGTACCAAAAAGTGCAGTGAAGTCATAAATAGTAGCAAAAATAAGCTAAATAGTTAAATAAACTAACTTTTTAATTTGGAGCCAAACACACACTAAATATCATACAATAATTCAGGTGAGATATTAGTTTAAGAGATCGATGGGCATTAGTTCAAATCTGGTAATATTAGTTTCAGATTATTGTGTTGCTTCTTGGGTAATTTGTTTGGCAGCTAAGAAAGTGCAAGAAAACAAAAAGAAATTTTAGAATTTTTTTTCTTCATTTTTTTTTCAATTAACTTTTTAAGATTTTTTCAAAAAAAAAAAAAAAAATTTGAAATGATTTTTTTTTTCCATTAAAAATGCTTAGGTGGCTTTTTTAATGTTTAAGGGCACATTTGTCGTTTGGTAGATTGTAATGGCAATTACATAGGAGTATGAATAGGTATTACAATGAATACAAAATACTTTAATGTAATGTTTATTACTATTCATTTGTTTGGTGACAACACAATAATAGAACCCTGAAGATAATTGAATGAAAGCATTTTAAATCAAACTTAAGATATATTTTAAGAAATATCTTACTCATATAATTATATTTCGTAAAAAATAAATTTTTTTTTTTTAAATTTGAAAGAGAGATTAGTTATTTTTTATGATTTTTTATTTTCATAATTGTTATGTGCGTATGAAAAGTTTGTTTATTTAGAAATAAATTAATTGTAGAAATTACTACACCTACTAAGGAATAGCTATTACATCCCTTTTAGAGATAAATCGTTATTCCTCATTTTAAAGAATAATTATTCATAAGGAATGACTATTCCTTGTAATAAAAGCATAATCAAACTATTGAATAACTAAATTATAAGAACAACTATTACATTACAATACCTATTACAGTCTACTAAACATACCCTATTTATATGATTTTGTATTATGTATTATTATTATTATTATTATTATTGTAGTCATGTGTGTGCTAACAATGCTAACCGTTTGCTATATAGACATTTTCCATTAGTGAATTAACAATAAGAACCTAAATGATTGCAAGTTAAAAATAACAGAGATTAAATTGACTACTATCAAAATTTATGGACCAAATTAACCACGACCCCAAAATATGAGTACCAAATGATGTTTTCGCCCAAAACAAATCTAAAAGCTACTTATAATCTAATCTCCAACACACACTTAAGTGTCAAGCCAGTAGATTGCGGCAGAAGAGAGAGTATGCTTTTGAAATTTAACTCCAGTTGTAGGGCTATTAAATCCCATATACAGCAAGAGATGGTGACTTAAGCCCTGGCTATTGCTAAGGGGCGGTGGAAAAACAAAAAAAAAGTTCACTGCCTCTAAGAAAAGCCTAGAATTGGGCTCAACTGCGACTCAGCCTATTGGGCTGTTCATCCTTGGGATTGTTTGTACTTCTGCCACATGTAGTTCAAATATTTCTATCGAAACTTTATTGAAGCTTGCAATAAATAATAGGCTAAGTTTTATATTTTCAATAGTTGGACCAACAAGACATTCTGGTCCTTGTACATGCAAGTAGGGCGAAGATGATGAACACCAAGCACCTCTAGCCAATTGGGCCTAATGAATTAAAAATGTGGAATGGTATGGTGAAGTCTTGGTTGGTTGCATGTGAAAAGAAAGAAAGAAAAAGGAATATGTCACCCGCAAAGAAAACAAGATTAAAACTTAGGAGGGCGTCTCTACACACTGTAATAAGCTTCAATGGGCACACTCTCCTTTCCATTCCACACATAATAGAGATCAAAGAGGAGGAAAAAAAAAAAAAACTGATAAGCTCAACTATAATATCAGGAAAGCGATAGAATTGAAGTGTTCTACCCTTTTTTTGATTTATATAATGAATCATTTCCTGAGTGATGATGTAATTATCTTTTGCTCGACGACCAGCCTGGATGAATCATGTTTGGTAAAAAGGATTTAAGTCCACTTGCTAAAGGCTTTGTTAAAGTTTATAGTGTGTTACAAAGACTTATGGGTCTTAAGTCCACTTGCTAATACTACAATATTCGTCTTTGTTCGGAGAGAGAGGAGTTTGCATTTGGGGGCCATATGCTATAAAGAAAGACTAGAAAAAATTAAAGTCTTTCAGGCAAAGTATACTATTGAATAGGACCAAACAATTAAAAAATTTACACATATGATTCATACATGTAAATTTACATGTATGATGTATGATCTTGTCTTCCAATCCATCCTGCAGGTTGGGGTCCCTACTCCTAGGCCTAGAGTTAATCCCCATTCAGTGTCTTTATCAAGACTTGGAATCTTGACCTCCTGTTTGGTTTCATTCAATTCACGTGGAATAATATTGGCGTAGTTTTCAAATGATTGAAAGAGAGCTATGCTACCGCAACAAACAAACACAATTTAGCCATGAATTTATCAACAAGAAAAGTAATCTTCCGAAAAAACAAAAAAAGAAAAGAAAAGGAAGGCAATACTTTCACTGCTTCACATTAGGGAAAAAATGAAGGAATAATGCTAAGGATATAAACTTTTTTTCCTAATTTTCTCACAATTATGGTAATTTTTTTTTTGAGAGAAAAAAAAAAGAAGAAGAAGAAATTATGGTAATTATGGTAATTAATTACATTACATTGCATGTAATGTAATCATTGTAATGTAAATAAAGATTTCCAGAAATTGTATACCAATGACCGTGTAGCTCTGCGGACAAGGTCAATGGTCAATGACTTGCGAACACGATGCTAGTTCACATTTCCCATGTCATTTGGCTCAATAAAATAATTAAATGCTACTTTAATTTGTTGACTCTTTCGCCCAATTCTGATATCAACATCTGAAACCCAAAAAAAAAAAAAAAGAAGAAATTAAAGGCACATACTTTTCTTCATTCTGTAACCTTGCCTTGGCTTTTTTTTTTTTTTTTTTTTTCTCTTCACTTGCAAAACTCTAAAGACTAATTTGCGTTATATTTTTCTTAGTTATTGAAATGAGTTGTTGTGTATTATTTTTATATGAATTTATTAGTAATATCATTTTTATTGCGCACTAATCATAATGGTTGAATTGTGAAAAATATTGTATCTACACTTGCAGACTTTAAAATGAATTCACATTAAATTTTGTTCCTTATCATATAATCATCAAAACTAAGATATTATAAATAGCACATAGGCTGGATGGAGAATGACTGTCATTTGTTTATTAGCCTATGTTTGAATTGCGCTGAAATGAAATTTTTGCTCTGTCAATGGATCTCGTGTACTGTTCACAGGACCTACAAATTGTCTAATTCAGCAAAATTTTCATTAAAACTGGATTTCACGGCACTATTTACACATTTAAAAATTATTTTACTAAAATGTTTTCAGTTTTTAATTTTCAGCAATAAACGGTATTTAAACATACCCTTAGTCTAGAAATTATAATAAAAAAAAAGTGTGATTAAATAAATAAATGAACTTTCCAAGCTCTTTCCTTCTTGCGACTTCACAAAAAAGGTAATCAACGCGGTTTGACTGTAGACTATAATATAATTACACCTAATCATGTTGTTGCTAGGGGAAAAAAAAAAGTTCAAATAAACTAAAAAAAAAAAAAAAAACCATCTTTTTAGAAGATTTGAAAAGTAGGAGTCGATATTCTCAAAAAAAAGTAGCAGTAGTTGATTGTCAAGAATGTGCCACAGAAAGCAAGAAAATACAGCTTTCTGTGGCAATGCAGTTTTTTTTTTTTTTTTTTTTTTTTTTTTGGGGTAAACAATGCAGTTGACTGTTAAGACAAAGAATGTGGCTATATCACATAAATAGATTTTTTTTTTTTTTTTTAATTCTTAAATTATAGGCATTTGAGCTCCAACGAATTCTTAAATTTACAGGAAGAAAATGGAAATGAAAAACAGATCATTTCAACAAATCTACTTGTCAACAAGAGAAAATGGGCAGTAAAATCAACAAAACAAACAAAACCATAACTTGAAGAACCAGAAGTTTGTTTTGTTGTCCATTTGTAGTAACATTTTATTTTATATAAAGAGTTCGAGATCTATGGATAGGAATATGTAAAAGAAAGAAGAAATAGCTCTGAATAGACGAAAATGTAGGAACTTTTTCAAAAAAAATTTAAAGAGACCAAATTAAAGTCTCCAAAAGTTTGCATCTAATAGTCCATTTGATTTGAGTCAGTTCTTTTGTCGCCTCTTATTATTTCATGTAAACTACAATATATAATCACAAAGAAAAAGAAACAACATTTTTCATTTTGATTAATTGACTATATATTTCAAGTTTCAACATATATATCAAAAGTCAAAACTATAAACGATCTGTTCAAATTACATATATACGAGGGAAAAAAGAATATAAGAATTAGATTGTCCGTCTCCTTTTGTCGATTTCTTATGACAGTCTTCTCCAACCATTTTTAGAGATCTTTAAAACTCCCAAGCTTTTCACAAAAAAAAATTATCAAAAACATGCCTCTTTACACTTACGAAAATAACAAACTACAACCCTTGGTTCTGGGAAAATGAAAATAAAAAGATTAAATAAAATAATTGACTGGATTTAAAATTGAAGTCAATTTTTAAGTAAATTTCCCCTCTCTTTTATATTTTTCAAAAACCAAAAGAAAATTCTTCAACTCTAGGATAAAAGAGCAAATGAAGGATCACACAAAAAGGTTGAATTCAAACAAAAATAAATCAATTAGAACAATAATGCAAAACTATAATTAAAAAAATGATTTCCAAATTGATTGTCACAAACAAGCCAATTGATTACAAAAAAAAATTCACAGACAAACTTTTCTCTTTACTTTCAACAAAAAATTTCAGAATTCAATCCTTCCTCCAAGCAAACAACAACAAAGAGAAGCCCCCAATATTACTCCCACATGACCTAGTGGATGAAGAACATGATGAACTCCTCCCACCATCACTACTACTCTCCTCAGCCCATTGCAATACACTTGAACATGACGGCGACGGTGACAACCATATCGCCGATGGCGTCAAACCGGAACTTGATGAAACCGATAAGCTCTTCCTCATCAATCTCTTCTCTGGACCTACCATTTCTGGCCACACCCTACCATCACCAACTTGAAACACAAACACACCATGCCCAATTCCATTAGTACCACTATTATTGTTATTACTATTACTAGTACTAATATTATTGACCCAATTAAACACGCCCCAAAAAAATTCCACTTTTATGCCACCCACGTAAATTTTCTCAGTCCCTCTAAATTTCCATGCTAACCTTTTTACAACAAGCCTAATTTCACCATCTACTTCTACTTTGATCACTCCCCCACTGCACTCAATTCCAATCTCATGTTTGGTTCCCAAGAACTGAGCCCGGGTTACATAATTCCTGCGTCCAAACACGTGCTCCCGCCTAGACAACAGAGTTGGCTCACAGAGCTGGCGAGTCATGGCCAACCCAGATCGCCGAGTCAACTCTTCATGAAGATCACCAAGGAAAAACTCAAGCTTGGTATTGCAAGAGATAGCAATGTAGAATCCCGAGTTGGGCTTGGCTGAGTTGCAAGTGAACTCAGCCCGAGTGAAGTCCCAGTAAAGCTTGATTCTTTGGTAGTGGTAGGTAAGTAGATGGACTTGGAGCCTGCTCGAGATTTGAAGAATAAGAAAGTTGATGGGTTGAGAGAGATGGTGATGGAGAAAGAGTCAGCGACGTGAAAGGTGAGGGAGTGAGAGAAGGGGGTTTTGGACCAAGTGAGTGTGAGATAAGTTGGTGAGCTGCAGAGGTGACTTTGGTATATGCAAGTTATGAGGTTTTGAGGGACTTGATGATTAGAGGTGTTGTTGTGGCTTGAGACTATGTTGGGTTGGCTGAAACATGTTGGAATCATGGTGTGTTTCATTAGACTTTGCGTTTGTTTCTCAAAACATTCAACTAGTCTTTAGAGAGAGAGAGAGCGAGAGACAGAGTTGGTTCTTGGCTTAGTGACTTGAGGAGATAGTTTGGGTTTTGAATTACTTCAGAGAGAGAGAGAGAGATTTGTGTGGGTTTGCAGTTTGCTTGGTTTCAATTTTGGGGGGTACTTTACCTCTCTATTTAGATTTTTTTAAAGCTTATTTGCATAAAGCAAGTAAAATTACAAATAAAAATTATTTTTTTATTCCGAGGACTCCACTCTATGTTTAATTAATAATTATAACTTGTTACATATTTTTTATTTTCCTTATAAAATAATCAAATGTTAAAATGGAACAAAATCAAATATATATATATATATATATGACATATTCCAATTGTTAGAAAATAAAATAGAATACTAAAGGTGGGACAAAAAATTCTATTAGTAAAATTACAATTACATGTAAAAATATAAAATTTTAAAAAATTATACACAAATAAAACTTAAAAAAATCCTAATACAAATGTACATTAGCTTTATTTATTTTTAGGTTTTTTAGGAGGAGTTTTGACATTCTTTCACATTTGTTGATATATACACTTGTACAAACATTGTCCATATAACGTCACACACAATATCCACATTTTTAGTGTGAAGTGAGTAATGTTTATAGAAGATATAAAAGATATGCAATAAGGAATGTGTACAAGTTAATGTCCTTTTGGCTTTGAAGGGATAGTTGCAAAAGGGCAGGACCATAATAATTTTTTGTTCTTTAACTGTTGAATGATAAAAATATGAGGTTTATTCCATCATGACAATCATCAACATCAGTTGCTAAGCCATTCACCCACAAATTTGTTCATGTTGGTTATCCTTAATTTGCATCTTTGAAGGGGCTTCAGTCTTCAAACCCTCTCTCTCTCTCTCTCTCTCTTACATATGCAGGGGCGTAGCCAGGATTTTTAACTTGGGGGGCCGAATTATGTATTTGCATATTAGTCATTACTCGTGTGTATTAAACAATTAGCAAAATAATGATAGTAATCAGTTTAAGCAATACAATATACTTTTCTCAAATTTATTATATATATATATATATATATATATATAAAAGAGGCCACACTATAGACTTTCACATTTGAACACACATGAACACTGCACTCTTGTTTGCTTAGAAAAAATAAAAGGAAACAACACCTTGATAGGTTGGTAATTTTTTAAGTAGTAAATGTGAGTTTTGTTGGGTGAGTCCACTTGAGAAACTAAAATATTGTAATTGTAAAACTACTCATATTACAAAGGGAATGAGTTACAAAGAAACATGATATGATGCATATGAGTGACTCACAATAAAAGAAAACATATTAGAATTAGGCCTTAGTCCTTTGATTGATCATACAACAACAATCATATTTCAAAGTAAAAACCATTAAAGCTAACATTGGGTTAGGTATGTAAATTTTTTTGGAGGGGCCACTTTGTACTTTTGCAGGGCCAGTTTGTTTTGTTGAACTTAATTAAGTACATATGACTTTTGTTTTACTTAAGAAGTAAGAACCTCGTCCAAGTGCTCCTTCTCTCCCTCTGTTTCTGTCTCTCTCTCTCTCCCCCCAAACTATATAAATATTACAATTCGTGGACTAGTTTTTATTGTCTTCTTTTTCACACTCTCTCTTTATCTCCTTTTTTCTCTCAACACTTTTCTTGAATACCTATTTTCTTAAATCCTTCATTTCCCTTTCATTCTTCTCAGTTCCAATCACGGAGTAGGCCAATGGTAAGTTTCTGTACAACTATTTTTCTTTGTTTTAATTTATTCCTCCTCTTGTTCTACATGTAAAAACATGAACTTTCTTAACTTTGCAGTCTATATTGGTTGTCATTCTCTCTCTTGAATTATAATCTAGAGTTTTATTTTATGGGAGTTGCCATGTGGATCTATTATCATCAACATGATGTATAACATATATGTATCATGTATGCATGCATGATACATACATGTTATACATCATGTTGATGATAATGGATCCACATGGCAACTCCCATACATCCATTATCATCAACATGATATATAACATGTATGTATCATGTATGCATGCATGATACATACATGTTATACATCATTATTGAAATTTGAAATGGGCGAGTTTCTGATATTTGGAGTGAGGGAACATAGTTTTTATGATACTCCTATTATGGGTGGTGCTACCATGAGATGTATGTAAAATTATGCAAATTGCTTCTGGTCTGAGAACAAATGACTGTGTTGGTAGTGAGAGATACGAATATGCCAGTCCAAGGGATTCCTTGAGTCCTCATAGTCTGTTTTAGGAAATTGCACACAACCACTGTTGTATGTCTTTGTGAACTTTTCTTCCTCATGTTCCACCTAGCTATTGTTTTCTCCTCCTATGGTAGTTCAAGGATAATTTTGGCTTGTGTGTGTTTCTATTTATATATTGGAGTCAACAAATGATTAGACTAGCAGTCTTGGTTTTAAGTGATTGTTACTTTTCCCCTCTTAAACTGGTTTTAGCAATACATATTGATTAAAACGGTATATTTATTGAAATTTGGAATTATTACATGATGACACTTATTGTTTATATATGTTTTATGCATATGGAAAACTTTTTATTTGATGTTACTTACAGTCTTTTGCCCTCTTTCTGTTCATGGTGCTGGAAGCTAAAGATGGAACAATCTCTGTGGCTTCTGCATATTCTAGACATCAGGAAGGTAATTTCAAAGTTGTCTTTTATCTCATCTCCTCCCACCCCTGAAATGAAGATTTAAGAGTTAGCGTATATACAGCTGATCATATACTTTTTGGTGATCAAGTCAGTTGGTCTAGTTACTCTTTTTCTTTTTCTTGAATTACACATGACATCTTACCATATTGTAGCTTTACTTTTAGTCTTTATTACCACAAACTGACTCTATATGGAGACGTTTTCTGGTATTAGTCAACATATCCTTGCCATAATACCTTGTTTGTCTCTCTGTCTATCTCTCACTCTGTCTCTCTCACACACACAAATGCGTGTTGCTATAACTGTTTAGAAGCATTTATTGGTAGATCTTCCATTTGCATTGTGCTTCAAATTGATTCTCATTTGATGATGTTGATGAAATGATGGTTTAGACTTGTAAAAAATGAAAAATGAAAAAAGAAGGGTATAGTCATACTGTTAGGAATAAATGGTTTGTATTGCTTTGTTTCAAGTTTACATATAAATAATCTTGTTTATATTACAAATGCTTAATCATTAACATTTAGTTCGATCATTGTCACTCAGTCTCTCTCTCTTGATGTATAAATTGTGAGATTTTTGGAATTGTGAAATAATATACAGTTGTAATTCTCAAATGCATGGACTTGTGGGAGTAAATTATTGTATATACTAAATAGGAAAAAACAATCTTCAAAAATGTGTTGTCTCACATTCCCAGTGAATTAGGTCCAGCCCTTAGCATGTTAGCATCTTCTTTGAGCACCTATATGCTCACCTTTTTTTTCATCCACATTCTCGCCTCCCACCTTGGCCTTTTTGACCCACAAATATTTAACCAAATCTGTACAAAAAAGCACTTGCCAACTAGAGTACGCATCTATTACCATTGACCCACAAACATTTAACCAAAAAGGACCGTAATGTTGAAAAGGAGCAACGAAGCAACAAATGATCAACATGTTCATCACCTTTTTTTTTTTTTTTTTTAATATTTACATACAACACCAATTAAATAGTCTAACATCATGTTTTACATTTATGAGATAGTCAAGCTCTAGCAAATAAATTTTAACTTCACAACTTTTTTCACAATTGTTGAAGGAGAAAAGTTATGGCTGGTACATCACTTTCAAATGAGTCCATCACTAACACAGTAACATCACTTTTCTTGTATACCAATCACAAGTATCTCAACAATTATTATGAGAATGTTCGTGTCGCTAGATTTATTGTTAAGTTTTCATAACAATAAAATTTTTTTAAAAAAAAAAAAAAAAACATATCATTTAAGGTTTATAGCATAGCTTATCATTCTTTTAACTAAATGCATTTTTTTATAAAGATATGTAACTTATCAATTTTCATAAAATTAAAAAAGGAAAAAAACAACATATCATTTAAGGTTTGTTGTTTGCTAAAAAAAAGGGTTTGCTGTGAAATAAGAGTTATGAAAATGTAGTAACGATAGTATTTCCCAATCATTTTATTTGAGTGAGCAGGACAGATGTGGTGGGTGTTGAGTCTGTTGACTGTTGAGGGACAGGTTTGCAATATCTCTCTCTTTCCTACGTGACGTCTGTCCGTCTCTCTCTCTCCATCCAACATATCAAGCGGTTATCCTTTGCCTCTTTGCCAATTAATCAATTATTACTTCAACAAAGCCCTAGGACTTAGAAGAGATTAGTTTTATTAATAAGAGAAAAAGTGGATTAGAAAAATCTCTATGTCCTTTTAAGTTTTGTTAATAAGCTATTATCTTGTTTCCATAATGGACCAACTGCAAATGGATAGTATTGCAAAACTCAATTAATTAACGGATTAGAAAATTCCATTAGAGTTGCCTTTACTCTCTAACGTTTGTCTTATCTATACAGCCAAAACGGGAAATTAACCTTGATTTTCAAACATTATAATTAGTAGGCTACGTTTTCAAACTATATTTTTACTAGCATCTCGAGTCTAAGAGACTCGATTTTGGACTATAAATCGAGTCTTTGAGGATCGGTTTTCATGTTCTGATCGGGTCCGAGGTGGCAGTTTGTCCACCTGAAAATCGAGTCTTAGAAACTCAATTTATATATCAACGCTCAAAGACTCGATTTGTTCTTTAAATAATCAGACTGAAAAGATGAAATTTCATGAAATTTCAACAAGTACAAAACACAAACACAAATCAGAGAAAGAACCCATCAAATCAGAGAGAGAAAGAACCCATCAGATCAGAGAAAGAAAGACCTGGGTTGCGCGCTACGACTTGGGTCGCGCTGCTGCGACCCACGCGACCCAAGTTAGCCCTGCTCTTGGAAGGCTTGATGTTCAAGCCAGACCTCGTCGTCCAAGGCTTAATGTTCTTGGAAGGCGACTCCTGCTCTGATAGTAGCACCAAGAAATGTTTTGTTGGGTAAGAAAATGTGAGATGATGAAGATAATAATAAGGAACGGAACCTATCAGACACGTGCTGGGAATTGGAAAAGAGAAAACATTATATAAATCGAGTGTTAGAGACTCGATTTCCAAGTGGTCGCCATGTGTAAAAAATGCCACATCAGACGTGATCAACTCATGAAAATTGAGTCTTTGAGACTCGATTTATAGGCCCTAAATCGAGCCTCTTAGACTCGAGATGCTAGTAAAAAATATAGTTTGAAAACGTGGCCTACTAATTATAATGTTTGAAAATCAAGGTTAATTTCCCATTTTGGCCTATATGTACGTATTAATGGAATCAAAATTAGTTATACCGAAATAATATAATTTTGAAAAATTTTCATTTGAACTCTTTTTTTTTTTTTTTAATTCTAGAGAATCATTGAACCTTAATTTTGACTCTCTTTTGATTCTAGAGAATCAAAATTAGCCTTTACTTTCTTTTCTTTTTTTCCCTAGAAACAAGGATCGAATATTTGAAAGAGAATTATTTAGTAACTGCAAAAAATACATTAATAGTTCATCCTTTGCCAGACTTGTGCCAACTACTTCTACTCTCCCCCATTCTACATTTTCACATCTTGAGGAATTAAAATGACAACTTTCAGCCAATTTTTTTATATAAATTTTAAGCTAAAAAGTCCTTAAAAGAACAAAGAGGGGAAAAAGAAAAGGTTAACAAAATATCGGATGAGTATTGAATGGATAAGATGGAAAATATCTATTGCTTTAGTGTTCTCCCTCAGACTATGGTTGGAGTCACACGCACGGATATACCCATTGTCCTCTACAAGGTGAGGAAATGTGAAAATGATTTAGTTTAAATGGTTTACCTTCTTGAGAATATTCAATGATACTGTTTGGTCAATCTGTAATAAGTATATTAATTTCAGTGTAACCTATTAATTTTTTTTTTTTTTTAACATTTATCCACTCTAGTAGTTTTACAATCTTTTGCACAGATGTATGTTCAGAAATCAATATTGCCATGTTCAAATGTGCATTACGTTATCTCTCACTCAGCCTCTCACACGTATTTTCATATTAGTGCATTTGATTTTCTATATGAACCTATATGCTACATATATAATAAAATCGTTAATTAAATATCAATGCAGAAAATACGTTAATTTGAAATATACTCATTTGAGAAAATTATTATGAAAAACATACCAATACTGACAAAAGACGATAAGAGAGATACAATAAAGAGCCAAAATTTAGTTAGGACCTTAATCAGACCTTCTGATCTGCAAGTTAATTAGTAGTAAGATTCTAAAGACATAGATGAATCATTATTAATCCAAAATTTTAGAAAATCTACAGGGATAAAAATATTTTTAATGGGCAAATAGGGGTAGAGGATTCACTTTGCTGTTTTTTTTTTTTTTTTTCATTAGTTTACACACCTTTCACTTTGGTAATAGGGTTAAGTTTATTATTTTATTTTTATTTTTATTTTTTAGGGAAATTTATGAAATTAATCAAAATAAATGCTAATGGCTTGCAATAATAAATAAATAAATGAATAGTTATTATTAATACATAATTTTTGAATTTTCATCTAAAATAAATAAAATATTTGAAATTTTGAATTGAATAGTAGAGTGCATTGTAAGGGAAATACGGTGTAAATTTGGGGGAAAAAATGTAACTCATAGACATATAATGCACGATTAGAAGAAACGCTGAGTGTGTGTAATGCATCTCAGCCAAACAGAGTCTCATATATATATTATGCCTTGACATTTTCAAACATTACAGAGAAAATACTCATCCAAAATGAAATACAATCTGGTTACTATCTTCTTCCTCTCACTCGCATTCTCAGTTTCAAAGGGTATGGATGATGAGAGAGAGTCTCCCACCTATTTCACTCTTTCCATGCATTGGCCGATCTCTCTATGCAATGCCGGACAATTGTGCTACAAGAAGTTCGATCGTTATCTTCTAAGTTCATTCACAATCCATGGGCTTTGGTCGTACAATGCAAATGGAAAAATACTAGAAAATTGCCGTACAACTGAAGCATTATCTAATAGCAAGGTATATTTATAATTACTAAGTACTTTAATTTTTTTTTTTTTTTTGATAGGAACTAAGTACTTTTATTAACTAAATTAATTATGTGTTCATTGATACTTTAATTAACTAGATTAATTTTGTGTGTTCACTGATTTAAGAATAAACTAATTACTAAGTACTTTAATTAACTAAATTAATTTTGTGTGTTCACTGATTATAATGTTGTTTTTGTAGGTCAATGTTATAAGGAATGAACTACGTTTGAAATGGCCTAATATCTACCTCACCAGAAACAAGGAGTTTTGGACATATCAATGGAAAAAGCGTGGAAGTTGTAGCGGAAAAGGTGTTGAGGAATATTTTCGATTTACCCTACGTTTAGCTTCTCCAGTCCAACAATCTCTAGGAGTTGCGGCTCAGTCAGCATTAAGTATGAATTTATTTTTCGAAAACATGACATTTTACTATGTTTTGCAATTTAGTTTTGAAGTTCTGTTGGTTTTTAATTAATTTCTTTCTGGGATGATACATGGCTATCACCAATCAAACATGGCAATGGAAATTAAGTTAATCCAATGCTATATTTTCGGGCTATAAATGCTAATAAACAATTATGGGAGTCTAATGTCTACAGTATATGATTGTAAACACAACTACATTGAATTTTATTGTTATTGGAAATGTAATACTCTTCGTGTTTCATTAGTCAATGCGACTATATTTGAATTTAATTGAAAAATCTAATGTATGAGCCTAGATTTTATCCTAGTAATCATATATAATATATTTGTTGAAATCATTGAAAGTGCTTGCACACGTGCAGTCATGCTATATCATATTAGTATCTTGTTCAAATTAGTATGATATATAGTATTAGGTGGTTGAAATTCTATCGTATATTAGTATTTCGTTTATTACAATTCCCTGGATTGTTGTTGTTTATGTTAATCATTAGATACTTATTAACAGTTTGGTTAGGTTGATTCTGTCTTAGGCCATTTCGTTCGCTCTTAACTTAATGGAACTAATCACTCAACGAGACAAAAAGTGAATATAATAATATAATATCAATAAGTCTTTGTGGATATGGCACAGATCTAAATGGGAACAAAAACTATGCTTGACTAAGAACATTTTGTTATATAAAAACTTTTCTCTATGGAATTAAACACAGTAGTTGAATACTAGGAATTTGTGGCTATTTATATGTGTGCGCACAGGAGTTTATTATACTGAAGGTAATATGTGGTGCTAGTCTTCCAGCTATGTCTGAAATTCCTTAAATCAGCAATTCCTTTCAATTTTCATAAAAAAATAAATAAATAAATAAATAAAAGTTTCTACCTTTAAAGATATTTGGATCTTAAGAATTTGGTTTGGAATGATGTGGGTTGGAATTATGGGTTAAGTTTTGGGAAAAATTGGATGTATAATGTGTTAGAATCCTGTGGTGATTTGGGTGTTTGTTTGAATTGTTGTATGTCAAATTGTTAGGGGTGATATGAATTCATTTAAGTTCTCTGACATGGTAACAATTAATGCTAAAGGAAGAGCTGGGGGCCTGTGTATAATGCTTAAGTTCACTTGTAATTTACATTTTTAAATCTCTCCTTGTTCTATTTGATTTTATTTTCTCTATGGCTGAAAGTTCTTTCTTTTTGGTTTTATATTTGAAGGTTTGGGGTTTGGATTTGTTGTGGTTAGGTTTTCCTAAATTTCTAATGGCAATTTTGGTATCCTTCTATATAGGTGACCGCAGTGGACATCTAAGGGATGTTTTATACGATAAATTCAATACCGAATTTCAAAAAAATGTGCAGTTGAAGTGTAACTTTAGACAAGGTACACCTCAACTGTTCGAGGTTCACATTTGCTTCAACGCCGATGTAATTCCTATACATTGCAAAGAACGATTTGACAGCTGCGGTGGTAGAATTAGGTTTTCGATAATTTATTTTCCGAAACCAAATACACTCCCTAACAAGTGCGTTTTCTTTTTTATGAAATTTCTTTCTCTTTTTGTGAGTTTAAAATTTCATTTTTACTTTGGAATTAATTTTCTCATATTGTTTTTGTTTTTGTTTTTGTTGTGCAGTTATATTAGCAAAGATGATTTGTAAGATGCAGTCATGACTCAAATCAAAGATGCTGATTAGTGATCATGATGCTTATTTTTGGGTAATTACATGTTAATGTCACAGTGATGTAATTGCACCCTTTATTCATCCTTAATTGACTTAAATGCGTTACTACAACTTTTGACAATTACAACATGGAAAATATATAGTTGATTATGTGTATGTGCTTACTAATACTATCTACCAGTGTACGTGCATGAAAAAAAATTATCATAATTTTTCAAACTAGATAACTGATTTACAATGAGATCGACTAACCTAGCATTTGATTCAATTACCCAAACAAATCTTTCATCTGGAGGCAACTGAGAATATATTCCATAATACTGGATTATATGTGAAGCCAGGGGATGAGCAGGGTGGACATAAAGCAAATCAAGCATCACGCTGTTCCGAAACTTTTCTTAATCCTGCATATAGCAGATTGACATTGAGTTCAGTTCAGCATTCAAAACATATAAATAATATGCGACAGCATCTAGGCTTGTGCTGTTTCACCCCTCCGCAAAAATAATTAAAATAATTGATGAAAACTCTACTTTTTTTTTTTTTTTACTAGGCATAAAATATGCATGCACAACCCAAAAAAAAAAAAGTTGAAAAAACCCTCCAATCCTAGTATTTCCCTTAGTTTAATATATTATTATGCTTATCTTGAAATACCTATGTAACTAATTAATATTCTTTTCCCACTAGTTAAGCCCTCCACTCAAGAGGAAATACTTCTATAGTTCTATACCTAATCCTTACACGAGCAAGTGGTAGAGAGAGAGACATCGGTGCATTAAATAATGACCCAAGTGGTAGAGAGAGAGACATCGGTGCATTAAATAATGACCCGCTTAGTTAGCATGATGACTTGGGTATGCATAAGTCATGACAAGAATAGGGACAGAGAGAGATGTCGGTGCTTTTTTTTTTTTTGTGAAAAGGAAGTATTTCATAAACTAAGAACCAGAAACATTAGCAATGCTACGCTCATACATCATTCCAGCAGCGTCTAAGCTCAACAACAGAGTGACGTTTGCTAGTGGTGCATCAAAAACAAAACAAAAAATCACAAGAAAGCAAAGTTCCCCTCTTAGCTAGTGCATCCGTACATTTGTTCACCTCCCTATAACAGTGCTGGATGTGTACTCTTGGGATTTTGCTCATTCCTTGTCTACAATCAGCCACAATATTGTTAATCCTGCTTGGGTTTTGCCTCGTATTCCTTATCAAATCAACAACAAGCATAGCATCCAGCTCTATTATTACTGCAGGCAACTTCAATTCTAAGCATAACTGAACACCATCTCTCAACGCCCATAACTCAGTGACAACTTGTGCTTCCAATAGCTCTTGCATATCCCTTGATCCATTCACCTTCAGCATTCCTGATGATACCTCCTCCACCAGCCCGACCCAAATTGCCCATTGAGGATCCCTCTGAGTTTAGTTTGAACCAGTGAATGGGTGGCGGGTTCCATCTGACTTGGATAGTTGTTCGCATCCTAGCATGCTTTCCATTAACACCCAGGAAGGCAAATTCTGCAGCCTTGGTAGTCATTTCATCTCTATTCAACTTTGGGGAGTTGTTGTCTCTGAAGATAGCCTTATTTCTATAAAGCCAACTGCTCCATGCCCTAAATGTAAATATAATATTCCAATGGATTCCCAAATGAGAGCAAGCATTATATTTACAGTTCTTATGGAGCCAATCCACCAAACTTAGCCTATAGAATATTTCAATCTCAAATGGTGGGAGGAGAGAATCCCATACCTGTTGAGCTAAGGGGCAATCTCTTAGCATATGGATGATTGACTCAGAAGCACCATTGCAAAGTGGGCAAAGATGGGAGATGTTCATTCCTCTGGCAACAAGTGTATCTCTAACTGGAAGGCTTAAATGGCAACATTGCCAGAGAAAGCACCTAATTTTTAGTAAAGAGGGAATCTTCCAAACCCAACTACCAATATCCGAACCAAAGGTGTGGCTTTCATCTTCAAGGCATGCAAGCTTGTAAGCATCTTTTAAAACAAATTCCCCACTTGGGGACATAAACCATGATAGGTGATCAGGGCCATTTGCCATCAGTGGCATTGGGTTTGCTTTAATATCCTATGTAATAATTAGGGGAATTACAAAGGAAATGCAGTCCCAATCCCATCTACCCTATTTAAAGACATCCTTTAGCTAAAGATGATCTTCCCCTTGATTCAAAGGTATAGCAATGAGCTCCTGAAAGGTCCCTTTATTAAGCCACTTGTCAAACCAAAAGGATAACTTACTCTCTTTTCCAGCAATCCATTTTGTGCCTCTTTTAAAAACAGCTTCCCCTTCCTTTATGCCTTTCTAAACAGGGGAGTAGCCTTGGATTCTTCTCACACCAACCTGGCTCCCAAAACACCTTCTCCAAGTAATGTAGTTATGAAATAGTACTCGAGCCCATAGTGATTCTTTTTCACAGTGGAAATGCCAATTTAATTTGGCAAGTAAAGTTGTGTTCTTTTGCTTGGCAACTTGCAGCCCAAGACTGCCATCATTCTTGGGTTTCGTCACCTTTTACCAGCTCACCATATGGACTTTCTTTTTATTTTCAGAAGACCCCTAAAGAAAATCCCGACTCAGCTTGTCCACACACTTGATGATTTTTGGGGGAAGGGCTAAACATTGCATAGTGCAGCTAGGGATGGCTGCGGTGACAGCTTGAGTGAGCACTAGTCTTCCTGCAAAGGAAAGCAAGTAGGACTTCCAACCTGCGAGGTGGCTTTGAACGCGCTCTATGACAAATCCAAAATCATGAGGGTCCGATGTGTGTTTTATGGGAAATCCTAAATATTTCCCCAAAGCTGAAGTAGATCGAAACCCCAACGTGCTGCATAAATCCTCTCGAGTTTCTCTAGAAATATTAGAAGAAAAGAAGACTCGAGATTTTTCATCACTCACCTTTTGCCTAGAAAGATCACAAAATGTTTCAAGAACATCTTGGATTGCCACACAATTTTTCTAATCAACCTTGGCAAATAGGACCAAGTCATCTGCGAAGAAAAGATGTGAGAAAGCTATACCACTTGGTGCAGCCTTTACAGGATCCCACAACTTAGCATCACACTTCTCTGAAATTAGGGCCCCAAGTACTTCCATGCAAAAAATGAAAAGGTATGGGGATAAGGGATCCCCTTGACGAATTCCCCTAGACGGACGAAAATATTCAAGTCCCACTCCATTAAACTACACCGAAATTAAAGAAGTGGACACATAGTTCATAAAAAGAGCAATCAGATGGCTTGCGAAATTAAACAACTTCAATGTATCCCGGATGAGCTTTTGTAACTTGTAAGTTAGGTTATCTACTATTTTGTCCACTGAGAACTAATATTTAATATTACATTTCATTTTAATTTTATTTATTTATTTCTTATAAGCCAAAACCAAATATACAAGAGTCTTGTAGTTTAAGTAGTTGTCATTTTTTGATATTTTCAACAAAAACATCTAAGATTAAAATTATTTTATCATCAAGCAACAAATTATAGAAAAAAACTATATAAAAGGATATATGCCTATATAGTATAATAGGAATATGTAAGGCACCTCTCATGTGATAGGAATGTGTAAGGAATTTACAAGATTTCCCAGATTCATGAGAGGCAAAAATAGAGAAAATATGCACACACCCAAAAAAAAAAAAAAAAAATCACATAAGACAATATTTACGTGATTCGGCAATTTGTCTACGTTCACAGAATTACAATAATTTCACTATTTTCAAGAAAAAAATACAAGGTGCAGCAATATAATTTTTCTTTCTCAAAACAACATACCAAAATTCTAATAAGAAACAACGGTATTATATCTCACGCAAAGGATTCACACTGGACTAAGAAACGGATCAAAAAATTTTCTCCGAGCTTAGTCCAAGCCTCCGCTCTATAGATTAAACCTCAAAAAATCTTTCATTAAAAACCGTAACACCTTTATGTTAGGTCATAATTTGGATTAAACACATACTAGACTCCACGTAGCCAAACATAATGTTATTATGATCATTACAGGATATGTTTTTCCAACTATGCATATATTTTATCCATAAAAAATTAAGATAATATGACGTGTACCACCTATTCTTTTTCTTCTTCTCTTGGCTAAAGGAAAACTTATTCTACTTTATTTTTGTAATGACTTATGATTAACCAATATAATCAGCTTTCGCAATGTATGGGACTTTTTTATTTTGTTGTGTGAAACACAAGTAGCACCATTCCTTTATTTTATATATATATATATATATATATATATGTCCTATAGTGTGTATGGGCGGCTCACCTTGATTAATTTTTGTCTTTTTTTTTTTTTTTTTTTTGGCTGAACACTGAATTGTATATGATCTTTATAGGAGGAGGCAGAACTAAAATGTGAATTGATGATGAACAATCTTAAAGTTACGCTTTGACACCTAAAAAGATCATACATCATACATGTAAATCTCAAAAGGACTTGTTTGATAAGAGATTTCTAATAACATTGTTTAAGCGTTGCATGTGGAAATACGTGTAGGTAAAAAAGTGTTATGAAAATACATATTGTATTGTTTAAACAACAAAAACTGTTGTTCAAACAACCTTACCAAACATACCATTATCTTCCAATCCACCCTGTAGGTTGGGGTCCTACTCCTAGGCCTAGAGTTAATCCCCCTTCAGTGTCTTTATCAAGACTTGGAATCTTGACCTCCTGCTTGGTGAGAGTCAAAATGTTTCATTCAATTCACATGGAATAATATTGGCATAGATTTCAAAGGATTGAGAGAGGGCTACGCTACTGCAACAAACAAACATAATTTAGCCATGAATTTATAAACATGAAAAGTATTCTTCCAAAAAGAAAAAAGAAAAACAAAAAAGAAAGGAAAGCAACAATTGGCTCTTGTTTGGCTTCATGCTCAATTAGGTCACCCTTTTTAGGAAACGACACTTTCATTGCTTCACATTAGGGAAAAAGGAAGGAATAATGCTAAGGATATAAACTTATTTTTCTAATTTTCTCAAAATTATGGTAATTAAGTTTTGCAACAAATTTACTCAGCAATTGTGAATTTAAACAAAGAAAAAATTGTTAAAAGGTCAATGTCACTAGAATTATTGTTCAAGCAATTAATGCTAAGGTCCAGCATTTGAATATAGAGATAGAAAAAAATGTTTAAGATTTAAGGCCCACGTTAGGCTCTTTCCTAGTGCCTTAGGGAATGGTTTACTTTACAGTTTACATTAAACCTATAAAACCCCACCACTTCAAACTCTGTTTAATATGACCCGGTCAAATCCAGGGAAAAAAGCAAAAAGCCCGTCAGGTGTCTAATAAATTTTGGGTGCAAGCTATAGCGGATTTAGATTTCATAGGGTTAGATTTTTTTTTTTTTTTTAATTATTATTTTTTGTTTGACAAATTCAGAGATGACAGACAAGTCGAGAAGTATATGTATATTTTTTTGAGAAGTATAGTTTAACAGCCGGTTGATAAAAAATAGTGGACTTGGATTTGGATTTTATGGGGTTATATATATATATATATATATATATTTAAAAATGAGGTTATAAAAATAAATAAAAATAAAAAATAAAAACATATTTAAAAACGAAAGACCACTTGAGAAGTTTGGTATTGACAGGCAGTTGATAAAATATGCAGAGTCTTGCTTTATTTCTTTGACAAAATGATCTACTTCATAACCAAAAATAGAGGTTTTCTAGTGAAGCGAATGGAGCAAAAACGTGAAATACCATTGGTACCGATCAATTTGTATGCACATATATATCCAGAGTCCAAAACTGAAAACTCGTCAAACCGGCCAACCATTAGCCCCACATGCAATGCCAACTAAGAGGACTACAAGCCCCACAAGCAATAGCATTGAATTGTGACATTATTGTAAGATTCATTAGGGAAAATTTCAGCCTAATTTTCTTGTCATAAGAGCTAAGCACTAGCCTTCTTTTCCACCAAAATGCACGGAAATGGCAGTGGTTAATTACTCAATCAAGTAATCAAGCTAGATGGTCTGTTTGTCAAGTTTTGCCATAGAAAGTCTAGTGTCATCGAATAAGAGAACTCAGATTTGAATCCCGTCTATACCAAAAATCCATTATCGCCTTAACTTAATAATAAAGATCAATCATAATAGAGCAAATGTCATAGATTGAAATTCAATCGCATGTATCAAAAAGAACTTAAGGCTTTTGCTAGGAGTTTTATAACTCAACAACATTGCTTGGAATTTTTAATAAAGACATTTAATTCAAATAATTATGGTTATTATTAACTTGCTCTCTCTTTTTTTCCTGATAAATCCATAATTACTATGGGGAGAGGATTTGAACAAAACATTATTTTTATTATAAGTTAGAACAAGGCATTAAAAAACTTTGATGCTAAAAAATGAATTCCAGTGTTGGTCTAAAGACTAAGGGTCCGTTTGGTACATGTGTTTAAAAATTGAAAATTGTTGTTTAAAAATATTTGTGAAAATATGTGTGGGTGAAAAAGTGCGTTGAAATATGTGAAATGTTGTTTAAAAACTGAAAATTGATGTTTAAAAAGACTTACCAAACACCCCCTAAAGCTCTCTAGCAAGATTACAAATATGTAGCAATTCCTTGTTGGTAAAGGCTTGCAAAAGATTTTGCAAAGTAGATTCCCTGCTTTTTCTTCGAATTTTCATCCCTATCTTCCTCTGACATTATTTAATACTTTTCTATTTGACTAAAAAAAAAAACGATCCCCTCATTCATATCTCATCTTAAAAGCAAAAAACAATAATAATGAGATGAGCTAACTGAACTGACTGTACTGTGCTGCTTTCCAACCATCTTTAGAGAAACTTTTTTTTTTTTTTTACAAGATAAAATTCTACTCTAACCTAATCTAAATGTATGTGTGTGTGAAGCTCCTTCCTGTAGATGAACCCTGGCCCTTGCCCCTCACACCCCACAAGCACTTATGCTTGTGGAGTGATCATCGCACCAAGGATGTTCGGTGGTATCTTTAGAGAAACTTTCAAAGCCAAGTGAATTGATTCCATTTTTCTTGTTTTCACCAAACAATAGATTTGGCCAATCCTAAAGTGGAACCTACTAAGGTTTCAGACTTCAGACTTCAGAGTGTCCAAACCGCTGTTACCCTAAAATTTATTACAAAGTAAATGGTTGGGATTTGGTACCCAATTGGGGCTACAAATAACAATTTGAAATTGATAGGACATGAAATTGAAAAATTACTTACACTAACCTTCTTTGGATAACTGAAAAAAGACTTTTAAAAAAATTGAATTTCCTATTTTACCTTCTACTTAAATTATCATCCATACCTCCTCTAATAGCAAATTTGAGATTCTTTTTTCAAGCCTTTTTTTTTCCCCCCATTGTTAAGGTCTTATTTTGATCATCTAAGGGAGGTCAATGTAAATAATTTGCATTTTAAGAGAGATGTGTGTCGTACTTATATTCCAAAGTATAGAGTGAGTGAGTGTAATAACAGAAAACTTCAAAGAAAATTACTGCAATTTTCCGAACTATTTTGCTTAATCTTTTCCCAAATTTAAGTTGCTTTCATATATTTTTTTTCTCAAATAAATAGAATCATTAAATATTAACATACACAAACAAAACCATGTTAAAAACCTAATCACAATATAATAATCAAATTTAATGTATATATAAATATACACCTCCTCTAGCCATCGCTCTTCACGCAACCTCCGTATGCTTCAACTTACATATGGTCCCACCCCCAACATCTCAATCCCACCTCACCACACTTTTCTTTATATGCTCCCTCTCACCACAAATAAATTCCTTAATTCTACATTTGAATAAATTGTTACATAACACCAAACTATCATTTTGGGATAAAGAACAAGAACCAATATAATATGCCATAATCACCAAATAGATTTTGATCATTCTTAACTTTCTATAAGACTATAACGATTGATTATTATTTATTACCACAAAAGGAAGAGGGGAGAGTGATGGTCGATAGGTTTGCATACTAAATAAGGATGAAAGAGAGTGATAATTTAACATTTTCTTCCAAACATGTTTGTTAATTGTATTTGTTAAAAATTCTTGCCTTCGAATAAAGAACTTAACAAATGGTAAGAACAACTATCATAAAACGAATGTCATAATTTTAAATCATCTCTTAACTAAAAATTATAATAACAATGGGAATCCATTTTTTTATAAAAGAAATTAGAATTTCAAAGAAAAAATTATTGCTGACTCATCAGTAAAAGAATAATGAATTATTGCTAGATTTTTGTTCCCATTTCATGAATAGAGAGAGGACTGTACATTGAACTTGGGGAGGTTGCACTTTGGGACATTGTTTCCATTTTTACTTTTTAATCATATAGGACTTATATCTTTAATTGGATTGCCTTCAAATGCAGCACAATCTATTAGGCCCTGTTTGGTTTTTTTTTTTTTTCTCTAGCACTCATCACTCATCACTTAAAATACCCCAATTTTCATTACCCCACCCGTTTGGACACTGTTTTCACTTCACATCACTCAAATATTTCAACCTTTTTGTGGGACCCATACCTGATCACCAAGCCAGACCCTTCTGTTAGCCTCATAAAGCGTCTCACTAAGCCATTATATGTACCTCTCAAAATGGTTGAAGCTTTTGTTCAATTACTCAAGCACAAATATACACAGAGAACTATGTCTTAGACAGAAAACCAAAGAAGCAAAAAGAGAAAATCTTCAAATTTGAAGAAGTGGGTTTCAAAGAAAAATAGGAACAGAAGTAAAATGAAGTGGAAGAAGGAAGAGCGACTCAGCGGCTGTGTGACCCAGCGGCAGCGTGACCCAACCAAGCGACCCAACCCTATGTCTTCTTTATTTTTTTTTTATGGGTCTGAGACTGAGATGATGGTGTCAACAGTGGAAATGGAGAAGAAAAACAACCTTGTGTCTTCTTGATTTTTTGTGCAGATGGGGTTGTATTTGTTTTGGGTTGAGGTTTGTTTTGGAGATTGTTTGATTTGAAAAGTTTGTGAGTATTATTTGAATTGAAAAAAAAAAAAAAAAAAAGTTGATGAAGACCAGACTAGACCCGACGTGAAAGGAAAAAGAAGAAGAAGACCAGTGTGAAAGAAAAAAGAAAAAAAGAAGAAGAAGAAGACCACCCAAACTCACCGAACCCAGTGAGAAAAAAAAAAAAAAAAAAGTCAAAAGTTGCTACTGTTGCTCTGACAGTGAGTCTCTCAGTGTGTGTTTAATTACGAAAATGTCATTAGAAACTGAGTTTTAGAAACTGAAAACACCTAAAATATGTTTTCAGTTTCCATAACTCATCACTAAAAAGTAAGAGAATTAGGTGATGGAAACAAAAACCAAACAAACTTCTCAGTAGTGAGACCCACATATTTTGAGTTATGAGTAATGAAAACAGAATTATGGATGATGAAAATAAAAAAACCTCTTAAGTATTTTATGCAAATGTGACTATTTTATTAGAGGCAACAGACCGGGGTTTTTTTTTTTTGGGGTTATTATAAACCGGGGTTTTACTCTCACAACACACAAAATAGAAACATCATAGATAGAAATTGGAAATGCATACATTAACAATCTCATTACAAGACAAACCACCTAGCCGCATCTTTTCAAATGTAACAAAGCAAGCTGACTTGTCTCTAACCAATAAGGAACAAGGACTCGCCATTAAGTTAACCACCAAAAATAGGAGCTTTCACATCAACGTAATCATTGACCTAAACTACAGCATTCTCTATTGTTTTTAGCACGTTAACTAAATGACATTTTGGCTAATTAATTGATAATTCGATGCTGACTGTTTTTCTTGTGTTCATATGCTATATTTTAAATAAGCCATGTGAATGCTCCAAGAATGCCTTTTGCTTGTCCAATCCAACACGACCATCTCGGCCGCATTGACTTCAGAACAGATAGATAGCAATAGTAACTCCCCCCACTTTAGTATTCTGGAAAAAGAACTTCCACCCAACACAATAATAGCCCAAGATTGAGTTGAAATTGTGTACTAGACAGGTAGACAACACAATTTCAAACTTATAAGAAAACCCAGAAGCATCATTTTATAAGCCCACCCCGCATGGTCCTTAAATTCTACAACTAATTATCATTGGCCTTATTCACAGCTCAGTGTTGCCAAAAATTTCAAAATCATCCTCTGCATAATACTCAAAATCTGATAGTATAACAAAACATCAGAAAACACCAAAACCGATCCTAACAACAAAAGATTTCATTTTGAGAAAACCTAACAAGAAAATAGAGCTATTAAATAAAGTCCATTGCTGCAAATCAGGTCTATAAGAATCACGAAAAACTCATTTCTTCTTTGCCTTGGCAGCATCTGAAGCCTTTGTCTGCAACACAAATGGAAGAAACAAATACGTAAGAAGTGGATTACCATCAAGAAAGCACCAAACAAATTTAAGAAATCAGCTTACCTTCTTTACTCCACGGATCTTTTTGGCCCTGTTCTTCCTTTCCTTCATCTGCTTCCTTGACTTCTCTACCTTAGTATCAAGTCCATTCTGCCATGGAAAAATAATAAAAAACCAGTGCATATACACAGAAAAATCAACTGTAAACACATGAAAAATTCTAAGTTGAAACATTATTTCAAGCTTAACTTACTATCAAAACAAGGATGTGCAATTATGACAGTATATTCAAAGAGGACAAAATAACAAAGCAAGGAACAAAGCAATGCAACCAACAATAGGAAGATGACATGTGTCCCTAGCAAGTGCAATGCACGACTTACTAAACCACACCTAAGTGACCATATACAATCATTTTAAGTGAGTCATGTGCACTGTACATGACAAGAACACATGCCATCTTTCTATTGTTGGTTGTAGCCTAAGGCTCCCAAGTTTGTAGCTAGACCTAGAGATTTAAGTTAAACTTAAGAAGAAGTTTAAGGTCAAGTAAAATAAAAGACAAGCACTACCAATTGTATAAAAACATTAACAAAACGTAATGAAGGCTAGCCAGCTAATATTAACATCAAGATTGACTAGTCAGACCACCAAATATCTAAACAACATTGCCCAATAGACATAAATAATAAACACATTTTCATATGACATACAACGATAATGGCTGTTGTCCCCTCTTTAGCACTTATTGTTCATAAAACACCATAAATAAAGTGATAAACAACTTACACAAGTCAATGTAACTTTCACAGCAGAACCATTGAACCACGAATTTTAACAATTTTTTAAGGATTATCTCAAGTCCATTCCACATTGTTACTATCACAGATCTGAATGATGAGATATAAACAGAGGAAACACTTTAATAAATAGAGCCAGATAGCAAACAGTATGGTGTTACACAGAATCAACAGAGGAAGGGGGGGATGAGGAAGGAGAGTTGTGGCAAATTTTGGAAACTTGCAACAGAACTCGCATATTTAGAATAAATTTATGAGATCTCTAAGCAAGATGCCTATTTGCTACAGAGAATAACAGCATAAATTAAGCATAACACCAAAAAATTTTATTGTGTTTTTTTTCTTTTTTTTCTTCCTTGTAAGTTTTTGGATTGCTTTGTGCTCTTTTTGCATGAAGTATCTATTTCAATATAATTCTTTCTTGCTTATAAAAAAAATATTTCCAGAACAAAAATGTTATGGTAGAAACAAACAAGGAACAAGAATAAAAAGGATAGATCGAACTGCAAACTACAATCACCCAACAACCCATGGTGCAACCTAAAAGTATAAACCAACATTAATAGAACAACAGATATATCTTTAATAAACAGCAACACCTTTATCAACCAAATGGGCATTGATCCCACAACGTCAACCTTCATCCTCCATCCTATTCTTACAGGGAGAGGATACACTCGAGACAGAACTCATCCCCCTCCCCTTTTTTTTGAGGGGTGGGGTGACGACTTAATAAATCAAACCAAAACAGGTTGATATTAATCAATAAATTAGAATTACAAACTAAGCAAAAGAAGGAGGCCATATAAAATTACCCTGATGAGCCTGTACTTGGGTTCGTATTTTTTGGCATTCTCAACAGAGTCATAAATCAAACCAAAACCAGTTGATTTTCCACCTCCAAAGTGAGTCCGGAACTTGAAAACGAAGATTGCATTTGTGTCTTTCACTTCATACATCTTTGACAGCTTCTCCTTCAGCTCAGCCTTTATATTACAGAAAATGAAAACCCCAATTCAGTTAATGATGCCATTTAGTTGCTCAACAGTATATTAGAAGTTTAACGGTCCTTTTTTGTATATGTATAAATATCTGTCATTGAATTTGGATTTACCTTGGAAACATTGGGTCTTCCTGGATGAAGAACATCAATGACCTGCAGCAAAAGAGCGTCAAGATAAACAAGGCTTTCAAGTAAAAAAAAAAATCATAATCCCTTATTGTTGGAAATAAATTACATCCAACATTTAGTGTCAGGAAATAAAGAAAGAAGACCTAACCTAGGTTGTGTTTGTGAAAAAACAAATGGTAAGAATCAGAACCCTTTTTTCCAGGATGACAATAAACAACATTTAATCCAACTCTAAATCACATAATTGACAACTTTTTGTACACAGTCAATCTTAATTCACAATTAATTCAAACACATTGCTAACTAGAAATAATTTGCTCCTATAAATTGAGGATAACAACCTACCTTCTTTTCCATGACCTTAACAACTTATCTTCTTTTCCATAACATCACACACCAAGGATTCAATATTTAAGCCCCACTAAAACTTCTCAGGTTGAACCTTTAAATAGTAGCTGAAACAACACAACCCCCATTTTGACCTGATTGGTCACCTAGAAAATGAGGGAAAATAAGCAACATAAGAAGCTTATTCCTTACACTTACACTTCCCAGTTCCTATTAAGCTCCCATATAAGTCAGCAATAATTAATTTGGGCCAATCGAATGCAATAACCAGCTCAAATTTCCATTCATTAATGCTCAGAGATTATCATACTAATTGAGATCCAACATTTCTACAATCTGTTTTGTTATATATAATCTCGCAACAAGAAACCAAATGAAAAAAAAAATGCATAGAAAAAAAGATACTAATAACAACACAAACCCATTAGTCCCTGTTTGCATGCTAAGAAAAATAACACAATAAAACAACATAACATCACAGAAAACACAAAACCCCACCAACCCATCAGATCCAGAGTAGTTCTTTTTCATCAATATGAAAAGGGTTGTTCCTAAAAGATGTAAAATTTTGTTTGGTACCCGAGAAATCGAAGGAAAAACGGTATAGAAAAGCGACAATGGGAAAAATTTTCAAAAAAAAAACTCACAAATTGTTTTCTGGAGAGAAGCCTGTTGGTCATGAACTTCCGGGTACGGATAGTCACTGCCTTGTCCGCCATGTTTGCTTGTTTGAAGATTGGTTTGCAAAGCACAGGGGCGCGACTATGGCCACAAACACACACACAGAATCACACACACACTCGCGCAGGCAATAGAGGCAGCTCAGAGACAAAGATTAGGGTTTTTATATATAGAGCTAGGGTTTCCAAATGTTGCTCTCAAATGAGACTGCGTGGGTTGGATTTTTTGGGCTGGGCTGGGCCGGAGAAGAAAAAACTATATTTCTGTCAAAAAGGGCTATATGGGCCATTTGGGAGTTGGGAGTTGGGACCATACAAATTTGGGGCAGGCCTCATTTTTTTTTTTTTTTTTTTTCCTAGACTTTTTGGTGTGTAATATATTACTTGTAAAGAACTACGTATTTAGTTCCTAAAAAACAAAAAAGAACTAATGAGTTATGATTTCAATTTTTTTATGTATTTATTTTTAAATATGCCCCTTTAATCCTTTGATTTTTTTTTTTTTAGTACCAAGGAGTAGAAAGACATTAAATGCAAACCATTTTTATATTACATAGTTTAGTCCTAGCAAGGTCTCCATCATAGGCAGTAGGTTATCAAATAAAACTTATCATTGTCTAGGTCGTTAAACTACAAGACTTCTATCCATATCTCACTCTCATTTAAATGGATTTTGCTTTTCCCTCAATGGGTGGTGGTGACCTTTTTTTGATTATCGCTTTGACCAAGCCAACTTTGACTACACCATCTCATCTTCCCTCATTTGTGTGTGGAATTGATTCAATAGATTTACCGGACTTTCTCCCATTCCACTTTTCTCACCACGCTGCTATATCCTCAACATAAAAGCCATTGCTACCATATCTATAAGACTATAACGTAAAAACCATTACCACTAGTCTAGAGGGATGGGAGGGTACACCTACACATGGCAAGAAGCAAACTTCTACAAGACTCATAGGTGCTAGGGTTAGAGAAGCCATTAGGCTATGTGGTTTTTCTTTTGGAAGCAGATGAGTGTGACAACATGATTTGGATGGAGGTAGATGGAAACACAACATTAGAAAAATATTGGGCCGATTGGTAGTGTTGTTTAAGTATTAATGTTCAAAATAATGTGAAAGTTATGGTTTAAAAAAGTGTTGTGAAAATATGTGTTTAAAATATTTGTAATACAAAAAATGTGTTTGATACCATATTTTAAATAACATATTTTAAAATGTGAAAAAATGATAATTGTATAGTAAAAGAATACTATTATTTATTTAAGGGAAAAAAAAAAACAAAGAGGTGGGCCCATGGGCAAAAAAGAGAGAGAAAAAAGTTTGGTCATGTCAATGGGCCAACAATTTTCAACTTATTAAAATAAATAAAAAAACCATTAAGTAATGTTACTTAAAAACTAAAAACTATTATAAATGAGTTTTCAAAATATATGTTTTAAACATTCTAATTGAGAATTGTAACTTAAACACCCATAATAAAAACATTGCTACCAAACACGTTTTATTTTGGGGCTATAGTTTTCAATTTTGAAATACTTGATAGATCGTGAAAAATTAGTAGGCTGGAAATCCCAGGCGTTGGCGATCTTTAGGCTAAGTCCTGAAAAAACAAACATAAAATCAGAGGAGACTGGTGGAGGCCGGCCCAAAATCCTCCAGTGACAAAGTCAGTGACTATTATAAGTTGAAAGAGAGTATTTCTCAAGTTCCTTTTTGTGAAAAATGTTTCCATACCTCTGTTCTTCATTCACAAATGCTTATATAGTATCCTTGGAACGGTTACTCATTTAACAATTGTTCCTGTTATTGAGGAATTCAGAAAATTATAAGATAACTTCCCTAACTGTCATGGAAGTTACCTCATTAGGACTTGTGCTCAACGATTAATGGAAGGTTTGGTTCGTAACGACGCAACCCTTCCTTAACTTTTGAAAGAGCTTAAGTCATTAGAGCCTAAGGTTCAACAATCTCATTTGTCCATTAATAAAGACGAACGAGACTTGTTTCAGGGACCAGCATAGGAGGGACGAGTAAAGGGGGGACGAGTGTAAGAGCCCCTCATCCCCTACTTTACACCTTGTCATCGACGACTCATATGGACGAGATGAAACTAAGCGCAATTTCTTTACACCATCAGTTGCCTCCTTGTCCATGGGTCATCCAAGAAAATATAGTAACATAATTCTTTGGACGGACGAGCTCCTTTCCATAGTTAGATGTGCCACATGTTGTAATGTAAATGGTGGCCCATCTCGTCGATTCATTTTTTCGAGACGAAGACCATGTTTCATCATCTGATTGATTGTGTCGCTTCATATGCCTAGGTCAGCTATCTATAAATAGTGGAATGCCTCCACTACCCTTCACACTTCTGAGATTTTACTTCCTTGGCATTCATCGTCTAGAGCTTTGTCTAGGAGTTTCCTCGCGTCTATAGTCTCTGTTCGTCCTAGAGCCAAGTATTCCCTTTTTTCTCGTCTTTTAGGTTTCTTCAATTTTTTTTCAAAAAATGTCAGAAACAGCTATTTCCTCGTCTAGCAACAGTACAGAGAAAGCCATAGACGAGTATTATGACGAGAGTAGTGATAGCTCCAGTGACACTAGTAATAGTAGTAGGGGAAACACCACGGACGAGAAGTATGTCTCAGGCGTCCCTGGGTTTCTTGTAGAAGTAGTACAAGCACAACTTAGGAAAGCTTCAGGCTCCCAGGTAGGTTCCTCGTCCTTCATCCCTTCGTCTAGTCTCTTGGATGAGGCGGAGATAACTGTTTATAGTTGTGCTGTAGATATCCCTTCTAAGACGGACGAGCAAAGACTAAACAATCTTAGGGAGTGGTACCAGATCCCGGACAAGTTTAATCCTAGATTGCCCATCCGTGGAGAGTGGTGTTGTAACCCTCATTTTGGGATAGGCGTTTATAAGGCTTATTTTTTGGGGGGGTCTTAGGTTTCCTTTAAATGCTTTTACTAGAGAGTTATTAGTTAGGTTAGGTTTAGGAGTATGCCAATTTAACCCAAATGCATGGAGATTGATTATCTCTATGCAAATTTTGTGGAGGGAAGTGTTTGGAGGGGACTGTCCTCTTACCGTGGACGAGTTCCTCTATTGTTATAAACCCTCAGAAATTCACCAATCCCCTGACTTTTATCAATTCACAGCCAGAGGTAGAGATTGTAGACTGGTGAAATCCTTGGCCTCATCTAACAGAAAATGGAAGACAGAGTTTTTCTTCGTCTCCGGCTTCTAAGTTGGGAATCCTATGGACATTGGTCAGGATACATTTGGTCATTATGCTGGAGACCTAAGGAACCTTCGACCTGAGGGTAAGTCCCTTAGCTTTTCCCCTCTCCCTTTTTATTTATTATTATTATTATATGTTTTTTAACTTCCACTTGTTTCCTTACAGCCGTTGAACGACCTTCCTTAAGCAAATTGCATCGCGACCGCGTCCACAGGGCTCGTCTACACACAGATAGGGACTTTCATCCTTTAGTTAATCTTAGACGACCTGCCAAGTGAGGATTAGGCCCTAACCCATCCGAAGAAGCACTTGCACACGAAGTTACTGTGAGAAAAAGTAAATTTTAAACTCCAAACATTCCTTGCACCGTTTATTCTTTTATTAGTGCTAAAGGAAACTTTTCTCCTTTTTTTATTTTTTATTTTTTTTAGGAATGGCAACCATGAAAGGAAACAAAGGAAAAAAAGTAACTGGTGAGGGGGCTCGTCTTGAGGTTGAGTCTCAAGCTCGTCTGTCGACTGGGGATAAAAGGAAGACTTTGCTAAAGAACTTAGATTTGGAAAATCTCCCCAGCCGGCGAGGCAAGAAAACCAAGCATGGCTCGTCCCAGGTAGTCAAGCCTAATCCTCCTTCGTCCCATTAGCCTGCCAAAGTGTTTGACGTTGATTCGTCTACTCCTGTTGAAACCACCCCATCCAAGACTCCTCCGTCCAAAATGACTGTGTCTACCTCGTCTCAACCTTCCCAGAAGGTTTCTTCAGATATTATTGAAAATGAAGATCTAGCTTGGGAACGTTTCAAGAATACCGTTTCTAATGAAGATATAAACGCTTGCTATGACATATCCCTTAAAGATTTTGAACACTCCGGTGTTCATGATCTTTTTAAGGTAACATCTTTACCTTGTCTTGACTAAAAAAAAAAACGATTTCTTTCTTCTTCTTCTCCCTTTTTTTAACTTTCATTTGTCGTTTACTTGTTTTATTTGTTTTTATAGGCCATGTCAAAGTTTATAGCAGCGTCTAGGCAGGCCACAGGATTGGACAAGACGAGGGTCTTGTTAGAAACGAGGATTCAGGAGGTGAAGGACGAGGCTAAGAAATGGGCTGAAATGGCTGCCAAAATTAAGGACGATGTGAAGGAGCTACAAACTTTGGTTGAGGAGTTGAAGGCCAACGCAGCGGAGAAAGATATTCGTCTTGAGGACCTGCAGAAAAAGAATGACGAGCATAATATTCTTCTCTCCAAGGCAAAAGGAGATGCAGTGGCTGAGTTTAAAGCGTCCAAACAATATACTGATATTCTGGACACTAACTATGCAGCAGGCTTTGAGGATTTCAAGATGGAGGCTATAGAAAAATTCCCTGGTGTGGACTTCAGCTCCATTATACTTAATTTGAATGCTGTTACCACTAGTTCTCTCCTTCATACCGACTCCGAGGACGCCAACATTGAGGACGATGCTACAACCCTGGCTCCTTAGGACGGTTCTAATGTTGATGCTCCTTCAGTTTAGAAAACATTTTAATGTTCATGTTCTCATTTCATTTTTCTTTTTTATGTAATCCAAGCATATTAGACTCGTCCATGTTTAAGGATGAATTTTTATAAAACTTAAGTTTTAATTTTGTAAGGGTGTTTGGACGTTGGTCGTCCGCCTTTGAAACAATTGAATGGACGCTGTTTCTTTTATATATGCATGGACGAGAGTTTTTATTTTAACATAAAAGATTTCTTGTTTAGCTCGTCTACGTTTCATATATATACTTTAACCATTTTTATAGGAATTTTACTAAGTGTAATTTATCCATGTGAAATGGTAATTATCAGCGTTACCCTTCCTTAGACTTGGCTGATTCTCACATTCAATGATGGTAAGACCCTGCATTTTGCTTGTCCATGGACTGGAATGTTTTTGGTGCCTTAACAAGTTTTAAACACTCCTCTATCCATTTCCTCGTCCATGGTCTGGATATGCACATGTCTTACTTCGTCCATGATATGGACAAATATGCCTTGGGCTTTGTGGTTTTGCTCAAGGTATAGGGTTTTACCTCGTCCTTTACTTTGGACGAGCATGCCTTAATTTTACTTTTCCCTTAGGAAAGCTTATTGACGTTACATTTCCGCATCTAGAGAATTTTTTCATCTTGAGTTTTTTTTTTTTTTTTTTTTTTTTTAATGGGTTGATTTGAACAAAAGTAATATGCCAGTGATTCACACAACATTATGTATATAGCATAAATATTGTTCACAGATGAGGCATGTACTTAGAAGTTTTATGCCTTTTAAGAAAATAAATACAAACCAAACCATAACTTTGTCCATAACTTTAATACAATAACAAAGCAACACTAAAAATATGTAAGTAAACAAACTTATGTATATAGACAAGTAGATACATGATCTCCAGGCTCGTCCAGGCTGGCATTTTATTGGTAGTACCTCCTTAGGTGCTCAACATTCCAAGGATGCTCCAGTTTTCTCTTGTCTAGGGTCTCCAAGTAGTAGGATCCTTGTATTTTACAATTAAAAACTTTGTAGGGACCTTCCCAATTAAGACCCAGTTTTCCATGAGCTTGGTTCTTGGTTGCCAAGTAAACCCTTTTTAGGACGAGATCTCCTATGTTGAAACGTCTCGGTTTTACCATTGCATCATGTTGCATAGCCATGAGGTTCTTGTATTTTGCTGTCCTTTGCTCTGCATTTGTCCTTACCTCATATACTAGATCAAGGCTCAAACGGAGTTACTCCTCATTATCCTTATCCTGATATGTCATTACTCTTTGGTTGGCCATATGCACTTCTGCAGGTATGACTGCTTCAGCTTCGTATGCTAACTTGAAAGGAGTTTCCCCCGTAGGGGTTCTCACCGTCATCCGGTATGCACATAAAACACCTGGTAGCTCGTCAGGCCATACTCCTTTTGCCCATTCAAGCTGAGTCTTAATGATCTTCAACAAGGATCGGTTTGCAACTTCAGTCTGACCGTTCGCTTGTGGGTGGGCGGGTGAGGAGTAGTGATTTTGAATTCCGAAGTATTCACAGAAGTCTTTAAAAAGTGCATTATCAAATTGTCGTCCGTTATCGAATACCAATACTCTGGGCACCCCAAACCTGCACACAATGTTCTTCCATACAAAATTCTTAACATTCTGTTGTGTGATATTAGCTAAGGGCTCTGCTTCCACCCATTTGGTGAAATAATCAATACCAACCACAAGAAACTTCATTTGCCTTACACCTAGTGGAAAAGGACCCAAGATGTCTAGTCCCTATTACGCAAAGGGCCATGGGGCCGTCATTGGGGCTAGGTACTCCGATAGTTACCTGGGGATATTACTAAACTGTTGGCACTGATCGCAGACCTTGACATAAACCCTAGCATCAGTTTGCATATTTGGCCAGTAGTATCCTGCACGGACGACCTTGTGAACGAGTGATCTGGCTCCCGAATGATTACCACATGCTCCTTCATGGATTTCTCTCAATATGTAGTTCAATTCTTCGGGAGCCAAACACCTAAGATAAGGCTGTGAAAAGCCTCTTTTGTACAACACTTCGTCCATAAGAACGTACCTGGCCGACCTTACCCTCAATTTTCTAGCTTCGTCTTTCTCTTCTGGAAGTTATCCGTCTTTTAAGTATGATATAATTAGAGTCATCCAATTTTCTCTGCTCTCCACCTCTTGTACTTCTGGGATGTCTATACTCAGTATATACTAAATATCATCAAACTTGTCCATGACTTCATTTGTTGTGGCTTCTTTTGTTAAGGCATCAGCTTCCACGTTCTCCTCCTTTGGGATTTGAACGAAGTTAGCTTCCTCAAATTTTCTCATAAGGCGTATCACCCTATTAAGGTACTTCTTCATTTGTTCTTCCTTGGCCTCATACATCCCATTCACTTGGCTTATGACTAACTGAAAATCTCCCAAGATGACTATTGATTTTGCTTCTACAGACTTAGCCAATTCCAGACCTTTGAGGAGAGTTTCATACTCGACTTCATTATTAGTGACTTAGTACTGCAAGCGAACTTTATGTTTTAGTTTATCACCTTCTGGAGATTGTAGAATCACACCTATTCCTCCTGCGTGCTGTGTAGACGAACCATCCACATGGATGATCCATTTCTGGCTGCCTTCCATCTCTCCTATATAGTCATGACTCGGGGTAAACTCTACAATAAAGTCTGCCAGACCTTGAGCTTTTATGGCATGCTTTGGTTGGTACTTTATGTCAAACTCACTGAGCTCGACAGCCCATTGAATCAATCGTCCTGTAGCCTCTAACTTGTTCATTGCCTTCTTGAGCGGATGTTCCGTCATGACGTTGATGACATGAGCTTGGAAGTAATGCCTTAGTTTCCTGGAGGCTGTTATTAGTGCGAAAGCCAACTTTTCTATTAGAGGATATCGTCCTTCCACTCCCCTCAGTGCTTTACTTGTATAATACACTGGCTTTTGTACTCTTCATTCCTCTTTTATCAATGCTGAGCTCACGACATGCGGAGTTACTACCAGGTATAAAAATAACTCTTCTTCCACCACGGACGGACTCAACACTAGAGCCGTAACGAGGTACGTCTTCAAATCTTGGAAGGCTCTTTGGCACTTGTCCGTCCATTCAAATACTTTCTTTAGAACCTTGAAAAATGGTAAACACTTATCAGTAGCTTTAGAAACAAACCTGTTGAGGGCAGCAACTCGCCCGGTAAGAGACTGGACTTCTTTGATACTCTGCGGAGGCTTTATATGGAGAATTGCCCTAATCTTTTCTGGGTTTGCCTTAATCCCTCTGTAACCATGAATCTAAGAAATTTTCCTGACGCTACTCCGAAAGCGCACTTGCTGGGATTTAGCTTCATACTGTATCGTCTGAGTGTATTAAAGGTCTCTTACAGGTCGTCCAGATGTTTATTCTCGTCCAGGCTTTTCACCAACATGTCGTCCACATAGACCTCTACTTTTCGTCCAATCTAAGGATGAATCATGTGATTGACCAGTCGTTGGTATGTTGCTCCAGCGTTTTTCAAGCCAAAGGGCATCACTTCATAACAGAATAAGTATTGACTAGTAACGAAGGATGTCTTCTCCTGGTCGGCCTCATCTATCCTTATTTGGTTATATCTTGAGAAAGCATCTATAAAACTAAGTAATTTGTGGCCTGCGATAGAATCCACTAGTTGATCAATGTGCGGCAACGGATAGCTGTCCTTGGGGCAAGTTTTGTTTAGATCAATAAAATCTACACAAATCCTCCACTTGCCGTTCATTTTTTTGACCATTACTACATTGGCCAACTAATCTGGACAGTACACTTCTCGTATAAACTTCGCCGTCATTAACTTCTAAACTTCGTTTTTAATAGCATTATCTCTCTCAGAGGCAAACACTCTCTTCTTTTGTCGCACTGGCTTGAAGGAAGGACACACGTTCAGTCGGCGGGTGATGACATTGGGATCTATACCCGGCATATCCTTATGACTCCAAGCAAATACAGCAGTGTTTTTCTTCAGAAACTGGACGATTCTTTCTTAATTTCTTCTTCTAGATCTGTCCCAACTTTGGTATATCTCTCAGGGTTGCTCTCATCTAAGGAAACATCTTCTAACACTTCGGTGGGTTCAGCCACAATTCTCCTTTCTTCGATACTCATCGTATGCTGTTGTTCGTCCATGGCGAGCATGGCCAAATAACACTCCATTGCTGCCAGTTGGTCTCCCTGCACTTGTCCTACCCCATGTTCAGTAGGGAACTTGACTAACAGGTGGTAAGTGGACGTGACTGCCTTCCAATTATTTAGAGTTGACCTTCCAATGATGGCATTGTAAGAGGATGAGCAATCTGCCACAAGGAAATTTACGTCTTTGGTTACCTGCTGCGGATATGCCCCCACTACCACTGGCAACGTCACGGTGCCTACAGGCTGTACCTTCATTCCTCCAAAACCTACTAGAAGCGAGTGCACTGGACGGAGCTAGTCTCGTCCAACCTTCATTTGCTGAAAGGCTGGATAATACAGAATGTCTGCCGAGCTCCCATTGTCTATCAATACTCTTCTAGTTGTGTAGTCAGCAATAACTAAGGTGATGACAATAGCGTCGTCATGAGGGTGATGAATTCTTTCCGCATCCTCATCCGTAAAAGTGATTACCTGCTCGTTTGTGTTTCTCGTCCTGGGAGATCGTCTAGAGAGTTGAACATTCTGAACTACCTTTAGGTATGTCTTTCTTGACTTAAAAGACTGACCTGTTGAACTTCCCCCAACGATAACTCTTATTTCTCCAAGCGGTGGTTGCAATGATTCTTCTACCTTCCCCTTCAGTTTCTCATCCTTGTGGTCTCGTCCAAGGAAGTTTCTTAACTTCCCTTGCCTCATGAGATGCTCAATCTGCTGCTTTAAATCGAAATATTCGTCCGTGTCATGCCCATGATCTCTATGAAAGCGACAATACTTGTTCTTGTTACGCTTGTTGGGATCTCCCTTCATTTTCTCCGGCCACTTCAAGGAAAGGTCGTCCTTGATTTGCATGAGAACCTGCTCAAGTGGCGCGTTCAAAGGGGTATATTGCTGATTCCGCGCTGAAGAGTCTGGCTTCTTATTATCTCGGTCTCTCTTATCTTCTATGCGTCCCTTCTTTGGACGAGGACCTTGCTCGGAGTGACGAGCAGGGTTTGTTTCCATTCTCTCAACTCTCTTCCTCTTCTTAGCTATGATTACGTCTTCTGCATTCATAAAATTTTGGGCCAAGTGGACGAGTTCGGCCATGGACTGAGGCTCCTTCTCATAAAGTTTATGTATGAACAAGTCAGAATTAACCCCGTTATGGAAGGCTGCCAACAATAGCTTGTCATCTACCTCGTCCACGATCAAGGCTTCCCTGTTGAAGTGTGTGATGAAGGAACGTAGGCTTTCATTCTCTCCTTGCTCTATGGTCAACAAACTAGACGAGGAATGCTTGTGTCTCTGTCCCCGAATGAAATTATTAACAAACAATTTGCTTAACTCTTCGAAAGAACTTACTAAATTCGGGGGTATTTTGTTGAACCAAACTCGCGCGGGCCCTTTGAGGGTGGTGGGAAAGACTCTACACATTATCTCATTTAGAACTCCTTGAAGACGAAGATACATGGTAGTCTTGAAGGTGGCAATATGGTCAAAAGGGTCACACGTTCCATCATATGAATCCAAGGAAGGCATCTTGAATTTCGGAGGCAAAGGATGGCCATTGATAGAGGCTGTGAATGGGGAGTCTGTTCAGTGAACTAAGTCTTCTACGGGATTTGCCCTTCTCATATTCTCCCGCATCTCATCCATAACTTTCCTCATCTGGTCCATCTCTTTCTCCAAATGTGGCACCTTTCTTGGTATAGTACCCCTTGATTGGCTTTCGAGCTCTGCATTTCTTCTATCTTCCTGGCTCTGTCCATGCTCTTCTCCATAAGCCTCATGCCGTTGCCTTCTGAGATTAATATCCCTTCTCAAATCTTGATTCTGACAGGTTAACTCTGCCATGGCGACGGCCATTGATTGCACATATTAGGCAGAAGATGGTTGCATGACAGGTGCTGATTGTTGGCCACGATTGGGGTTACTGGAAGCGTCTCTACTCTCTTGAGGGCCTGAACTAATAGCCCTTGATCTTGTCCGAACCATTTCAGCCCTTTGTCGGAGAAAGAAATCGCAGAACTCAACAAACGAAGTTCAAGCGCAACAATTCCTTCCCACAGACGGCGCCAACTGATAGATCGTGAAAAATTAGTAGGCTAGAAATCTCTGGTGTTGGCGATCTTTAGGCTAAGTCCTGAAAAAATAAACGTAAAATCAGAGGAGACCGGTGGAGGCCAGCCCAAAATCATCCGATGACAAAGTCAATGACTATTATAAGTTGAAAGAGAGTATTTCTCAAGTTCTTTTTTGTGAAAAATGTTTTCATACCTCTGTTCTTCATTCACAAATGCTTATATAGTATCCTTGGAACGATTACTCATTTAACAACCGTTCGTTATTGAGGAATTCAGAAAATTATAAGATAACTTCCATAACTGCCATGAAATTTACCTCATTGGGACTTGTGCTCAACGGTTAATGGAGGGTTTGGTTCGTAACGACGCAACCCTTCCTTAACTTTTGAAAGAGCTTAAGTCATCAGAGCCTAAGGTTCAACAATCTCGTCCGTCCATTAATAAGGACGGACGAGACTTGCTTCAGGGACCAGCATAGGAGGGACAAGTAAAGGGGGGACGAGTGTAAGCGCCCCTCGTCCCCTACTTTACACCTTGTCATGGACGGCCCATATAGACGAGATGAAACTAAGCGCAATTTCTTTACACCATCAATACTTAAAACTATCGTTTGAATATCGCAACCAAATGTATCGAACGAATTAGGGGACCGAAACGAGAAGATTAAAACTAGTGTATAATGAAAATTAAATCACACACACACACACACACACACATATATATATACAATGTCACGTGATACTCTCATGCAGTCACGTGCTTCCAAAAGAAGAATTAAAAAAAGGAAAAAGACCCGTTTGATATTGAGATGAGATGAGGTTGTCCACTCAAAACCACAGCTGCCTGGCCATGACTCGCCCAATTCACAATCACCCAGATTTTCCCCCACTGTCCACAAACACAAAACCACAACACATTCTCTTCCTCAAGTCACCACCACCAACAAAATTATCTCACTCCCAAAGCCCAAAAACCAAACCCACAATCTCTCTCACTATCTCTCTATCTCTATCTCTTACATGGCCACCACCACCACAGCTTCATTGAAATGGAACCACACCTTCTCTATCCACCTCCCTCCTCCTTCTCCTCCTAGACTCCTCCCAACCACCACCACCACCACCTCATTCGCCAGACCCGTTAAATTATCAGGAACCTTGAATTTGAACCTTCAAACCCCCTCCAAACTCAGCGTTAAATGCTTTATCTTCACCAACAAGAACAAGAACCATGTAACCACCGACTTAGACTTGTCCTCTGACTCTAAAACCCAAAACCCATTTGAGGTTTTTGCAAATACTCTGCTTAATGCAATAAAAGCATTGAGAAAACCAGCGGTGGCCGCCGTGCTATTGGGTTTGCTGTTGTTATACGATCCCAATTCGGCATTGGCCGCCTCCGGTGGCCGAATGGGCGGCAGGTCGTTTTCGTCGTCGTCGTCGTCGAGGAGTTATTCGGTGCCGAGGAATTCGGGAGGTGGTTTCTCATTTTCGGCGCCGTATTATGCGCCGTCGCCTTTCGGCGGTGGCGGCGGGTTTTATATGGGGCCGGCTGTGGGGGTCGGGTCGAGTTTCTTCTTCATTTTGATGGGTTTCGCAGCGTTTGTTTTGGTTTCGGGGGTTCTTTCGGATCGGTCGGAGGGTGGTGTGCTTACTGCCACTGAGAAAACCAGTGTGGTCAAGCTTCAGGTACAGTGGGAGTGAATTTTGGGGTTGTTTTGATTTTGCTTACTCACATGGTTTTGTTATCTGATTTTGATGTTTGACATGTTTGTCTAAAGAGTTTGTGAAATGACTGTTTTGTTTAAGTATAAAGTTTCATTTGACCAAGCTAGGTAAAACTTAGTTACAGTTTCTTACGTGGTGCACCTTATGTTATTCTGTTAAATTCAATTATGTGACCTTGAAAATGATGACTAATAAGCCAAAAAAACTTCATGGTTGTGCCGGTTGAATTTGATCAGGGAAACTAAGGTAGAATAGATAAGTAACTATACCTAAGTTTTGTCCAAAATAATGATTGAATTTCGGTCACACAAGTACTTGTGGCCACAATGTTGTTGGACTGATTATTGAATAAGCTTTGGTTCAAATGGCACTTACTTAAAGTAAGAGAAAGTTGGATGCTAGGGAGTTGGTTCAAGATCACTTTGTGTAACTTACCAATAATAATAATAAAAAAGGTTCTTGGTTTGATTCCAGTATTATTTTTTGTAACAGTTGTTTCTGTCTGTCAAAATGCTGATTTTTTTTTTTTTTTTAATAATCTTTATTGGTAAGTAAAACATTTGTTAGCGGTATTGAATCTGCAACCTAACACTCCGGTCCATATGGGGGGAGAAAGTGGCTAAGAGGTCATTAGCTAATAGAGAAAAGAAGAGCGCCAAGAGTCTGGTAGCTCAATTGGTTGACACCTCCTAATGTTTCCAATAGAGACATTTAGGGTTCAAATCCCCTCACTCCCAACTATTGATGTATCAAAAAATCTATGATCATATGAGGATGCTTTTATCTATCAAATCAAAAGCTAACCAAGAAAAGAGAAAGGGTGAAATTATTGGCATCCAGTACTAGCAGTATAAATATGCTTGTTGGATGTTGCTTTTCTTTTTATGGAAATGTCTTGGGCTTTGTGATGGGACTACGGTGGTTGGACTTAGGTGGGGATTTTTTTTTGGGAGGGGGAGATAATTATTTGAATGATTCTTTTAAATCAATCTTGTGTTCTGCTCTACAAAGCAATACATTCAGCACCAAGAAATAATGTGTTCGTAAGTGCAGTCTGGCATGGAATTTAGGGTGTATGAATTGAAAGCTTTGGGGTAATTTCTGAAGTTACCATATTCAGCAAACTCCACAGTTAAAAAATGTAAAGAACATTAACCATGATAATACCAACATAAGCTCCAATTATTTATCTTCTGCCCCTGCAAGTCAAGTACTCAACTATTGTGGAAATGACCAAAAGTCATAAATATAGTTTAGCAATTTGAAGTTTTAGGTTATACAGGTATAGTAGTGTATTTTTTTTTAATCATATTTATAAGGTAGGTTCATTTAGTTGGCTATGAAGTAACTGTGGTGTTGTTACATCATACATAGAGCCTTTTGTTTGGAAGTTGAGTTCTGACTCACTTCTTAAAATCTTTCTTGAATTTGAGAAAGCAGTTCTTCTGAATTTTCTCATTACTGACTTTTCATAGGTTGGGTTGCTGGGCATGGGGCGGTCACTTCAAATGGATCTTAATCGGATTGCTGAAACTGCAGATACATCTAGCTCTTCGGGTTTGAGCTATGTTTTGACAGGTGGAACTTCTAAATAAGTATTTATATTATTCATCTGATTTGTTGTTTATTTATTTTTTATTTAATAGATTTTCTTCTTTCATTTGTCCATTTACTAGTGAATATGAGTAATCTTTTGCAAATAAACAAATGGTGTACCCTAAAAATTTTATTCAAACAAATTTTACTGGATGTAAGGTTAGTTGTCATAGGCATGATTGGTTCCTCATATGCTTTCAGTAATCTAATCCTAGTTGCCAATGGGTTGTACCTGAATTGATACTTTCACCCTAAAACAGGGTTGTATGTGAGAGGTTTTAGAATCATTGAGTTCAATGTTGTAAAAATATGAGAAAATGGTATAGGAAAGATATAAATAATCCAAGTAGTTGATTGTAAACATGCATCTAATCTCGTAAAGTTTAAAACAAAATTTATTGATAAAAACTTTTCATTGGTTTAGTGCATTCTTTAGGACATTCATCAATTTAATCTAATTTTTGCAAATAATTAATCTGTATATTTATTATAGGATTTTTAATGTTATAAAGGAAAAATGAAATTTATATAAGGGCTGCTGCTAATCACAAGGTAATCACATATTGAGTTAAACTTATAGAGAGAGGTTTGCTGTAGAACATTGAAGGTCAAGCATTACTATGAGGCAATGATAACAAACATCTCATTGAGCTAAATTTATAGAGAGATTTTTTTTTCCCCAAATACAAAGCAAAAATACAGGTGAAATAATAATGTGTGGAGGAATAATTTTGTAATGATTTTTGTGAAATAAAGTGCTGTAGAAAATTAGCTTGTGTCTTTAGAAAAATTTCACATATATACATTGTTTAAGGGGGTGATATGTTGTAGCACAAGGTATTATGATTTTATGTTTATTCATACTTAAATGCTCATAAAGAATTTTCCAAATGGCATCAAAATCATGAAAAGTTTCATTGTAGTGATTCTGGAGGGGTCATCACCACAAGGTTGACATGTTCAGATTTAAATTTGGTATTTATCCATAATATCCTCTAAGAAAAATTGATGTCGACTTATTATACTAATTGTTACAGTTTTTAGTAATGTTATATGATTAGCTCTTCTTTACACAGAAGATGAGTACAGCTAAGATATCTCTCTCTCTCTCTCTCTCTCTCTCTCTCTCTCTCTGTGGAGTAATAATTACACATGCACATTATGGGTCTTGAATCCATGGCCTCACCCTCAAGGCGTTGATTTGAACTAGTGTTTATAGTAAATATTATAGTATTAAAGTTGGCTCTATGTTGATTTCATCATCTAAGGCTTGTCATAATTAACATGTCAAGCCAGGGCTTTCTTTTAATTTTTGTTGTTGATTTTATCAAAATTCTGACGTTTTTACTATCTTAATTTTTGGGCGCAGAGACAACACTAGCTTTGCTTCGGCATCCCAGTTATTGTATCTCAGGTTATTCAGCTGTAAGTTGAACACCATCTCCTAGAAATTTTTATTCTACTAAAGTAAGGTTAGGAAACAAGTACAGTTTGGTAACTTTGGTTCAATGTTCTTCAAAAAAACAAACAAACAAGAGAAGGGGCCACCTTCCATTAGGGCTTGGGGGAGGGTTGACTTTTTTTATGCCTATTGTTATAGACACACATGGACCCCTTGTGTTTGTGGGTTGTGATTGACAAACTAGTTGATTCTCTGTTTGTCATTCACTTGCTGTTGGAACTTGGCACTGTCTGAATCAGTATCTTGGTTTCGTAGACAACATTACTTGGAGAAAAGGTTTATTTTGTTTAGAGCTCTTGAGGGATTAACTTAAATTTCTGAGTTGTGTATCCAGGACTTAGGATTTTACGTGGTTCATGTTTTCATTTCTTTTAAGGAAGAATCTCTGTAGTCCTCTTCAGAATATTCCCTGCAGCTATTACCTCTTATAGTGGCATCTTCTTTACATACTCTCTCTCTCTCTCTCCCCATTAAGAAATTGGTTTGTCATGATTTCAGCAATGTTGACGGCATGCCTAACTGGTGCCACTCTTGCAGGTGGATATAAAGAGGAGCATGGAGGACGGAGAGAAACGCTTCAATCAACTTTCTATTGAAGAACGGGGGAAATTTGATGAAGAAACACTAGTCAATGTGAACAACATTAAAAAGCAAAGTACATCCAGCCAGAGAGCTAATGGATTCAGCAATGAGTACATAGTGGTAAGGTCATCTCTAAATTGGCTATAGTTAAAATGAATATATCAAAATACTCCATTTCTAGCTTGACTTTGGGTTTTTAGGTGATCTGCTGCTGACTAGACTCATAAATGTGTTGTAATTTTCTATTTATTTATGGGTTTGCTTTATTTAAATGCATGATTTATAATATATGATATTCCTTCAATCACAACTAAGGTGCTTTATTCTATCTATCTTCATACCATGAGCATTATCATTTCTATGGTGTGTCAAGTGACAAGTTCTCTCTGAGTTGTAAATTTAGTTGGGTTATATGGTATAACCCAGTTCAGATGGCAGTGTTTGTCTATGAGATGGAACTGAATCCATCTTGATTGGTTTTTCTAATCTTCTGATAACATGATTGACATTTTATTTCATTTGATTTATATACTTTTATCTTTATTTTTTTGTTTCCAGGGGGGGGGGGGGGGGGGGGGGGGTGGTGGTGTTAGAAAACAGAACCTAGGTCTAACAAATAACCTTCCATGAAAAAGCCACATTTGAGAGAAACTCCTGTTGTAATTTAAAATCCAGAAACATTATTAGTTATAACTGATCTGGAATAATTTCTCCAAACTTACATTCTAAATAAGGAGAAGAATAACCACATGAACTACTTAATGAGGAGGATGTTGTAGGCATGGTTTCATGTAGTTTGATTGCAGAAATTTCAGAATTTGCCATTGAATGGAAATTTGTAGTGTTAATCAGTTCAGGTATTTTACAGGCCTACTACAACCATACCAAATGCCCCACTAAACAAAACCAAGTCGGCATTAAATTAATTCTGGCTGATTACAATCAATTTTGGATTTCCTGTTGAAAGACTAATAGACTATAGATGAACTTTCACTGTTGATCTGTTTGTTAATTTGTAATGTTTTTCCAAATATCACTATTCACTAATCTATGGCCCACATGAAATCAATGGGATTATGAGGGCTGCAATGACAACATTTACAATGAGTTTGAACAAAGGTTTCCACTATTCCTCCCCCCCCCCCATTTTTTTCTTAGATGTTCCCACTATTGAAATTCTGTCAGACCTTTGTAATAAGAAAGACCTTGACATGTTTTGAGTTTACTTAGCCTGTAAATCTGGGACCACAACCAGTTTGTCTCTGCTTCTCATTGTTCTCAATTGAAGGTGCTCCCAGGATTTTATAGGATCCATAATAAATCTGCGTAGGTGTTATTTACTTTCACTCTCTTCTTACCCTGAATATATATATATATATATATATATAAAATAAGGAGAACATTAATGGCAAGAACTCTAGCCTTTTGTTCATCTTTGGATTGCATCCTTTTTCTATCTCTACACATCTTGGGGTGGCTCAATGCAATAGTTTTATCTCATTATAATGCTCCCTGTATAAAGTGATTTAATTATGTGCATTTTATCTCATCTTTCTATTCTATAGACATAACATTATAAACTCACAGCATCTATGACTGGGTAGTCATGGGACATAAAGATTAAAAATAGAAACATAAATTTTCCCCTCCTTTTCTGTGGTTTTTATGAAATTTCTTTAAAACAGATAACAATCTTGGTGGCTGCTGAAGGAGTACATAAGCTTCCCACCATCAATGGCAGTGAGGACTTGAAAGAAGCATTGCAAAAGCTTGGATCCATTCCCTCAAGTAAAATACTAGTAAGTATGAAAATTTTTCCAAAATCAGAACTTGTAGGTGTAAAATATCTATGCCTGATATCTCTTGTTTTCATGCAGGCAGTTGAGGTATTGTGGACCCCTCAGAATGAAAATGACACCCTGTCAGAGCGGGAACTTCTTGAAGATTATCCACTTTTGAGGCCTTTGTAAGAGTATTGTAATAGGCTACCTTATACCATGCAGTAAGAGGTATGAGCTCAACTGCTTATTGGATCTAAGATGGCATTTGTATAGGAAACTTAGTCTATAGTTCACAGAAATTGTAATTGTCTGAGATTTGACTTGATGTATGCAGCTGTTCTCAGCTGCATATTAAAGCTTATACAATCAATCAATAATGACTAATGAGGTTGTAAACTGATAGACAGAGATGCATGCTTACTACTGAGCACTTACCCCCCCCACAAAAAAAATAATTCATTGCATCTCTCTCATTAGTCAGCAGGATTTATGCATATATATATATATATATATATATATATAAAATGCAGTACAATTTTTTCTTTCCCCCCTTCTATTTCATCACATCTCTCTCATTGGTCGGCAGTATGCCATGCATATATTTATGATGCAATACAATTGTATTCAGCCACCGACATGTTGCATCCATATTCTGTGAAAGTGCTTGTCCACATTATCTGCTTGTCCCCAAAGGGACTCCAAAGTTGCTAGTAGATACAGGTACTTGTATTTATTTTGGTTGATTGGGGAAAGAAAAGTGGTGGTGGTGGCAGCATTGGCGGTCGACCAGCGATGATGATGGTGATGGTGGGGTGGTCAATGGTGACAACAATGGTGGTAGTATTGGTTGTTGACCATTGGTGGCTGTGATAGTTGGTGATTGGTAATTAGAGGTTGGTGATGGATGAGTGGGTGGGTGAAGGCAATTGTCAGTGACGGGGAAAGAAGTTAATGGTGGCATAGAGGAGTTGAAGCGGATAATAGTGGTGGGGATGAAGCGAAGGTTTTTTTCTAGAAAATGGTGTATGCATTTAAAAACATAAGCCGGTTTCTGCCATTTTGTTGTAATTTTTCATTTACTAAATGCTAGAAAACACTTTTAACAATTTTCATCAAAACAACCAAGATAGAGTTTGAAAGTTTTGTTGGTGAGGGAATGGGGATGATCCAACAGCATAATGGTCACATATGGAGATTGTTCAACATTTGTTCTCCTTCAACTCTAAGTTCCACAGATGCTGCGAGTGGATGGATCATAAGACTTTTTGATTATTGATTTGAGTTTAGCTCGTTGAAGCTTCTCAACCTTCCCAGAATTCTAATGTGGAAAATCTATTGGTTTTTTGGGTAGTGCTATTTACATTGGATTCCTCTATTTAAGCGGTGATATATATTAATTGTTAAATGAGTTCCTTTCCTAGAGGCAAAGTTGACTAGAGGATGTCATCAATGCATGAGGTCCAAGGTCACTCTTATTGGGAGGTTGAAGAAATTGTTGAAGAGGTTTTAGATCACTTTTGGATTCATTAGGCTCGATATAGTTAGCTAAATTTGTTCACAGAGAACTAAATTTTCTAACCCATAATATAGCTTCTTGGGTTACTTCTTGTTCCTCCCGCGGCCAGTACCCAACCCAGCTCTCCCTTCTTGGGATTTTTGTCAAAGCTGAGATGGGCTTGTCCCTTTCGGGCTTTTGTATTCTCATTTATTTAACAAAAATAAATAAATAAATAAATAAAATGTCTATAGATAAGATAAAAATTTCACTCTCGGTTGATGTGGCAAATTATTAGTGATAAGTAAAATATTGATATCCGTAGTTCGTCAACATAAAAATTAGTAAAAACTTGTCAACTCAATTATTGTAAAAAATATTGTGAAATTTTGTATATGTAGCATTACTTAAAAATAAAATAAAATAAAGATTGGAGGATACCTATATTTCTGGTAAAGAGTTCTAATTGCCTTTACCATTTTCGAAAAAAGGTTCTTGAATTTTTTGTATTTTTCCCGCAGAAGGATTCTTCTGCCTACTTGCAAATGAAGGTGCTGTAGTGGTTAAGGGTTACATCTGATTAGGAGATGAAAAGGACATGGCATGGGGTTTATTAAGCTTTGAAAGTATTGTTGTTTTCACTGCTGTGGACTTATGCCTAACATTCACTTCTCTTTTTCATAAGTGGGAGCTGCAACACATTGAGGGTCAACATAAATTTTATCATCTTCATCTTTTTTGGGGGGTGGGATGATATGGGCAAGTCTTGTATTGGTTGGGAGTTTTCTAGTTCTTCAAATATTTCTTTCTTATATAGTAATATGGTATTCTATGCTTATTTGCTTGTAAGTAAAGGTTTGCAAAAAAGTCTATGGACACAAAAGATGTGTAAATGAACTCTATTAGGCTTTTCCATAGACTTGAATCAATTATTCTAATCTTGGTTAACCCTGTAAAGATTGAATTGGCCCCGACATATTTTGACAAATTTGTGCCAATAAATTGTAGTGCAAGTGGATTTTCTTCCTTATAGAACGGGTTGTAGAGTAATGATATTCTTGCATATTGAGTGAAAAAAACATAGACCCTTGACCAAGTCGTGCAAGAGTGGTAGAGCATATTAAAATTCACATTTGCAATCACCTTTGCCAACCAAGTTTTCCCCTCCTTCATGGTGTCTCAAATTGAAGCCTAGGGCAGTAGGGCTCATCTCAAGTCCTACTTATGAGCATTGTATTTTAGAATGAAGACTGTCGCACTTGATTTTCTGAGTTTAAAATGAAAGAGAGACCCTTTGCCAAGCTTATTGAATTGCACTGGTGCAGGTCTGAAAGAGATCATTTGGTTGGAGATTATTTATTACTTCCTTCTGCCTTCTTTTAAATTTTCTTATTTTTACACAAAAGATAACATTTTTGGGTTCTTTTAAGTTCCAATCACAAATGATGAGCTTTTCCCTCACTCTATTTTCCTTATAAATTACATCTATCATAATCCTTTTTTCCCCCTTGGTGTGGTAGGAGAGGTAGGTGGCACCCTCTGACTATGTCCTCAACAACCCCCCCCCCCCCTCCCCCCCCCCTCTCTTTCCCTTTTTTTTTTAATTTATTTAAATTGAGAACCTAATTAATTCCCTCATCTTAGACATACTAAAATTTTGTTTGGGAATAACTTTTTTAACTTTTTGCTGAAAGCTTATTGTGAAACTACTATTAAAAATAAAAAAAAATAAAAAAAGCTAAAAATTAGCTTCTTTTTTTATTTTTTATTTTTATACTAAAAGTAATGTAGAAAAAAGAAAAAAGTGCTGAAAGTACTATAAAAAAAAAATTTATGTGTAATTTAAGCCTATTTTAATACTTGAATATGCAAAATAACTTCCAAACATGAAAAACAAATATTACAACAACAATAATAATAACTAATTTTTTTGGCTCTACTATAATTTAGTATCAAGCTTGTTATATCATATTTAAGATACATATTTCATCAAAACCATCAATTAGAGTTACCAAAAAATACCATAATGTTAATGATAACTATAACAGTCAACTAGAGTTAGAAAAAAAAAAAAAAAAAAAAAAAAAAAAAAAAAAAAAAACCCATAATATGAGTGAATAGTGGGCAAACTTTCACAAAAAACGTTGTGGCATTGGAACCGAAGGAGCTTTTCAAGTTTTTTTTTTTTTTTTTAATAATAAAATGTGGGCCCATGAGCACAACAACCTATGGACATACAAAAAATAAGCTGATTTTTCTACCAATGTGAGCCCACAGATCGTGCAATTGGACCATATACCAAAAAAAAAAAAAAAAAAAAAAAAAAAAAACTAAAAACTTCTTTAAGCTAAAGCTTAAATCAGTTTCCAAACGCACTTTAAGTAATTATAAGAAGGAATCTTTTAAGATGAGACCAAAATATTAGTTAGGAGATTTAAACCGAAGATCCCATGAATAACATGAGACTTGAAAATTATTAAACCAACCCCTTGAGATTAATGAGATTTAAACCTTTTTTTTTTCTTTTAATCTTTTCTTTTGAGAATCAATAAGATTAAAACCTAAAAAATAAGTAGTAAGTTAAGTATATTTAGCACTCATCTATCTATAATGGTGCTTCCATTAAAGGTTTCAAATGCAAAAATATGAATAAATTAGTAATATTTGCTTCCACTTTCTAAGACCTTAGCATTTTCTTATGTATTATAAAAAATCGATGTCATATTAAGAATATTGTAGTTCAATGATATTTAAAAAAAAAAAAAAAAAGATTTTAATGCTCTTTATGGAATTTGGAGAGAGGGAATGAGGGAGAGAGAAAATTGACTTGTCACACGGGCATATTTTCATTTTGGGGTGCTGTCATTAGTGTTGACTATTGAATTATGAAATAAAATCCTACACGATGGCTCCTAAAAAACAAAGAGAAAGAGAAAAGAAAAGAAAAGAAATCCTATGTAATGGAACATAAAATAAACACTTTGCCGAGTTGCCCTCGTGTAATTTGCCATGGGTTTCATATTATATATTCAAAAAGTAAAGCAAGAACAATGGAATATTTTGTAATATATTTTCCAATGCAAACTTTATGCCTTAATTCTCAGTATCCAACTATAAAGAACATTTGACTGCTGGTGTGGGTCTGCTTTGTGAATAGACTATAGAGCTCAAAACAAACATTTCAAGGAAAAAGAAATAAAAGTGGGCATTGCATCGTTTTCCTTCTTGTAGAGCACCCGGTAAAAGGAGTAAACAATAGTGGATTTTGCTTTGAATGAATTATGAAAGTGATGTAGAAGAACTCTTTATAAAAAGTTGTACCATTGGAATTTGTCTACGTAGGTGTAAAAAAAACACTATTATTTTTCTTTTAAGATGAGAAATGTAGCTTTATTATGATCCAAAAGTGTCCACTTATCATATATTTCGAAGGACATAATCAAAAAAATTATAAGGAATAGAACTTCACATCATCATCATGAATTCATTATCACATTATTAATATAGGGTAAGACTTAGGTACAATATTTAGATGCTATTCCTTAGATTCTCCTCTAAAAATTTTGTCATGTGGATTTTTTCTTATGAAATGGAAATGTATTTTTTAGTTAAATAGCCACATGACTGAATCTTAATATGAGAATTTAAGAAATAACACTTAAACTACTGTATAAGAGAGGTAAATCGTACAATGATTTTCAATTATTCAAGTGACCCCTCTTTGTCTCACCTACCATAGTCCAATTCACCATTCCATTTCATTAGTGATAATGCTTATCGTTATGTCTCTTTCTAAAGTGATTTAGATGATCAATTTGTTTATTGAGTTGAGCCCACAAAATTCGAGAACAAGATCATTACAACTACTTTTGCAAAAATGAAAGACTAGACTCTAAATCCACTCCTAAAATATTTATGAAACAAAACATTACCTTTTTACAGTTTCTTAAACAATCATATCTTTGATAAGAACAAAAAATTCATCCCAAAAAAAGAAAGAAAGAAAAAAAAATTTTGGTTGGATATTATAAAATTACCAACTACATTAATTGACAAATTAGGCCTACATTATTCACTTTCAGTCGTGTGAATGATTTTTTAATTTTATTTTTTAAAAATGTTTTGCATGGATTGTTGCGTTAGCCCCAAATTGCAAAAGTTTAACCCAACTTGGCCCCAATAGTTGCATTGGACATCCACCCACCAGTTTTGTCCATATCAAACCTAATTACATTATCTTTACAATATTTGCTTAAAAATAGTATGGTTTTTCAAATGATTTAACATAAAACCAACCCAAATGTTTCATGGAGAGCAAATCAAGTCAAAGTCAAATAAAAGCAACCAAATTATTTCCATATGGAATTGGGTTTAATTTATTTAATCCTCTTGTTATACCATACTCGTGGTCTTCCCACCAATACAAATAAACTATTATCAATTTTAATGATATGAAATTCTTAAGCAATTGATAAGAAATAACTTCTTTTTATTAGATAGGACTTAGGAAGTTTGCACGGCCATTTTATTGTATTAAATAATTTCATCCTACTGTATTGAATAATTTCTCGAGAATTGTTGGCACACGTAATGCTTCCATACAAGTTTGGATCTTCCAAAGAGTTTGGCAAATTCTTAAATCATCTAAAGTGCTTCCATTACAGGCACCGAAAAAATGCACCAAGAAAAAAGTAGCTTGCCTCCATTTTGCGCCTTATATTAACACTGAGAATACAATGTCTTTCAATAGTGATCCATTTAGGTTGGACCAATGACTTTTATCCAATTTATTAGGTACGATCTGAGAAATTAAGTGCTTCACTCGAAAGGTACAATTTTTTGTACAAACTCTAATGGCATGGCATAATCATGAAGTGGATTTGTTTGTGTGTGATTTGAATAATCTTATATGTGTCTCTCAAAGTCAGCCTATGTGAGATCACTAGGACTTTGCTAAAATAAAAAGAGCTTCTTGAGTGGACCATCAGATAGTAATAGAACCATCTTGTTCATGTAGGTGTGTGGGTAAATCCAGATTACAAGTAGATCAGCATGCATGGGACTTGATTCTTTTGTGGGCCATACATTTTCTTTCACTTTGAACTCCCCTCTATAATTGACTATAAAAAGTTGGGGCCCTACGGTACATGCCCCTAGAAAAAAATCCCAATTGCCAAAAGCTAATTTTTCCTTGGCCACCTACAACTGACAATACCAAATAATTCAAGAGTGACAAATAATTACATATTATAAATTTGATCAAGTAACCCTACAAACTGACATATGAATTTAAAAAAGATAAAAAATACAAACTTCAATTTGTTATCTTTTTTCAGTTATTTATAGTTGGAGAGGGAGAATGAAAATTGAATTACAAGACTCTTTGCAATTTTGCAATTTATTATGTTTATGTCGAGTTTATTATGTTTTTACGGTGACACAAATCATGACTAAAAACAAAAGGTAAATAACAAAAGTTGTGTCAATGGATCTATGTTACTTTAATCAGGACAAACCGCATCAACAATTTAAAAATAAATGTACAAAAAATATTGTATCCCTAACCTTACTCAACACACCTATTCTGCGAGAGCGTGCCACACTGACATCGCAATCAATAGGGGCCAAATGGACTACACGGGTACAGGCTTTTGCACGCTGTGTCTTGGAACGTGTTGAACGTCCGCAGGGAGTCAAGTTCAACCAAGTCATTACACATGGAGGACCCTACAAACCTCAGTGTTCACACATCTATACTCTCATCAATATCTATCTATCTTTCTATCTATCATTATGGTAGTTAAATGGTACACTCGTCCAAGTCACCGCACCATCCTAGCCGTGTCAATGATTATATCTCTCTTTTGGAACAGAATATACCGAGATAATTTCAACATAAAACTCATTGCAATTTGTCAATTACAAGCCTATAATCTTGAATCTCTCCCCACTAATTATTACTACTACTCATATCCATCATAATGTATTTTGAAATTATAAATTTAGTTTGTGTGTGTGTTTGGAGACAGCAACATTGCTTTCCTATTCCTCTTACAATATAAGTCATGCTACATATGGTGAAATTTGATATTGCCTGGCCAAAATGGGTGGATTTTGATAATGTTACAGCCTCTACGAGTGTATGACATATATAAAAAATTCACAGTGCCTTACAGGTTTTATATATCAACAGCATCAACTGGGAGAGAAACTGTCCTGTGAAGAGAATTTGGAAGCAATGAGCTTGTGTAGAAACTCTTGGCAGTGAACATATCCTCAGCATTTGAGGGATCCTTCATCGCCTTGCAATTTTTGGCCCTTTGGGTCTCCGAATTGGGGCAGCTCTTATTGACATGAGCAGGGAAATTGGAACCAAACTCCCCATCATAAGAACAAGATTTCAAGGGGGCTCCATTGGTGTCATCTTGTAGTGTTAAATCATCTACTTTGTGTTCTCTATTTCCATAATTTGAAGATTTTGACATTCCTAACTGTTGATCCTTAAGTTCCCTTATTTCCATTTGGTACTTTGCTTTAAGCCATCTCAAATCCTGCTGGATTTCTTTCTCATAGTGTCCAGACAGGTCACGATACAAGGATGGTTTCAAAGAGAAAGAATGTGAACCTGATAAATTTCCAATTAAGTTTCCTTCTTTGGAGGTATTATCATTGTTCATACTAACGTCATTCTCTTCCTCAGTTACTATTGATTGCTCCAATTTCTCATATTCCTCGTAAGAATTGCTCTGGCCAGAGCCAACTGAACTAAGCTCGCGGCTCTCATGCTGACTCCATATTTCCTGATAATCAGTTTCGCTTGACATGTTTGGTGTACCGTATGTCATGTGATTCTCAGACTCCTCTGCTTGGAATGTAATCTCCTCGAACCGGCCATGCATTGAAGCAGCACATCCATGTCTACAGCATTGCAGAACTTGCATATTCTTGATGCCTTGATTATTTGACAGAAAATCCATGATGGAACCACTTGAGGTATGGTTGGAAGCACAATTATGACAGAGGCCTTGATTAGCAAACCGGGGTGTTTCCTCTAACCCTGGCCCTGATCTCCATTCAGGCACCAAGGAAGCAATTTCTCCATCAATCATATCTGCTATTCTGGTCACGTCCTGATCAGTAATATCAAGTTCTGCAACCATTTCGGTTGCCACACTCAATGCAGTATCTGTCTCAACATCGAATGGGAAATAAATGTTCCGGATACGGCCTGCAAAAAGATACAATCACAGTGCCACATTTGATTTCCACTAAAAAGGAAAAGTAAACAACCCACTAAAATAATGCCAACAGAGAGAAGATAAAAGAGATTCCAACCTTCTTTATCTGAAATTCTAAGTCTTAAAAAGATGCCACCATCTTCACTCTTCTTCCCTTTGATACTTATGTCAACATCTTCGGTATGGTCATCATCGTGGTGCTCAAAAAGTTCGATTCCATTTGATTCGATCTCAACTGAGTGATAGCTCCATTCATTTTGGGCTTCAAAACCATAACCATTTGAGTATCTGTTACTAAAGGCGCTATTGCTGTGATGAAATTCAAGGAAAGGCTGCCTTATCAAGGGTCCTGTGTTATCTAGTTCTCTACCATGATCTACTGGTCTCAAATCATATTCACAGTTATCTAATTGTAGAAAAGGGTCATTCAGAAGCTCCCAAGCAGACAGCCTTAGAGACACAGTTGCCAAGCATTTCTCCACAAATTTTCGCACTTCGGGATCCTTTACTTTGTATAAAGCATCTGGTTTTCTTCCCTGTAGAACTAAAGTATGTAAGTGACATCTAGGCTTAATCATTTGGCTAAACAAACAAAAGCAGGCCAATGGAGAGGAATCCAGAGTATCCACTTACAGAAGTAACTTTCTTGTAAATTTGAGCAGAATGAGTGCACTCACTATAAGGATATTCAAAAGTGACCATTTCCAATATACACATCCCAAATGAGTAAATGTCAACTAACTCATTATAAGCCTCCTCATACACTTCTGGAGCCATGAACTCAGGAGTCCCTGTCAAAAAGGAAACCCAAAAACACATCAACTCCAAACTAAATGCCTTTCCATTAATAATTCCACTACCTATACCCAGGAGATAAAATTAGAAAAAAGCACATAAAAACAGATACAGTTTTTTGTTTCATTGGAAATACATTGATATACTATCTTCCACTGTACCTGTAGTTTTTCATTGATTTCAATTTAGTTATAATGATTAAAGCATACACTTGAGATCCACATAGCAAAATCACCAATAATCATTAAGCATACCAACACAGTGAGCTGCATGCGATTTCTTTAGAATTGCAGCGAGGCCAAGATCACCAATCTTCACTTCCCCCTGGTTCCCATTAACAAAGATATTATCACACTTGAGATCTCTATGGATCACAAGAGGTTCATGGCTATGAAGATACAGAAGCCCTCTTAAGATCTGCCTACACCAGTGCTTTACTGCTCTAATGTTAACTCTCTTGTGCTTTAGTCTATACCTATCAATAATAAAAAAGCAAAAGAATCCACAAAAAGTAATCAGAAATCTCACAGACCCACATAGCAAAGTTGACAGAAAACAAGGAATAGACCAAAACAATCATTAAAAATTTCAAAAAAAATGCTTACTGCCTCAGAGTCCCAGAAGTGAACATTTCAGTCACAAAATTGATGTTCCTATTTGCAGTATCAACCCAAGAAGTGTAGAATGTCATAATGTTCTTGTGCTTCAATGTTTTAAGGAGATGAATCTCACAGTAGAGTCTCTCAAGGTCTTCAGGACTTTGCAGGAAATCATAAAGCTTTACCTGGTTCCAAGCAACTTCAATCCCTTCATACTCATCAAATGCCTTGTAACTGCAAAAAAAAAAAAAAAAGCACCCAATAACTGACAAATCTATCAAATGCCCATTTGCAGAAACTTACAGAAACACCCATTAAAGCTCACATTTTGAAGAAATCTGAGATGGGTATGCACCAAATTGAATGAAATACCACAAAAGCTTCAAACTTTGACAACAAAATAAAAAAAATCTGAAATGGGTTGTTCGCGTTGTTTTAGAATAAGAATTCTTACACTGTCTTTGAAGCTCCTTTGCCAAGGATTTCATTGTACTGCAACAAACAAAGGAATCTAAAAATCAGACTCAAAAGTGGATAGCAGTAGAGAGAGAGAGAAAGAGAGAGAGAAAGATTTTACTCTGCCATATCTGCCAGTCGGATCAACTTCAACAAACTCAGAGTAATCTTGTTCAAGCTGTGTAAGAACATTCATTCTCCAATTTTTTTTTCTTCTCTTTTGTTACTCTCCTTTTTTCTTTCCTATGATTAGATATCCTCTAATGGCTCTTCCTCTTTTTACTGTTCTGAATTCTGCCAGACAGGGGAGGGAGAGAGAGAGAGAGAGAGAGAGAGAGGTTTTATATGACACAAAAAAATGTAATACTTTTTTTTTTTTTGTGTCCTTTCTGAAACTTTGAGAGAGAGAGAGAGTAGAAACGAAATGAAATGAACAATTGTTTATTTGAACATGTGAAAGTGAGGTGTAGGACTGAGTTAATAAAAAGGGCAAAGCAAAATGTTTTTGTAAAACACAGTCACACTTTTAAGCAGATACAAACAGAGCCACCCAACCACGACGGAACGTGACAAACACAGACACACAAAACAGAGAGAGAGAGAGAGAGAGAGAGAGAGTTTCTTTTACTTATTTATTATTTTTTTCAGAGAGGGAATTAGTTTTAGCTTTTTTTTTTTTTTTTGAAAGGAGAATTAGTTTTAGCTGGCCAGCAAATGTGAAAAAATCCGGATTTATTTTTTGATAAAGAAAAAAAAGCCGGATCACAAAAATAGGGCCCACATTTTATTTTATAATATTATCTCAAAAAAAATATTATATTGTTTCCAAACTCAGAATATTAAATTGAAAAAAAAAAATCAGAACACTAATATTTTACAGATTACTGATTTTTGTGTATGAGTTTTTATATGACATTTTTTCTATTTATTTCGAATATTATACATTAATTTTTTTTTTTCAAAATCTATATATTTTATTTTACCAGATTCAAAATTTGGATGAGCATACTTTCATTTCATGTTGTTTGAATAATGATCTCCTTTTTTAAAAAATTGTTTAAATAATAAACATATAAAAATATAGATTTACTTAGGAAAAAAAATAAGAACTTAAAAAATTGTTTGAAATTAAAATTACCAGATAATTTTTTATTTAATGGATTAATCAAAATCTTTTATTTTAAGATTGTTTTAATCATTGTAAATACGGGTTTTGTCTCTATATGTTTCGTAGAATTCTCCAATACCATAGATTACGAAGTAAGACGTTGCATATCTGCGACGAGAAGTAAAATTCTCTAACGGTTTTCTAGCTCAATGGCACTTATCCGTACACTTATGTCTTGTACGTTTGACTCGTCTCTACTTTTCTCTAAAAAGAGGGAAGAAATATATTCCTTCCATATATGAGGGTGCCAATGTCTATTCTTAGGAAAAATTGAGTATTTAGCTTTTATTGTCGTGTTTGCAATTTGTGTATTTTTGTTTTGTATTCATTGAATACTCTTTTAGTTAAGCCAAGAGGCTCATAATTCTTTTTTGATTTTGTTTCTTAAAAAAAATAAAATAAAATAAAAAGCCTTATAATTCATTTGGCATTTTCTGATGTTTTAAACAAAAAATGTACATTTTTTGATTTTTTTTTTCTTTTTGCAATTGTGAATGACTTCTTTCATTTATGAAAAAAAATTCCTTCGTATAATTTCCACTATATGAAAAAATTACTCCTTTGATTTTCAAAATAAAAATATAATATTTTGTATAGATAGATCATTTAAAATTTTTTATAATTATTTTACTCTGGTCGTTTAACCAGTTATTTGAAAGTTTGATACCATCACCATGGATATTTGTATTGTGTGATTTTCAAGGAAGCAAAATGCTTCATTAAATTTTAGTAAATTGATTTAATAAATTGTGTGCATAATTTTAACAAATATATATATATATATATATATATATAATCATATAACCAAAACTTTAAACCAAATAAGGAGTAATTTAAGAGTAGTAAAATGATAATTTTTTTTTGAAATTTCAGGGAGGTTAATGTATAATTTGAACCAAGGAAGGGTAATTTCACAAACCCTTAAAACTTCAATAAAATGAATGGAAGCACAATCTTGCCGTTTGTTCTTCTTGCATAACAAATATTGTCATTAAAAAGAAGAAGAAAAAAAATCTTACTTTGTATAAAAAGAATTAATAGTTGTTTGAATTTATTACAAACTAGATAAGATCAAAGTGATGTTTCAATGGTTACCAAAAAAAAAGGTGATGTTTCAATAAACTAATTAAGGTATTATTAATGGGTATTTAATTCTTTATTACAGTGACATGACAAAATTAAAATATAGAGGATGAGGATGATCTGCATGCACCAGAAGTCTCTGAACTGAAACTATAAGTGAGTCCGTAACTGTTGGGAAAAATTAAACAGGTTAGTAGATGGGGTGGCAAACTTTGCCTCATTTGAACTGAACTATTTATTAGCCATTAACAATTCAGTACAGGTGTCTTTAATCTTTAGCCATGCATGCATATATAAAAACAAAAGTAGTAATGAGAATGGTTGCAAGTTCTGGATTTTTGATTTCACAATTCTACATGCAACTCCATATAAACATGCAGGTTGCATGTTATACATGTGTATGGAAGATGATAATTAAGAAATATACAACTTTCCTTTTCAGTTTTGGATAAGGAAGGAATTAGTGGCAACCAAAACTTTTTATCTACTTATCCTATTTCTCAATATTCCATCATTTTTGTTATACTTTTGAAGGATAGAGCACGGGAGCTATTTTAGTTAATAGAGTAGAAAAAGAAAAAGAAAAAGAAAAAAAGGCTATGCAACCTTATGCTACTTTCCTTTATCAACCAAATTAGATTTGGGTTTTAGATTTTTTTTTTCCCCCCAAGGTGGATGAGAAAATAAATTATTTTGGGTTTTAGTATCACAGATTGGACAGAAGGCCTAAGTTGGTAAAAATAATAATAATAATAATAATTGAAAACATAATCCTAGTTGAGACAAGTTATTGTTTAGGAAGTTCATAATCCAAATAATTTTTTTAGTCTTTCCTTTTTTTGGGTGAGATAAGGGACTATAATGTGCTAAATTAGGCTTTACCAAATAGAGTATTTGAAATGTATTTGTATCATATATTCAACAATATTATTTATCATGTGAGGAAAATGTATCTTATGAGACGGTTTCATGAAATATCTCTCTCACAACATGTAAGATTTTATATGTGGGGCTTACACGTGTTATGAGAGAGATGTCTTATAAAATCATCTCATAGAATAATTTTTTGTAATATAGTGAAGTTAATTTGTTTTGATTTAGAGTCTTTACTCTTGATCCACTAACTAAGCATTTCTTATATGCTAGATATTTGAGTAAAAGTCATAAATTTAACAACTATTTTTATGAAAAAAATAAATGTTATTTTTTTTCTCATATCCATAATATGTTTACCGTACAAGTATAATAAATATAGATTACTTTACTTCACTAATTCAAACAAAAATGGAAAATGATCCACTCTTATGCTTTATTAATTTATTTGAGCTATTTAAAAGTATAAAAAAATGGTATTATACATTAAAAAAAGGGTATGATATCCCATCAAACTCCATCTATCATAGTTTCTCCAATTGACTATATAGTATTAGTTGGGTTGTTAGAGGAGCTTTCGCTATAACTCAATAGGGTTGCTGAACAGCTGAAGGAAAGGTTTCGGTTAAGCTAGGTACGAGACCTAAATAGGTTCTTGCACTGTTAATTGCAGTTATCCACCATAAATTATGAAGGTATTTATAATCTGCACGTATTTGTACATTAAAAAATACAAAATTTTACTAATGCCACTCTTATTAGATATTAGTGGATAGATTAATATTTGTGGGGTCAGAGAATTTGGTATCTCCGGCCCATTTCATATCAAGCTCAAGGCCCATGCCGAGGAGGAAGAAACACCCGAGAACGAAGTGTGAAAATCCAAATTGCTCAGGAACCTTGCCGAGGACAATCATGTCCTCGGCCAACCAAGACCATGGGAGGGGGAAGTAGCAGGCCAGTAAAGGTAGTCTTTAAGGGCATCCAAGAAAAAAGAACAAGTACAACATGTCAGCCATGGAAACATAACCAAGGAATAAGGCCAGGATGAATGGTCACCTCCACATTAAATGCGCACAACCAACGTTCTGGCCGCATTAATAAGAATATGACTACTGAGCAGCGCTTCCTCGGTTACTGCAACTCACAAGAGGTTTGGTAAAGTGACTGATTGGACGGGTTGTCAGGGGAAGGCATGGATGATCAACAAGTAGAGGAAAAGGATCGTTGGAAGAGGACTATATAAGGGGAAGAAACAGATTAGGAAGGGGGGGAACCATTCCCATGGGAGAAGGACTGCTACCAAGCTCCTCGGACCAGGCCGAGGACAGACTTTTGAGGAAGATTTCGGTTTACCAGCGTTTGATGGTGGCAAACACTACGTTGGACGTTGTCTGCTTGCTAAGGCCTAGTTCTTAAACCCACTCTCTACAAATTCATTATATTGGGCTAGCTGGGCTTGAGTTCACTCACTCAACAGTAGAAGTGCTCAAACTCAATCCCTACAATTGGCGCCGTCTGTGGGAAGAACTTGTGTGCTAGCAAGCGCAATGGACAATTGTTCCTACGTTGCTAGCTTACATAAAGTTAGGCAGTTTTTCGTCACTGCCAACGGCACCGATTCCGAGTCCCATAAAAAAATTTTTTTTAAAAAAAACAATAAACAACAACGCATTTGCTCAAAAAACAATTATTGCAGGAAAATAAAAGATTCAGAGAATAAAGCAAATGAACATTGTAGCCTTTTTATTAAATAAAGAAAAAGTACATTATACAAACAGAGGCTTAGACGAGCTTATTCTAAATCCAACTATACAAACAAAGGCCCAAATGGGCTTGTTCAAAAGCTGACCCTAGAAAGGAAGGCTGAGGCAGGCTTGTTTTAAGGCTACCAACAACCCCCGGGCCGGTATGGATGGTACCGGCGAGGAGAGAGGAGAAGAGGCGAAAACGCCTGATGGCCCTATCCCATGATGTTCCTTTGATGCTCCCCCAGCCTCATGATAATTAAGCATTGGAGGCGGCAACACCCGGGCACTGAACGTGACGTAATCTTGCGAACCTCCATCGGCAGGTAAGCTGGGCGCGAATCACTACCAGCGTGAAGGGCAGGCATTGCATGCTCACTCCCAAGTGTAGAAAATCGTAGCAATATAATTCTCGGAGTACCGAGATCGAACCATAAGGAGCAGGGTATATTCAAAGACAATATAATTAAACAAAAACTTGGGTAAAGAAGAAAAATACTTTTATTTGGTGATTGTTAACAAGAATAATAATAAAAACTAATTTAAATCAATAATGTAAATACTAGCGCATCGGGGTGTTTCCCTATATCGATATGAAATTCTTTGTGATCTAAGAAAATATCTATTTCATAATTGATTGTTCTTATACAATTAAAAACTTATGATTCGGTTGAACTGAGACAATTCAAGAACGCATAATAACCTCAATTAATAATGCGGTTAGAAAAGTTTTTAGAAAAACTCGTTTACTTTAAAACTTGATTTCTATTTGGAACTATTAGAAATTCATCTAAACAACAAGAAAAACATGATTGAACTTATTGAAAGTATGGAAGAACTAATACATCAAAAGAAATCTAATTGAACAATCAAATATGTTGTTGATAAAATCCTAGAAAGAATCACATTGAATATTCATACCGTATAGAAAAAACATAACCCCTAGCCCTAGCAAAGAGTTTAGGCAGCCATTAGAGAAAGAAAAATACAAGATTTTCTCTACCCAAAATTCATTCTCCCAGCCTCTCCTTGAAACCCTAATGTCTAAGTGTCCAAAGAAAATAAAACTTTTCACTATTTAAATTTCCGTCCAAGTTTACAGCAGTAACTTGTGAGTTAATTTCGGCCTTCAAAAATTAGGAATTTCAAAAAACTCAAAACTGGAAAGTTGTAGATATTTAATTCACGGTTCCAACCCATCTAGTCTTGTGTCAATTGAATTTTTGAGGAGAGAGATACGCCCAAAATACTGATCAGTACTCAAATCAGATTTTTCCTTTTCAGATTCTGCCTCTTTGATTTCTTTCCTTATTTGAAGCTTCCAATCATGTTAGATGATCCAAGCACTCCAGTTGCACCTCCTTAGACATTTAGAAATGGTCCTTTAGCTCCACTTTAATTCTAGTTTGGTCTCTATTCTCTCACAAATTCCTGTAAATTCATCTTTCTCACATGATTTCCTGAAAGTAGAAAATTACACACAATGAATAACATCTTATTCAAAAAATTATGTAAAGATAAATAATAAGGACTAATACAAATTATGGCTTAATTATACAAATTAAGCACAGTAATAAGGAGATAACGGCCACATAAATATATAACAAGTATACATTTTAAGGCGTTATCAGGCATGGACGCGTAACGGAGAAAAGCATTATGTTTTTCATGGACCTCCCTCCTAAATGCCAGACACGCCACCATCAGGATGACACCCAAGCCTTGCCGTGCTGAAAGTCTGACTAAAACTACAACTGCTACGGCTCTCAGTTGAGGAAGGAGGGCCTCCCTTTTTGCTTGGATGAAAGGTAGAAGCACCTTTGGCTTCCTTGCCCTTGCCCTCATCCAGGGCCGTCCCATTCCCCCAAGCCCTGATCACAATCCTGGCAGGGTTATCGAAGGTGCTTAAAGGGTTGAGGGCTCAGAGTTCCTGTTTAACTGAAGGATTCGTGAAATGTGGAAGGACGATTTCCCCAGAAAGCTTTATATAGAAGGCGAAGGTTAGTGGGAATTGGTCCACACAGAATTCGAAGGAAGAATTATCAACGACATTAATCCCGACCAAATTCCAAATAAGCCACCAACCGCTGGATCTGCATTAATCCACGAGGATATTAATGAGGGCGCGCCTCGCACATCGAAGCGTTAGGCACACAACTCGAACAAGCCAAAAGACGCCTCGTAATCAGAAGTGGCGAAAAATTGGAGCGAATGAGGGGCTACTATCACACATGAGGATCGAAATCCGAGCCGTCCCTGTCCAGGTCAGCGCTGGGCCAAGGGCCCAGTCTGAGGAATAACCCATTTTCGGCGAAATGAGGCCGAGGCCGTTATCACGCTAAAAGTAAACTTTCCAACATTGAGGACAAGTTCCTTCACTCCAAGCAGGAAGAACATAAGAGTTAGACTGAACCAAGGTCTTGCATGGTCCTTGGACTCAAACCTATGGAAAAACTAGTTACTTACAGAAGAATATAAGTGTTAGACTAAATCAAGGTCTTGCATGGTCATCGGACTCAAACCTATGGGGAAACTAACCACTTCAAGAAAAACCTGGGTACTAGACTGAACCAAGGTCTTGCATGGTCCTTGAACTCAAACCTATGGGAAAACTAGTTACTTACAGAAGAACATAAGTATTAGACTGAACCAAGGTCTTGCATGATCATCGGACTCAAACCTATGGGAAAACTAACCACTTCAAGAAAAACCTAGGTACTAGACTGAACAAAGGTCTTGCATGGTCCTCGGACTCAAACTTATGGGAAAACTAGTTACTTACAGAAGAACATAAGTGTTAAACTAAACCAAGGTCTTGCATGGTCCTCGGACTCAAACCTATGAGGAAACTAACCACTTCAAGAAAAACCTGGGTATTAGACTGAACCAAGATCTTGCATAGTTCTCTGACTCAAACCTACGAGGAAGCTAGTTACTCGCAGAGGAACCTAAGTGTTAGACAGAGCCAAGGTTTCGCATGCTCCTCAGACTCAGATCCCTAGAGAGACTGGCTACGTTCAGCAAAGGAGTAAACAAACACAAGCCCATGAGCATCACTTAAAGCATTCTGAGGCACATTGAACCTAGCCCCTTAGCATAATCAACAGCTAATGGCTTTCTTAAGAATTTTTTACTGTTTACAGTAACCAATCCATGAGATGTAGAGCCAATATTGTGAAGTTGTTCCCTCAGTATTCAATCCAGCAAAAATAGGTCGTGGTGTTAAGGTGGTTCAATTATCAACCAAGGTCCAAGTGGGACCTATCACTATGGACTTTACACTTTTTGGTTGCCAATTTAGAATGAAAAACTTGCTGAGCCTCTGAGATTGTGAAGTTGATAATTAAAGCCCAGGTTATATAAGTAGCAAAACTCATCACGATGACAACAAACACCAAGTAAAAAAGGAGGATTCATGCATTCAACTTAAAAGTAGCATTACAGTGCTTTAAACCAAAACAAAATATACAATGATAAATTAAGACGAAGAGGAAGGAAAACTAGGGCGGCACGAGTCAACAAAGCAAGGTGGCCCGATAAGATTGCCTATCTCTTTAACTTGATACACAGCTTGTCCTCGAGGGTCTGCTGAAAAGCTTCATCTGACGCCTCAAGATCCTAGCTCGAAGGTGCAACTTCGGAGGACTCCTTGTCGGCAGGGGTGCCCTGGGAGTCGGCAGGAGGCTTCACCACGTCTTGGGGCGCTATTGGGTTACCGATTTCCTCGTTCCTCAACGTCCCTTGGTGCCTAGTCTCCTTAGCAGGCCTATTAGTTGACATTGGATCGCTAGCAGCACTGGCCTGGCCTTTGTCCATCGCTTTAGAGGCGGTGCCAGCTTTAGGGTCAGCGGAGGCAGCCTCGCGAATGGCAGGGGGATAATACACCCTCTTGGTCCTCCTAAGCTTAGATGAGGCCTCAACCCCAGCTTGGTTGAGGGCCTCATTCCAAGTCTGGGAGCAATAGCGTCTGCACACCTCGAGCACTTGAACCTTGAGACTAGCCTCGGTCTTAGCCACCCCCTCGACAAAGGCCTCCTCCTCCGCTTGCTTTTTGGAGCTCTCAGCATCTGCCTTCGCAAACTCGGCCAATTCTTTAGCCCTCAAGGCCTCGTCCTTGGCATACTCGACAACACCTCTGGCCCACTCTGCCTCAGCCATTTTCTTCTTCGAGTCGGCGATGTGCTCCTTGGCGACCTGCAGCTGACCCTCGACCTCCCGTAAGCGCCCTGTCTGGTCCTCAGCCTGTTTTTTAGCACCAGCTAGGTCAGATGCCGCTCTGTCTCTGGCCCTAGTCATCTCCGCCAGGTCCTCCCTAACCTTCTTGAGATCAACCTCAGATTTCTTAAGAGTATTCGTGGCATCTAGGTACTTATCGCGCTCCTAATCCAGGGCTGTACTTTGGTTATTGGCCTCCTCTTCCAGTCTAAAAGTAGCCTGGACAGCCTGCCAATCAAAATAAGTACACCATAAGTTGGGAACTAAGGAATAAAATTCAACAAAGGCACAAGTATCAAAAGTCTTACCATACCCAAATACCTCTTGAGGTTGAGGACAACTTCCTACCTCCTCAAGCCCCCCACCTCGGCTATGTCAGCGGGGAGAAGCAGGGACCTCTCCAGGGCATCAGCCACGCGAGTGCCCTCGCCCCTTTGAAAGTCCTTGAGGGTGGCGTCATCCATCAAGGGCTTCCCATGAAGCATGGCGGCAGGTAGCCATGCCTGGGGCTCGGCCTGCTGAGTGACCTCTTTTTCCTTGCCCTGATCACCAATCCTCAGCTATTGGAAGGTCGGCGGGCTTCATCTTCCTCTTGGGAGAAACAGGATCTCTCCCCATCCACTGGGTCTTTGCCCTTGGAAGACCTCTTCCTCTTCGGATCGGTGGACTCAAGCCGAGGGTTCGAGGTCAGTAGAATGGAAGATGACTTGGTCTGCGCAAGCAAAGACTTAGGTGGGGGATGAGGAAGCTTGGGCGGAGGAGGAGGAGGCTTAGGTTGTGACTTCCCCGACGTGTCCTTCCCCGATTGGCCCTCAAGCAGGTCGAACAAGCTGGTTTGAGGTTGTCTCTTGAAGCCCATCTCAGCCTGAATACCAGTCCTCGATGACAGAAAATTTGCTTCAGATAAATGGGGGTCACCCAAGTCACCAGAGGGATCCTCGAATAGATGGACTTGGTCGAATGCACCAAACTCGTCCTCGGACGTACTCAGATCAACTACTTCTTTCTCTCCCTCTAAAATTCCTCATTCGGCCTCCGCGGCTTGGTGGGACGAGGAAGAGGCTGCCGACGAGATGCCCTCTGTGACGGAAAATCCTTCATAAAATGAGAACCCGCGCTCCACCATAGTGATTTGGCGAAGCCTCGGGTCCTTAGCTCTAATCACGTGTCTAGGAGCCGAGAAAGACTTCTGGATCAGAAGTGCCTAAGGTAGCCCCTCATTACTGGCCCCATAGGGATCCTCATACCACCTTCAAGGAAGGCAATTATAGGAATCACTACCTCACCAACCTCCCTCCTTATATACCACTCCCCCTCCTCGCAGTACCTCAAACTCACGTTACTGGGTATCCTATGAGTGGCGATGAATTCTTCCATCGCCTCCTCAGACTCAACTAACTTCTTAAACCTACCCATCCGGAAGAACAGCTAAGAGACTCAGGGAAAAGCGAAAGAAGGAGAGAGATGGGGGAAAAAGAAAGTCAGAAAGGGTAAAGTACAAGACAGGACAAGAAGAAAACTTACAGAAATGAGGGAGGGCACTCGGAATGGGCTTTTTTAGGCTGCGAAGAGACGCAAGTTGAGTTGGAGACTTGATCGAATTCGGGGTGTGTGCATGAGACCTCTTGAATGCGAAAGTGGAGAGGCGAATCGGTGCAAATGGGTATGTGCCCCCTCACCAAAGACAATTGTGCAAGGCTTCCCGCCCATAATGGTGAAAGATCCTTACCATTGGATCACCATCACACCGATGAACGTAGGGAGTATGGAGCTACCAAAATTTAATACAGGTGCATACCTCATATCGAAGCACTAGAAACGTGTATTAGACAGGTGAAAAGACTCTAAGTGCTGACCTAGGACCAGATTGGACAAGCCACGATATAGGCCCGAGGATATCAAAATCCTCCTCCCCATCTAAGGAGCCGGACAGCAGGATTTTGAGGAGCTATTGTGGGGTCAGAGAATTTGGTATCCCCGGCCCATTTCATATCAAGCCCAAGGCCTATGCCGAGAAGGAAGAAAAGCCCGAGGACGAAGTGTGAAAGTCCAAATTGCTCAAGAACCTTGCCGAGGACAACCGTGTCCTCGGCCAACCGAGACCATGGGAAGGGGAAGTAGCGGGCCAGTAAAGGTAGTCTTTCAGGGCATCCAAGGAAAAAGAACAAGTACAACATGTCAGCCATGGAAGCATAGCCAAGGAGCAAGGCCAGGATGAACTGTCACCTTTACATTAAATGCGCACAACCAACGTTCTGGTCGTATTAATGAGGATATGACCCCTGAGCAGCGCTTCCCCAGTTGCTGCGACTCACCTGAGGTTTGGTAAAGTGGCTGATAGGATGGGTTGTCAGGGGAAGGCATGGATGATCAACAAGTGGAGGAAAGGGATCGTTGGAAGAGGACTATATAAGGGGAAGAAACAGATTAGGAAGGGAGGGAACCATTCCTATGGGAGAACCATTCCCATGGGAGAAGGACTGCTACCAAGCTCCTCGGACCGGGCCGAGGACGGACTTTTGAGGAAGATTTCGGTTCCCCTGCATTCGATGGTGGCAAACACTGCGTTGGACATTGTCTGCTTGCTAGAGCCTAGTTCTTAAACCCACTCTCTACAAATTCATTGTATTGAGCTAGTTGGGCTTGAGTCCACTCACTCAACAGTAGAAGTGCTCAAACCCAGTCCCTACAATATTAATTTAGTGTAATGGCTATATAATTTTTGTAATTTTTGACTTATGTTACAATGACGATCGCAATTTAGGATGAATATCTATTCACATCTAATACTTATACAATGATTTGGATGATGGGGTACGTGGGTATCCACTATTCACACAGACCCCATCATCCAAATCCATTCTTTGATGTAGTGACTATTTAGTTGTTATTTTTTTTTTTTCCTTCTTCAAAATTAACGACACAATCACCCTGCGCCCTTGGGCGAGGGGGGGGGGGGGGGGGAATTTTCTTCTCTCTCGTAGTCTCTTGTAATTTTTATGCAAAAGATACAAAAATAAAATTTTACTAATTAACTTGCTCCAAAAAAAAAAAAAAAAAATTCTGACTCCACCATTGATTACATAATAGATATGATTTTTTTAACCCAATGAATTCCGTAATTGTTGCAAAACTAAATCAAATCATCAAAATGACCTAAACTTTATACAATGAATGGAGTCCAACTAAAAAAATCTTGAACCTTTAACAATCACATGTGTTTGACTAATAGAAGCCATCAGCTCAATGGTTGATTTTCCTAATAATTAATTTTGCCTCCATCCTAATCTTTAATTTGAAGAAGAGATTAAGCATTAGTTATGAACCGAATTTGAGTTGGTGAAATCCTCCATCCTTCAAGCTATTTAATATTCAAACATTAAATCTTCTGTAGTGCATAACAAGTCAAGGTCACAACTCACAATTCATATATGCACCAATATTTAAGCAAAGCTTGACGCATTCCAGACAGTCTTTAGGAAATCTTTCTAATCCTACAGTCTCTTACCTTTTGTGTTTGGTGAACATCAAGAATACTAGGTTAGAAAAATATTGTGACTTCCAAAAGAAGATTCAACTTTTGATGTCATACCATAAAAGAAGTGGAAAAAGAGGATGCCTTATGCCCTAGCCCCTAAGCCCTAAGAGTTAAGACATTCCGGTGCATAAGATGGAAACTTTTGTGAAATTGTTTTCACAGGAAAAGGGAAAAAAAGTAAAGCCCCAAATTGAGCATTAGTCAAATATATTAATTTGATATCAGTTTCAGGAAAACCTTGTACAATTTTTTTTTTTTTATCTGAAATTTTATAATATTATATTATATGCAAGGAAACATTGGGTTACTTCAAATAATTACAAAAGAAGTACGAGAAATTTCCCATAAAATTACAAATGGCTAGTCAAATCGATTTAAGACCTTATATTAATTATATAATATCTAAAGTTGAAAAGCTTTCTACTAGTTACGTTTACTTACATCAATTATTTCAAGAGGACACTGTTGATGAAAAGGAGAAAGGCTTGCAATAATCTAAATTAATATGGCTGCGTCACGTATCCTTTACCTAGCTAGTAGGTAGGAAAATTTTGATAACCCAAAAACCAAAAAATAAAAAATAAATCACCTAGAACTTTACTGCCCAATAGTCCTCCTCTAGGCAAGAAAGTATCCAAAGACCAATCACCAACATTAATTGAAAAAACAAAACACCTTTATTGCATAAACCAAAAACAAACCAAATTACAAAAAGAGTCTCTTCGAAGATATTGCAAGAAAAACTTGAAAGGCAATGACCTAGACTAAAAACTCAAAAATAAACTGTTTTAGAGATCATTTAACAAGGTCATGAATACAAAGATACAAATACACGTGTACAAATATGTTACGGAAAATAATACATTTGACCAATTTTGATTAATCTGTGCTATGGATTTTGGGTTAAAATTTCGATGTTATAGTTATATATTCATGTGTATATAAATGCGCCCATATATACGTGTACGGCATTCAATAAATGTATGTCCTTCTTTATTTTTTTTTTAAATTATTTTTTTCCGTTTGTACTTTGTGAGACGCTCCTGGTCCATCCTCATATGTATACTGATGCTTCACGAATTGGACACTAAATGGCATAATTTGCTAAAACAATTTATGTTTAATGATTTAATTGGAATTTTAATGGTATCTTTATCACTTATCATTGCTTAGACGAGTTTTTGATGGAGAGAATGAGTGTATGACCATTTATCTTTTTAAAATTTTTTTTTTTAAATTTACTTTTTACCTTTTTTTTAATGGCTAAGAATCAATAAGATAAAAGAGGTTAGATTAATTTCCTTGTTTGAGAATCTCCTTCCTTCTTCTATTTCACCTCAAAAAAGAAAAAAAAAATCTCGGAGAATAAGAAATGAACAAATAGCCATATATTTCTAAAAAAAAACAAATAGCCATATGAGACTTTATGGATAAAATAAATGGTGGCTCAAGTCAATGTTGTACCTCAAGATATATGGTTTAAGTAATAGCCGAGGCCATTTAGTGTGGGGGGATACACTACCAAAAGGTAGGATGGGTACCACATGCACAATAGCAACTTCTTCTAATTAGAAAATTGTTAATGAATTACGGCTTTCGTAACCACACTATATATAATAACACTATAATAGCAATAATAGGAATAGGTATCATCATTTCAAGTATTTTCTTTATAGAGTTTTATTAACGGGTGTCATTAGAATATTTGTTAACTAATCATTTTAGAAATTTTTTAATATTACTTTTATGAAATAAAAAACTGTTAAAAAAATCAATATTTTTATATTTTATTAAAAAAATTTTAAAATATTTTATAAACCAATTAATGATCTTAGTCAAGTATTTGTTAACTCTTTCTTCTTTTCTTTTTAAATACATAAAAAAATCAATTAAAGTTCATTTGTTTGGTGAATCATCAATGAAAGTTTGAACCTAAAACCAAGCAACACCATCCCATCATTTAAAAAAAAAAAAAAAGACGAGAGCAAAAGCATAAAGGGGTTTATTCGAAGCATACAAAGTTTACACTTCATAGACCCATGTTCATGTGAGTTCTGTCAAAATTTTAAAAGATGGTAAGATAACCCCATGTGGGAATCCATAATCCATTAACCACAAAAAAAAGACATCATATCATTTCTGTTCTCAATATATGGGCTTTGCTTTCTTGAATTTTAGAGGCCATCTATTATGGTCCGTTTGGATAGAGGAAGAGAGAAGGAGAGTAGAGTAAAGTAGATTTAGTACAAAATTAACTTATTTTTAGCCTACTTTACTCTACTCCCCCTCCTTCCCCCCTCTATCCAAGAAAATTTATTAGGTACTCTCGGAGTATCATAAATGCGTATTCCCTCCTCTCATGTACACAATAATTTCCCTCTATCCAAACAGACCATAAATTTATGTTTCTTATTAGGATTAAATTTTTTTTTTAATGTAAGAGCATCTCTAATAGAGAAGCTAAACCCAAAATTCTCTCTATAGTAGAGAATGAAACCCAAAAAAAGCTCTCCAGTGGATTCTCTAAATCCCGATTTTTTTTTTTTTTGACTTATGAACAATAGCTCATCAAATCTGATGGGTTACTGTACATTAGCAATTGAATTTTTTTTTTATTAAAAAATCATACAAGCTACTATTATATCAATTCTTTCTCTCTCCTCTGGATTTCTTTTTTTCTCTCACACTATCTCTCCGTTGCTTGTCAGTGTTCTCACATCACAGAACAACCAAATATGAAAAAAAGAAAAAAAAGAACAAGCAAGCTGATCTGACTAGCCTGGTGGTGGGGAGGAGGACAAGCACTGGTGGGGTGACGAATGTGGTAGTGCTGCACCGACTTTGTCCTTTCGACCACCTCGATCTCCACCGACTTTGTCCTTTCTCCTCTCTCTCTCTCTCTCTCTCTCTTCTCTGATGTCTGGAATGTTATTGAGGAGAAAAGGAAATAAAAGAAGGAGGTAGAGATAGGACACTGGACAATGGACATGTGGAGGAGAAAAACAAGTTAAAAAAAAAAAGAAAAAAAGAAATGAATGTAGGGATGAAAATGAAATGAAAGAAAGAAAAATAATATAAAGAATAAAAAATTTTAATTGAGAAATTTTACCACAATATTTTCACAATAAATTTTAAGTAATAGATTGTTATTAGTTAATATTGGCGAGTAAAAAAATAATTTCAGTAGTGGGTTCAAATTAGAACTAGTAACACATTTCCACATAAATTTTTTTTTGTGAAAGTATTGCGTAAAATATTGTGGACGTAACACTTCTAATTAAAAAATATAGTTGTTAAAAAAAGAAAAAATGATGATAAAAAAATAAAGAATGAATGAAAAAATAATATTTAAATGAGATAGAGAAAATGATAAAAATTATGTTGAAAAGTGTATTTAAAAAAGTAGATAGATAAAAGATAAATGTTACTGTTCATTCTCCAAACATGCACAAAAATTTAATAAATTTGTTGAAGATGCTCTAAAGGAGATAGGTTATTAGGATTAAATTATTACCATTATGACTGTTGCAAGTAATTAATAACACTAACTCCAAGGACGTTTAAGTCATTATGATCGGGAAGTAATCGACACCCCCTGTGGTGATGAAAGGAGAGCACGTGGATGGTCAGGAAAAAAGTTTTTGACCTTTAAGTATCTTTTTATGTTTTTATTGATTATATAAAAAAAATATTTTTATTCTTGGTTCTAGGTACTTATATTAGTTAATAGTCTATTTTATGAAAATTTTAATATAATTTTAATGAAAAATGTAAAAAATTATAAAAAATTAATTAATTTTTTTCATAAATTTTTTTAAAAAATAATGGTTAAATTAATGCCCTTAGGCATCTATTAACTTTTTCATTTTATTTTTTTACTAGATTTTAATGTCTAAATCCTTCTATTGCCAACTTTTGAATTATATATTTATAAAAAAATACTAGATATTTATTAAAGAATAATAAATATTCAAATATGAAGGATGATGCACTCTTTTTGGAAAGAAAAATATATATTTTTAATAATTTTTTATTTGAGTTTGCTCTCATGAATAATTGAGGCATCATGGATTTAAATCCTTGAAATATCTATAGAAAAGTAGAAAATAGAAACACAAAAAAATATCAGTTGAGTTAGAAGAGTCTTGGCTACAATTATTTAGATCTTTCATATATATTTATGTATCCTTCCCATGTGAGCATAAATGTTGGTGACTTTTATTTTTTTAATAAAAATTCAGGAATCGATAAAGTTGAAAATAGAGTAAAAAATCCTTGAACCTACACTAGTAATAAAATTATTATTATAATTGTGTAAAAGTGAGAACGGGGTGCAAATGCAATTAGACTGTGATCGAAAACTATATTATATAGAAGTGGTCAATTGGTATGACGTTGCTTTTGCCTCGAAAATTGGACAAGAGGTATAGTTGACCATAAATAGAAAGAAAACTATTGGCGTGTTTGGAAGTTATTAACTTCGTGAGATTCCACTAGAAAACTCCAAAAGATTTCGTACTTTGCATTTAGATCTCCAATGGGAATATAATTAGATATTTGTGCAATTTCTTCTCCCAAAAAAAAAACTCCAAGGGGCAAATAAATAAATAAATATATAATATACATCTTATAGTGTTAAAAATTATGAGTTATGCTTAGGAAAATAATATAATTGTTAATATAAATTGTTGTGATTGAAGTAATATTATTTTCAGCTAAGTTTACAATTGATATCATTTTTATTATCTACCAATTATAGCAGATCATTTTTATGATATAGTTATGAAAAAAAGTTTGCGAATTATTAGCAAAAAAATTGAAAAATGGTTTGTGAAAATTGTTGCCTTTCTATTCTTATTGAAAATTTTTTATTTATTTCCTTGACTATATTAGAGTTTCCTATAAGCAGATGGATTTTGAAGAAACACCCAATTTGAGATTTTAACAAAAACTTTACTTTGGCACAAAACAATTTCATGTTTTATTCTTACCCATGAAAACAATAAAAAAGAAAAAGAAAAATGGTGCTTCTTCTAAAAAAAAAGAAAATGATCAATGGAAGTGGGGACGTACGATTTTTTGAACACATTAAATTTGAGTTGGGATGGGACCATTAATAAGGAGGCAAGAAATAGACTAAGGAGTTAATTGGCCCTATGTGTAGCTTGGGAGGATAGGGCACACTCAGGTTGTACATCCATGCACGGATATATACCATTGCTTCATGAATCCTTGTCTGGTCTTTTCAAAACTATAGACTCCTTCAATAACTTTTGTATATGGTATTGTTTTGTGGGGTATAAGATAAGCTTTGGTTGCTTTTCAAATGTAAAGTGATGATAACGATATAAAACCAGCTAATAATGCTTATCTCTAATGACTTCCAAAAAAAAAAATAAATAAATAAAAGTTATGGATATATATAGCTTATAGAAGTTCTGAAAGGACAGTTAATTAATGTGGCATTTTTATTGATTGACAATTTTTTATTTAAAAGATTGACAATTTTTTATTTAAAAAATATATGTAAAATGTGGCGCTAGATTTTTTTTTTCTTTTTCTTTTTCTCCAATACAAAATAAGCTCCCACAAAAATTTCAAAAATAATGTTCAATTTAAAAAAAAAAAAAATTTTAATTCAACCAAATTTGCCATGAAATATGCCAAAGATTTAACTAGTGCCGAGAATGTTGAAAAGTCTGCATCAACATGTTCTTTTCAGCATACTGTTACTCTGTTAGCCGCATATGCATAGATTAATTCATAGAAAATTAATGGAGGGATTAAATTGTTATTTTATAAAAATTTGAGAGACCAAAATCAAGTTTATACTAAATTTTAAGGACAGAAAAATAATTAAATTATTTTTTAAGTTTGATGGCCAGAGCTTATTTCTAATATTAAGTTTCTCCGAGTGAGCATTATTATATTCTTTGTGGGGCGTTTTCATTCTAGAAAAGTTCCTTTGATCGATGCATTTTCAATGGAAGACTTTGAAATTTCTCCCAGAAGGCATACGTGCAAGAAAGAACCTAAAATTTCCTTGTAATGCAAAAACCTTGTTTTTTTTTTTTTTTTTTTTTTTTAATTTCTTAGTCTGTTGAGTATAAGCTTTTTAATAAAGGTCACCAGTTTTTTTTTATGTTTAACTTTTTGTTTATTTTGTTAATGTATAACATTTTAAAATTTCATTTTTTCAAGTATAAGTATTTTTTATCTCCCTTTTACAAATAAAAAGTTTAATAAGTTGAAGCCAAATGGAAACGACGCCAATCTTACTCTTAGTTTGTAGGGTCGTGCAAGAAACATTCTTGGAGTCAAAATGTAGTGGTCCCTACTTATATCAGACACATTTTATCAAGAACAAGATAACATCAAGACTTATGACTTTTAAGTTTCCTTAATAGGCCATATGATTCTTAATTATATTGTTCATTTGGAATTGGGCAGGCAAAGGGTCTAGTTTAGGTAGGATAAAACCAAGGAAAAACTACTTAGGGGCTATATCTTAAAATTTTCATTTAAATTCAATTATATGATGTTACTGATCATGTGTGGGAGTGGGAGTGGGAGTGGGAGGGGGAGGGGGGGGGGGGTAAAAGCCCAGATCTACCAATTGAACCTGGGGCCCTGTTTTTAAGATTACTTTGTGTCCGAAGAGTAGTAACGGGTTGTGGTAGGGTTCACCTAAGGCCAACAAACCAAGAGAGGGCGGAAGAGTACAATCCGAAGAGGTCACCCTTTGTCCGAGGAGGTTTTACTCCTCAGATACGAATAATTCTGATCAAATAAACGTACAGAAAGCCCGAATGCCCTTCCTGGCAATCTTGGTGACAAAGATAAGCTCTGGGCATTCCTGGGGATGATAAGGATGAAGAAATATCTCAAGGAAAAACTGTCACCACCGCATTTAATGCTCTGCAGCAACTTTTCTGACCGCATTTATGTGGAGAAGACCCTTGAACAGTGCAACCTTAACTACTGTCACTCCCAAAAAGCTAAAGAAGATGCTTGATGTGACCTACACTCAAGTATGCTAGCAGATGGAGGACAAGTGGACGGTTGGGATGATTAGGAAAGAGACTATATAAAGAAGGAGAGCCCTTGATAGAGGGGGGATCGAAAAAGAGAAAAAGAAGAACAAAAAATAACTTCACTGTAGCTCTGGAATTTGTAACCTAATTTCATTCAATAAAATTCCTCTTCGGACATTAGGTCTACCATTGTTTTTACGTGAGTGCATGTTAGATTATTCGCAAATACCATAACCAACTCCTGTTTAATTCATATCCGGCCCAATTCTTTCACTCACGCTCTACAAATTCATTGTCTTGGGTTCATTGGGCTCATACTCCATATCTCGTGGGCTTGGGTTACAAAAAATGACCCTACAATTGGTGCCGTCTGTGGGAAGAGCTTGTGCAGGGGTGAAAACAACCGTTGGTGATGGCAAAACAAAGTCAACAACAAGCTGAGTCTAGGGCATCCCAACATGCTGATCCTTTTCTTAACTTGGAAAGAAGGCAAGATCATGAGGGTAGTGTGCACACTGTGCATACTGGCCAAAGCCAGTCACACGGCGGAAGTCACGTGTCCCATGCAGAGGAGAATCGGGGTTTGCAACTAGAAGTTGAAAAACTGAAGAGGGAGTTGCGCCATGCAAAGAGGAAACAGGTTTCCTCGTATTCTGATGACGATTCCGACAACGAGCAGGACGTCACTTATCAGCAGAAATCTCTGATACCGGTCAGTGAATCCTTTTCCTGCGAAGAAGAGCCTCATCGCAAAAAGCGATCTAGAAGTCCATCACGCGGAGGCGTGGGGAATGATGCTATGAGCAGGGCCTTGAATCAGATCTCTCGGTCACCTTTTACTCGTAGAATTGAGGAGGCAAGACTCCCTCGGCGTTTTAACCAGCCAACATTTACCATCTACAACGATAAGACAGACCCGGTGGAACACGTGAGTCACTTTAACTAGAGGATGGCTGTCTACTCCAAAGAGGAAGCCCTGATGTGTAAGGTTTTCCCCTCCAGTCTGAGGCCGGTGGCAATGAGGGGGTTTGACAGCTTGAAGGCAGACTCTATTAATTCCTTCAAAGAGCTTACTCAGGCATTTGGTTCACGCTTTGTCACCTGCCGAAGAGTAGCCAAGCCCCTGTCTTCACTATTGTCCCTAAGCATACACGAGGGCGAGACTCTGAAGGCGTATTCGAATAGATACTGGGAGATGTTTAATGATATGGAGGGCAACTCCGATGCAATGGCCCTCAGCACGTTCAAGCTAGGCCTCCCTACTGACCATGGTCTAAGGACCTCCTTATCTGGCAAACCAGTCACTAACATGCGTCAGCTTATGGACCGTATAGAAAAATTTAAAAGAGTTGAGGAAGATCAGCAGCAAGGGAAGGGAAAAGACAAAGCGATCCCCCAGGATAGGAGGGATTTCCGGTCGGATCGTTATAATAGCAGTAAACCGCGTAGAGATTTCGCTGGACAGTCAGGATCAACCAATCCTCAAGCGGTCAATACTGTATTTAAAGAGCCGGTGCACCAAGTTTTGGAAAAGATTAAAAACGAGCCATTTTTCAGGTGGCCAAATAAGATGGTAGGAAACCCTGAGAGGCGTAATCATAATCTTTATTGCTAGTATCATCAGGGCCACGGGCATAGCATAGACGATTGCAAGAGCCTGTGGGATCATTTGGACCAGCTGGTCGGCGAGGGTAAATTAAGACACTTCCTGCACCATTCCATTGGCCGAGGAGGGCAGATCAGTTTGGAGCCCTGAAGAGATGATTCCTCGAAATCGCCATTGGGAACAATTAATGTCGCCTTCGCTGCACCAGGGAGAACAAGATCCTGGCCAGTGAAGGTTATGTCAATAGCCCCATCACTAACAGGGAATTTCGGCCATGGTTTGAAGAGGTCTAAATCGGATGCTCCCCTGATTATAGGATTCTCGGACGAGGACAAGATAGAGACCATTCAGCCCCATGATGACGCTTTAGTAATCATCCTCAGAATTGGAGGATACGATGTAAAGAGGGTGATGGTGGACCAGGGTAGTACTGTGGAGATAATGTACCCCGATCTCTACAAGGGGTTGGGCCTAAAACCTCAAGATTTAACACCATACAACTCCCCCCTCGTGAGTTTTGAAGGAAGAGTTGTCACCCCGAAAGGCCAGATACGCTTGCCCGTGCAAACCGGCCCTAAAGTGGTAGAGGTGGATTTTGTAGTTGTGGACGTGTACTCACCATATACAACAATCGTAGCCAGACCTTGGCTTCATACACTGGGGGCTGTTTCCTCTACTTTGCATTAGAAAGTCAAGTACCCATCTGAAGGGCAGGTTTATGAGATCCGAGGGGACTAATCTGTAGCTAGACAGTGTTTAGTGGCTGCCATCCAGCACGAGCCTGAAGCCGAGCCTTCGTCCAGGGCCGAAAGTGGTTTATAGCAGTTAAAGTCTCAGACATTACCCATAGAGAATTTGAACGAGGACGCTCGCTGCGAAGATTTAGTGAAAGTTGTCATTGGGGACGATCCTGAAAAATTCTTTCAAGTCGGATCTCAGCTGCCTCCCCAGGAGAAAGAGGAACTAATAGAGTTGCTCAATAGGAATCTTGACATGTTTGCTTGGAATGCTTACGAAGCCCCAGGGATGGATCCTCAATTCATTTGGCACCATCTTAAAGTCAACCGATTGATTATTCCCAAGAAGCAACCTCCTCGGCGCTTATCCAGGGAGCATGCTGATGTAGTGAGAGAAGATGTGGCCAAGCTCAAACAAGCTGGAGCTATTAAAGAAGTTTTCTATCCGGAGTGGCTAGCGAATACTGTGGTAATGAAGAAGAAAAATGGGAAATGGCGAGTCTGTGTAGACTTCACTGATTTGAACAAGGCTTGTCCTAAGGATCCATTCCCCATGCCAAAAATTGATCAGCTTGTGGATGCCACTGTCGGCCACCCTCGAATGAGCTTCCTAGACGCTTTCCAAGGCTACCACTAGCTCTAGATGACCAGGAGAAGATTGCCTTCGTCACCCCAGTTGGTAACTATCACTATAAAGTAATGTCGTTTGACTTAAAAAACGCGGGGTCTACTTATCAAAGAATGATGACGAGGATGTTTGAACCATATCTGGGAAAAAATATCGAGATCTATATAGACGACATGGTGGTGAAAAGCAAGATGGTTGCTAACCACGTGAAGGACCTGAAAAGTACCTTTAAAGTCCTTAGAAAGTACAAGCTCCGTCTAAACGCTTCCAAGTGCTCATTTGGCGTAGGGTCTGGCAAGTTTTTGGGGTACATGGTAACTCACAGGAGGATTGAGGTTAACCCCACTCAGATTAAAGCCATCAACGATTTACAAGCTCCTCGGAACCTCAAGGAAGTTCAGAAGCTGACTGGAATGACTGCTGCCCTGAATCGATTTATCTCTCGATCTGCAGACCGGTGTCGGCCCTTTTTCTCTTTGCTCCACAAGTGGAAGGGATTCAAGTGGACCGAAGAATGTGCTTTGGCCTTTCAGCAACTTAAAGATTATCTAGCTCGGCCACCAATTATGTCCAGTCCTGAGCAAGATGAGGTATTATTTGCTTACATTACTGTAGCTCCTTGCGCGGTGAGCTTGGTGCTGATACGATCGGATTGTGGTGTGCAAAGACCGGTTTATTACGTGAGTAAGTCGCTGTATGAGGCCGAGATCCGTTATTTGCCACTGGAGAAGGCCATCCTAGCAGTGGTGCTTGGCACACGAAAGCTATCTCACTATTTTCAGGCATATACAGTCATTGTTCTTACTCAGCTCCCATTTAGGGCTATACTCTGAAGTGCTGACTATACGGGGAGAATTGCTAAGTGGGGTACGAATTTGGGGGCTTTCGATATCAAATATATGCCCCGCACGTCGGTCAAAGGCTAGGTCCTTACGGATTTAGTGGCTAAGTTCACGGAGCCTCAACTAGAAGAAGTAATGCCCATGTCCGACATGGATGAAAAATCAGTTGGCATGATTTCTCAGCAAGACCCCTCCCGTTGGTTAGTGTATGTAGACGGTGCTGCAAGTCAAAAAGGTTCTGGAGTGGGGCTAGTATTGATATCCCTTGAAAGAATCATTATCGAAAAGTCGTTAAAGTTGGACTTCTCGGCAACGAACAATGAGGCAGAGTATGAGGCCCTGCTGACGGGAATGGCTATGGTCCGAAAAATGGGAGGAAAGTCTGTGGAATTGTTCCCAGACTCAAGGTTAGTCGTGGGTCAAGTACAAGGGGAGTTCGAGGCGAAAGACGAAAGAATGCAGGGGTACCTGAGTCGAGTTAAATGTCTGCAATCGGAGTTCGACTCTTTTAGTTTGCTGCACATCCCCAGAAGTGGTAACGCACATGCTGACTCTTTGGCTACGCTTGCTACCTCCTTGGCACAAAATTTGCCCAGAGTTATCCTCGTTGAGGACTTGCATGGACCTATAGAGACAAAAAAGGATGTAATTCAGGTTCATCAAGTTAATACCGGACCCTGCTGGATAGACCTCATAATTAAATTATTGAAAGAAGACATCTTGCCTGAAGAAAGAGAGGAAGCTGACAAAATTCGGAGGAAGGCGACCAGGTTCTGGCTATCTGAAGACTAGAGATTGTATAACGCTCCTATTCAGGACCATATTTATTATGTATGCATCCTGAAGTGGCCGAGCTATTACTAGAAGAATTACATGAAGGAATATGTGGAAGCCATACGGGAGGAAGGTCGTTGGCTCATCGGGCTATTACTCAAGGCTATTGGTGGCCGAACATGCAAAAGGAAGCCCTCGAGTATGTTAAAAAGTGCGATCAGTGTCAGAGATTCGCCCCAAACATTCATCAACTGGGTGGAGCTCTTAATCCACTATCTAGCCCATGGCCTTTCGCCCAATGGGGCTTAGATATTGTAGGACTATTCCCCAAAACTGCAGGAAACAAAAAATACCTCATTGTCGGAACAGACTACTTCACTAAGTGGGTCGAAGCTGAACCTTTGGCCAACATCAGAGACGTGGATGTGCAAAAGTTTGTATGGAAAAATATTGTCATTCGGTTTGGGATTCCTCATGTTCTAATCTCGGACAATGGTCTGCAGTTCGATAGCAAGGCATTCAGGAACTATTGTGCTGAGCTAGGAATTGTAAACAGATACTCCACCCCTGCTTATCCCCAGGGTAATGGGCAAGCAGAGGCTGTCAACAAAGTCATAGTAAATGGCCTAAAGAGAAGACTTGACGACGCGAAGGGTAAATGGGTGGAAGAACTGCCACACGTACTTTGGGCCTACAGAACTACGCCTCGCAGATCTACTGGAGAGATCCCCTTTTCAATGACCTATGGAGCTGAAGTTGTCATACCTCTAAAAACGGGGTTCCCAACATTGAGGACCAGTTCCTTCAGTCTGACCAGCAACAATGAGCAGTTAGAAAGGAGTTTAGACCTGATTGATGAAAGGAGGAAAAATGCCATGGTTCAGTTGGCACATTACCAACAAAAGCTCAGGCAGGGCTACAATGCTAATGTAAGGCTAAGGCCTTTAGAACCTGGTGACCTGGTGCTGAGGAAAGTTGTGGGTACTGTAAAGAACTCAGCTTGGGGAAAGTTAGGACCCAATTAGGAAGGGACGTATCGTATTACTTCAAGGGCTGGCATTGGGGCGTATTTCTTAGAAGACCTGGATGGTCATGTAATACCACGTCCTTAGAATGTAAATAACGTCAAAAGGTACTATTATTAGTCGATCGTTCTCTTCAATTAATATGCGGGTTCTGTATATCTTACCATTCTTTAAATGTTTAAACTTAAATCCAATCATGCCTGTAGTCCTCGGACTAGATGATTTGGATTAGTTAGCACTGTTACTGTTCTTTAAGTGTTTAAACTTAAATCAAATCATGCCTGTAGTCCTCGGACCAGATGATTTGGGTTAGTTAACACTCTGTTACCGTTCTTCAAGTGTCTAAACTTAAATCCAATCATGTCTGTAGTCCTCGGACCAGATGATTTGGGTTAGTTAGCACTGTTACCATTCTTCAAGTGTTTAAACTTAAATCCAATCATGCCTGTAATCTTCGGACCAAATGATTTGGATTAGTTGGCACTGTTACTGTTCTTTAAGTGTTTAAACTTAAATCCAATCATACCTGTAGTCCTCGGACCAGATGATTTGGGTTAGTTAACACTCTGTTACCATTCTTCAAGTGTCTAAACTTAAATCCAATCATGCCTATAGTCCTCGGACCAGATGATTTGGGTTAGTTAACACTCTGTTACTGTTCTTTAAGTGTTTAAACTTAAATCCAATCATGCCTGTAGTTCTCGGACCAGATGATTTGGGTTAGTTAACACTCTGTTACTGTTCTTTAAGTGTTTAAACACACTCTGTTACTGTTCTTTAAGTGTTTAAACTTAAATCCAATCATGTCTGTAGTTCTCGGACCAGATGATTTGGGTTAGTTAACACTCCGTTACTGTTCTTTAAGTGTTTAAACTTAAATCCGATCATGCCTGTAGTCCTCGAACCAGATGATTTGGATTAGTTAACACTCCGTTACTGTTCTTTAAGTGTTTAAACTTAAATCCGATCATGCCTGTAGTCCTCGGACCAGATGATTTGGATTAGTTAGCACTCTGTTACTGTTCTCTAAGTGTTTAAACTTAAATTCAATCATGCCTGTAGTCCTCGGACCAGATGATTTGGGTTAGTTAACACTCCGTTACTGTTTTTTAAGTGTTTAAACTTAAATCCAATCATGCCTGTAGTCCTCGGACCAGATGATTTGGGTTAGTTAACACTCCGTTACTGTTCTTTAAGTGTTTAGACTTAAATCCAATCATGTCTGTACTCCTCGGACCAGATGATTTGGATTAGTTAGCATTGTTACTGTTCTTTAAGTGTTTAAACTTAAATCCAATCATGCCTGTAATCCTCGAACCAGATGATTTGGGTTAGTTAACACTCTGTTACTGTTCTTTAAGTGTTTAAACTTAAATCCAATCATGCCTGTAGTCCTCAGACCAGATGATTTGGGTTAGTTAACACTCTGTTACTATTCTTTAAGTGTTTAAACTTAAATCCAATTATGCCTGTAGTCCTCGAACCAGATGATTTGGGTTAGTTAACACTCCGTTACTGTTCTTTAAGTATTTAAACTTAAATCCGATCATGCCTGTAGTCCTCGGACCAGATGATTTGGATTAGTTAGCACTCTGTTACTGTTTTCTAAGTGTTTAAACTTAAATCCAATCATGCTTGTAGTCCTCGGACCAGATGATTTGGGTTAGTTAACACTCCGTTATTGTTCTTTAAGTGTTTAAACTTAAATCCAATCATGCCTGTAGTCCTCGGACCAGATGATTTGAGTTAGTTAACACTCCGTTACTGTTTTTTAAGTGTTTAAATTTAAATCTGATCATGCCTGTAGTCCTCGGACCAAATGATTTGGATTAGTTAGCACTTTGTTACTGTTCTCTAAGTGTTTAAACTTAAATCCAATCATGTCTGTAGTCCTCGGACCAGATGATTTAGGTTAGTTAACACTAGAATATGTTCGTTCCCTATGGCCCTTGAACCAAATGACACAGGTTAGTTAACACCCCCACACAGCTATTGTCACTATGGCTTAGCACTAAAATTCTTGATTGTGTTTAAATTGATTCTAACTTATGATTGGTTCCTTAGTTATGGTTAATTCAAAGCCGAGGGGTAATCACACTCTCTTTGTATATTTGAAAAGACATGTAAAACTTCCATAATTACTCGCTGCAATCATTGTTATTACTCTTATACGAATTGTTCTTTTCATCACCAATTTCGATTATTCATACCATCAATATGATATAGTGATCAAGTTTATTCGCATTGTTATAATTGCAAAGTACAGTTATATGCGGCAATAATAAGTCATAAGGAATGTAACGAAAACACTAGAAGTAAAAGGGAAACTGTTTCATTGATTAAGAGAAAATGGTTTACAATTCCTTAACATAAAAACAAAATTAATACAAGTACAAAACAAAAACCCCTATATCTAAGTCTTCAACTGAGGCACCACAGGGTCAACAGCCTAGCCTGTCCGAGTAGCAGCAACTATTGGGGCCTGGTCTTTGGGCTCGGAGGAGGTCTTCCCTTCTTCCAAATCCTTGGAGACCTCAGGGTTAGCAGGAGGGACTTGACTGGCCAGGAGTTGAACTGAGGCCTCTGGGAGCTGTGACGGAGGAGGATCAGCCACAGGGAGCTCTCGGATCTCAGGATTGTAGTATATGCTCCCAGGCAGTCTCAGCTCCGAGTCAGCAGGGACTCCAGCAGCATCCATTGCCTTGTTCCAGGTTATGCCACAATAATCTCGGCTAACCGAGGCAAATTGTTCCGTAAGCTGGGACCCGGTCTCATCCACCCCCAGCTGGTATACTGCTTTTCTCTCAGTTTCGACTGCCTCTTTGGCCAATTGAGCATTCTACTTGGCTAGTCGGGCACTCTCCTTGGCTTTTTTAACCTCATCTCTGAGCCCTTTTACCAGCTCCCTCTCAGTAGCTAAGTTGATCTCGACCATGTTTAGCTGTTTGCGCTGCTCCTCGGCCTGCCTTTCAGCAGTTTTCAGGCCAACGTCGAGGCTGTTCCTCTGGTTGGTCATATCTTTGAATTGCTCAGATTAGAGAGCATATTCTTCCTTCAGATTGCCTAGGGATTTTTCAACCTCGAATCGAGAGTGGGCCTCCGCTTGGGCTTCGAGGTAGGACTTTTTGTTCCACTCCTCGGCCACATAGATTTGCTGGGTAACCTACATAATGGAAATTTTGAGTATAAGACATAAAAAAAAAAAAAAAAAGATTGAAAAGGCTCAGTGGTTTCATTGAGCAGACTAAGTCCACTTACCATGGTTATATCCCTCTTAAGGCATAAGAAGATCTCCTGCTGGTTGAAGCGCCTGTAGGACTCCATATCATGGGGGAGGAGGAGTGGCTGCTCCAGGACCTCAGCAACGAAACCTGCCCTTCCCCCATCGTAGTTCCTGAGGGAGGTGTCCCAAGGGATCGGAGCACCATCCAGTTCCAACCTCGGAGACTAGGTACGAGGCCTTCCTCGGCGGATGTCTGCCACTACGGTCTCGTCCCGGCTCTCAACAGACGAGCCCTTTCTGCTCCGATGGTCTCTTGCCACCTTCTGTTGCTTATTTATTTTGGGTGGCACCACCACCACCTCCCTCTCCTCAGTTTCGAGGGGCCTTTTCTTCCTCAAGTCCGGTACGGGCTTTAGGCCGGGTTCAGGAACTTGGGGTGGCGGCAGAGGCAAATTCGCCATAGGTTGAGAAGTCCCAGTGCCTTTCGGCTCGGACTTCTTCCCTCTGTTCTTCATTAATGCCCTTAAATCTGCCATGTCTTCCTCGTCTGAAGAAGCTTCCAGAAGGGCAGTTATCAGAAAGGGTGGGTGGACGCTGGAGTGCCTATCAATCTCCTCTTCAGAGTCTGAGGATGGTATAACTTGCACCCCACCCGAAACTTCTCCTCTGAATTGAAATTTATCTATTTGCTCTTCTAGTGAGGAGGTCGAAGAGCCAACCCTTTCACCTGCAACCACCGGTTCAAGGGGGACTTAGGCAACTGGTTGGGCGAGCAGCGGTACACCCCGTGGGTTGGGGTGTGGCACTGGTGCAAGGTCGTGTGGTGCTAAAAACCCCTTCCGAGCAACGTCTATGCAATTGAGACGGTGATCCCCTTGTGTTATAGCGTTGCCGATCGGTTGACAGTTTTTCTTTTTCGTCGTGTACCCAAGAATAAGAGGAGCCGACCGCAGCTGCCCGTCCTTGCTTACAAAGATCTCTGATTTTAATAGGTAGTTGAGGGTGGCAATATTGGTAAGGCTAAGCCGAGGACAAACGCTGTTCCTATCTGTTAAAAATCACAGCAAAACTTTATTAGAAACTCGAAAATAACAACACAGAGAATTAAAAATTGTAAAAGGGCGAGGATCCTAAGTCTACTGCTAGTGAACCTAAATCTAGCATGTCCCACCTGGCTCTTCTGGCTTGGTTGGGTAACGGAGACCATCGTGCCATGCGCCCGAGATGATTACATAATCGTCTTTCATCCCTTTGTTTGATTTGGGGAGGCAGGAGATGAGTCTAACCTCGTCGGACCGGGATTTGAGATAGTATCCCGCCCCTTGTTGGCTGTGGCACTCATACATGTGCACCACATCAAGCCAGGTGAGGCCCAATCCTAAATGGCGGTTCAGGTCCTCAACCGCTCCTAGGACCCTAAACATGTTGGGCGTGCATTGATCCGGGCTAATCCTATGGTTCTTAAGATAACTAGTGGTGATGGGACCCATAGGGATGGTCATCCCTCCTTCTAGAAAGGCAATGAGGGGGATAACCACTTCGCCCGTCTTCCGATCTGTTAGCATTTTTTCTGGGGAACAATACCTCATACCCACGTTTGGGGGTATGCGATATGCGGCCCTAAACGCCTCCATCTGATCAGGGCTATCTACCAGGTACTGGAGTTTCCCCATGGCACTTAAAACGAAAAAATGACTGGCCGAAGAGAAGACTAAGGGATCTAATTGATGACAACTTACAAGAACTATGTCGGAGAGAGATTTTCAAACTCGTAGAAGGATTCGTGAAGACTCTGGGGAAACTAGAATCGATGACTGAGAGATTTGGACGGAGTCGCATGCTTGTTCTTGCTGGATTGTTTGAAAATTTGCAAAGTGAGGAAGAAATAACTTCTTCTGAGGATTTATACCGGGTCACATGAAGTGGCAGAAGTTATTTTGCCCAAACCCCAGGGAAGAACCACGTCCTTCAGATCAATCATTCATCGTTGGATACAAAGGACAAGGCGCCACCTGGTGCAATTAATGCCGCGCCTTGGGAATATGGAAACAGCAGCGGCAATGATGAGGCGCTTATATCTACGCCTATACACGTGCCAGTTCAAATATGTGGTTGTTCTCAAACTCTTTACCTCGTGACAAGTCAAAATCCCACTTTTCCTCTTCAGATGCGAGGGAAAAATTAAGATTTTGAGGGGCTATTGTGGGGGGGTAAAAGCTCAGATCTACCAATTGGGCCTGGGGCCCTGTTTTTGAGATTACTTTGTGTCCGAAGAGTAGTAATGGGTTGGGGTAGGGTTCACCTGAGGCCAACAAACCCAGAGAGGGCAGAAGAGTACAATTCGAAGAGGTCACCCTTTGTCCGAGGAGGTTTTACTCCTCGGATACGAATAGTTCTAATCAAATAAACGTACAGAAAGCCCGAATGCCCTTCCTGACAATCTTGGTGACAAAGATAAGCTCTGGGCATTCCTGGGGATGATAAGGATGAATAAATATCTCAAGGAAAAGCTGCCACCACCGCATTTAATGCCCTGCAGAAACTTTTCTGGCCTCATTTATGTGGAGAAGACCCCTGAACATTGCAACTTCAACTACCGCCACTCCCAAAAAGCTAGAGAAGATGTTTGATATGACCTACACTCAAGTATGTTAGCAGATGGAGGACAAGTGGACGGTTAGGATGATTAGGAAAGAGGCTATATAAAGAAGGAGAGCCCCTGATAGAGGGGGGATCGAAAAAGAGAAAAAGAAGAACAAAAAATAACTTCACTGTAGCTCTGGAATTTGTAACCTAATTTCATTCAATAAAATTCATCTTCGGACATTAGGTCTACCATTGTTTTTATGTGAGTGCATGTTAGATTATTCGCAAATACCATAACCAACTCCTGTTTAATTCATATCCGGCCCAGTTCTTTCACCCACGCTCTACAAATTCATTGTCTTGGGTTCATTGGGCTCATACTCCATATCTCGTGGGTTTGGGCTACAAAAACTGACCCTACAGATCACATAATTGAATTTAATTATCTTCATAGAAAAATTTTGTATTTAATTGTCCTTAGGGAAAATGATTCATTTTTGGACAATATTGGTCAATATGTATAATCATATTGTTAAATTTAAGATATAGTACTTCATAAATTATAGCTATGTAAGAAATGGTGTTGTAGTCTTTTGATGAGACTATTTCACTCGTTGTTCATGAGACATTGCAAAAACTTCATGAACTGTTAGTCTATTAGTGTAGTGAATAGAACTTAAAATCTCCAAATTTACGGTACATCCTTCAAATCCATCGAGTCCCACCAACTGAGTTTAGCTACTCAACTTTAATTAGCACATTTGTGAATGAATTATTTTTATCTCTAATTTTGTACCTTATTATGTGTGTACCATGCATTACTCTCTGTGTCTCTCTCTGGTACATGAATCCTTTTGTGTGTACATTGTTGTTATTGTTGTTGTTTTTTTTTTAATTAACCAAAATAGATTCAACAAATGGAGTTCATGTTAAGGAATCAAACCTTTTTTTGAGAGAAAAGATAGAAACGGATGCCATCCTTCAAGGGATTTTAAACATTTCCCCATGTTTGGTTTTATGTTACAATTCTCTTTGTGCTGTTTTCTTTCCCTATCTTCATGAGGTTTCTTTCTTTCTTTATTATCTTTCATTAGTTGCAAGGCTTGCTCTTCTGTTTTTCTTTAAATAACAAAGATTAGAATATATAGATGATGTACATTTCAAAATTCTTAGTTTGACCAGTTGCTGTTTGATTCCTTAAAATGCCGTACAAATGGTCAAAATTATACACTAATTAGCTAGCAAAAAAGTCCAAAATTGAGGCTAATTGTGAGCCACGCTAGAACTAGTTGGGAATACTTGGGATACTCTCAGTAGTCAGTAAATCTTATTCTTGGCCCAAATTCATAGAGATTATGACTTCTATGAATAAAATAATCGTTCATACGTATATCAACTTTCTGTACCCTAACTAGTTGTTTATTCATTGAAGCCAATGACTAATACTCTAAGAAACAAACAAAGAAAAAAAAATCGACAAAGCTATTTGATTAAGAGAGGTTTGAAGTTCTAGAGGACTTGAAAGCAGTCTGCTTCAAAGGGTGCAAATTCAAGTGATAATAATGGGTAAACGCAATTCAAGCTGAGGTATGGTAAACATGTATGTTGCGTAACATGGCCTTTGTTTTATTTATTGAATTCTTAGTATTCTAAACTTGGATTCACATTCATATAATTAGGTGTTACTATATAACTATATACGCTATCTCTTCGAATTAAAAGTTGACTTGTTTATAGGTAATCATAGTTAGGAAGACGAGAGTTGTATTATCATCAACTTGTATGAATGAAAGAACATTGAATTTTAACCCTGCTTCATTCAACAAATTTTAATTTTGCATCATATTGTTCTATCTTCAAAACATTTATTATAAGAATTTTCTTCTGAAGCAACCTTATAAGATTTGGAAGGTGCTTTTACTGGTTATTTATTTTTATTTTTTACTAGTGAAAAGTGAAACTGATAAGCAGTGACGTAGGTTCATTTTATCTTATTTTTCTTAAAAAAAAAAGAAGGTTCATTTTTATCTTATAGTAATAATGGCCTAATGGGAGCTTAAGATGTTTGGTAAACTACCAAATCGGTTTGATTTTGATATAAACAAAACCAAAAACAAAACCAGTTCTAATTTTTAAACTGATTTTATTTTATATCATCGGTTTTAAACTTTGGATTCAAATTAGAATCAGTCTTAGGCTTTTAGCCAACACATGCATATACAAATTTCAAATTTAAAACTAGAAAATTTGATTTCAACAGGAGTGTATATTTAAAATAACCAAAGTTAAACAAGTTTTCTTAAGGGAATATATTTTATCTCATTTTGAACTTCGTTTTCTGTTTTAAAAAAAATATATTATCAACAAAAAAAAAAAAAAAAAAAAAATTAAAACCAGTTATATTGTTTTTCTTCGCACGATTTCACCATTTCGTAATGAGAAAATTTCTTAGAAACCAAGCAATGGTGTCATGATTTTGATTAGGATTGTTACCTCAGGAGATGAATGAATGATGGACTTCCTGTAATGTGTGCGACTTCTAGCTATGCAAATAGTCAATATATTGTCCGTTTCACTCGGTGAATGGCCATTTGGGCAGACCAATATTGCCGCTAGCTAGCTAGGCCATCAGTCATTCTCAATATTTTTTACATTTTCAATATTTTTTTTTACCTATGTGATGTTTCTTGCCAGTAATTTTAATTTCAAAGATAACACTCATCAGTATTTTTCAAAACTAACTAATTTTTAATAATTTAAGTCAAGTTGAAGTGAAGTAAAAAGGTAGGACAAGACATAAATTAACATGGGAAAAAGTAGTGAAAGAATTGTATCAAAAAACAAAAGTAGAGAATTATTATATTATGATTTTGAATATATAACAAAGTAGTGAGAAGAAATTTGTGACATTCATCAACCAAAAAAAAAAAAAAAAAGAGAAGAAATTTGTGACAGATAATATACTTTTTTTTTTCGAGAAGAAGATAATACTCTAATTAAGTGGGGTTATTTGTAAAAAAGAAAAAGAAAAAAAGAAGGGTTTCACTTTGTTTTTCTCCCCTTTGGTTGCTTCATTTTTCCGTCGGTATCCATAAAAAAAACAAATGTAATGAGATTTAATATGGTATGATTTTTTATATATAAAAAAATAGAGAAAAATTACATGACAGATCCCAATTAGTTGATTATGATCCACAAATCATACTCTAATTAAGTGAGATCAAGGTTTGGTTAAGCAGAGCTATAGTACCCCAAACTAGCTAAATTCCACTCCCATTTATAAAAAACAAAGGTTAGGATTTCACCATATTTTTGTCTCCTTTGTTCCTTTATTTATGTCGGTATCTATATGATTATATGACTTTGAGTGTGTTTGGCATAAACTTATAACCTCAGCTTTTAACTTTTATTTTTATTTTTAGTTTTTATATACAACTTTTTAAAATCTCACTTTTTCCCCTTTTTTCTCACATTTTTAAATTTTTTTAAAGTTATAAACATACTTTAACACACTTTCAATAAAAAGTTTTCAGTTTCAGCTAAATAAGCTGTTCCCAAATGAAGCCTCTAATTCTTCTATATGTTTCCCCGATTATCAAAGATATTTACTTTGATCAATCATCTTTATACCAGGATGATACTTTCCACTCCTAATGTACAAATTGCTTGAGGGTTTAAGGAAGAGAGATTTGAGTTGTAGGGTCAACCATATGTTAATGTACATATATAATTCCAACCATCTCAAAAAAAAAAAAAAAAAAATCATTTGGATAATTATATTATAAAGAATATTACGAACACTACAAATTTAAACTCTCTAAAAAAAATATTATGGACACTGTAGATTTTACCTCTCTAAAAAAATATATTATAAAGGATATATTACACACCATAACTATTGAAATGCCAAAAGTTGTGCTACCAAACTCGTACCAAAAACACCCAACAAACCACATTTATAAGAAATGTGTTAAGGTAGCACAGCATTCTGGCTCACGGCCCTTTGTTTCTATAGGCCAATGTTTTATCTTGCAGGGCTGCCAAGATTTTTTTCCCCCTATGTAGCAAACAATGTGGTGGTTTTTTTTTTAGTAACTTTCCAAAAATATTGTACGGGTAATTGAAATTTCAACGTGCGATGAGACTAGCACATGTGTGGTGTTTGTGGTTTGGGGCACATTGATACCAAACAAAACATTGATTCACATGCTTTCATATGTACAAGAGCCAAGTGGGATCCTATGCATTACTTCCACCTATGGCATCAAGTTTATCTCTTTTTGCAATAATCCCTCAAATCCCTAGCTGGCTAATGTGTTTTCTACCAAAAAACAAAAAAAAAGAAGATATTAGTACTCAGAAATCCAACGAACCTAAATCAAACCCAACACCCATACATGTCTTACCTACCTTTATAAAAAATAAAAATATACTTGTCATGCAAATGGATATGCCTTAACTACATGACCATTTGGAACTAAAAAACAATATTGAATTTTCATACAAATTGAACCTAATGGTATCTGGTGTATACTTTTAAGTAGAGGAGAGTCCAATAGGTTGTTTGTGTTCTTTGTCTTTGGATGGAAGTTTATATAAGTAGAAATAATTTATAAATAATAGATATAAAGCTTAGATTGAAAATTTGAAATTACTAATGTAAACTTGCCTGATGTAATTCACATGCAGCTTGGTATTCAGAAAGGGAATTTCTAGCTAATAGGACTTCATTTGCGATTGAAACCTTAAAAGAGATAGAGAAGAAATTAATCTGTGATTGAAACTTTTTTTTTTTTTTTGAGAAACTTGAGATTTTTTTTTCTTTTTTTGAAGACGGAGAAACCTGAGATTGAAACTTGATAATAATATATATACTTTATTAACCCTATTGATCTGTATGTATTGCACAAGCAGGGTTGATTGCAATATACGGAAATTAATAAAACTTTGTAAAAGGACAAAAACAGTGAGTTTCATCCCTAGTGAATAGTGACTAATCAGGTAATGAGTTGAGAACGACTTGTGTTGTGTTCTAAATGAAATTAAATAAAAAAGTTTAAACTTTTGATACTAGCTTCATCTCATCTCAGTTTGTGATGAGATGTAAGTTATTGATTTTCACATGCCTACAACATTACTTTAATATCAATAAATATAAACTTGTCACTTCAACATTAGTGAAATATGTCTCTAGACTTATTGATCCTAACTCCTATGCAATTGTAGGTGATTGTTGAGTATATGAATCTGGGCTTTCGATTTTTACCCACACGGAAATGCAACACTTACGGTCTAGATTGTGTGCAATTCTAGCAAAGATTGTTCTACATACGTAGTGAAATTATTCAAATTATTAAGCATTGTACTAAAACTTCTTTTTACAAAAATATAGATCTCATATTTGGGTTCGTACATAAGACCCACATTTATATAAAAGAAATACATATGTAATACATTGAGGGTATTGAATAATTTATCCTAGAGTAGAGGGCTCAGATGGAATTGCATTATTGATAGTATAGATTGTGTGCAACTCCTGCAATGCTTGTTCTACCTACTTTAGTGAAATAATTCAAATTATTTAGTGTACTATACTATCATGTCATCAAAATTCAACTCTCTTAAACATTGAAACTTGAAAGCGTGTTTGTCGATATCTAGATAAGTTTGAGTATTGTGAAAGAGGTTGAGCTGTTCCTGTACACTCCATTTATTTTATTGGCTACAAGCTTACAATACCCATGGAGAGGGCCCAGGCCCAACATTGGAAGACCCAAGCCCGACACTATTAATTGTGCTTTAGGAGTTGGGCACCAATGCAATGATTAGGATGCACAAGCATGTAAAGAAGGTTTCGAGCTCAAGAAAGACTTTGATTAGCGTCGCCCTTGGTATTCATTCAAGAAGAATCCAAACTAGAAAATATATTTTCAAAATAGAGCAGACATATTAACAAATTTGAAGCATAGTCGATTGCTTAATTTTATGTTTATTGGTATATATTACAATAGAAAGAGCAAAGAGGTCATCACTAAACTACCAATCAAATACCTTAAAAGTTTTATCCAAATCTTTAATAAAAAAAAAAAAAAAAAAAATCAAATACCTTTAGTACCAAATCTTCTGTTTATCAAATATGCAAGATTCCATCATTTCTTTTCAATAAACCAGAAAAAAAGGTGCTCGATTTCATCATTCTTGTAAATAAATCAAAAACAATTTTTTTCCGGTAAAATTTGGCAATCTATAAAATTCCTAAACTATAAAATTCTGATATTACGTATATGTTCTAGAATATAAACTAAATATTACATATATGTTGATAAAAAAAGAGAGACTAAATTGCTATCTACAGTCAGATATGAATTAACCAAGATTCTATGAAAAAATAAAAAAAAAGAATTAACAAACTAATATTTAGTTTGAAGGTTAAAGTGCAAAATACTCCTTTGAAGTTTGGAATCATTTTGATTTTGTCTCCTAAGGTTTAAAAGTTTTAATCCGCTTCTCTAACATTGGGGGTCATTTTGATTGAAAGCACTTTCGTTATGGCTATACATTTTTTTTTTTCTTGAGAATCTCATTAATGGCTATGCTTATGTGTTTGTTAAGTACCAATTAAGCTTGTCACATATACTAGTTGGCCAATATAACTAAGCCTGACATTTATGCAAGTTGGCGCATACACATGCACACGCACCTACACACATAAACTATTGAGGTAAAAAAACTAAAAAGATCAATGTTCTCCGTGCTTGCATTTCTATGTTCTCCATGCTTGCAAGATATTAAAATAATAAAAGATCAATAACTATTTTAAATTATAATCAAAACTTGAGTTTGCTAATTAAATAGTAAATAACATCTGATTAATACAAAATTTTCCATATATGTTTAGGACAATGAAAACATGTAATCCGACATTATGATTTTGAATATACGTATTCAATAAAAAAAATTATTAAGGGGCATAATAGTAACAAAAACAGAAATTTCCACAAATTTCAAAGTATTAGAAAATTGTGAATTCTATCATTTAATTAGTGTGATTTTTTATTACAATAGCGAAAGTTTAAATTATTAGAAAATTGTGAATTTAATAATTTAATTAGTATTTTAACTCCTTTTTCAAGCGTGGACCCAAAATCTTCCTGACTAAATGTAATTTAAAACATGAGATTTTCAACTTTTAAATAGAAGGAAGAATGGAGACAAAGTCGAATACAAAATCACCTACTATGATATTATGATAAATTACTGATTTTCCAAAAAATTAAAGCATTGGAAAATAATGAATTTAATATTCTCACAATAATCAATCTTTTTATTTTTTTTTATAAGAAATTAGATAAACAATAACCAATCTCAGAATAAAAAACTAATTCAATAGTAAAGTTATTTTTGTGTATATATATATATATATATATATCTAGACCATTCATAATTGTGTCTCATTATTTTTATAAAAATATGAATATGCATGTTTTAAAAAATTTAACCGTTAGATTATATGTTTTTTGAAAGTTTGGATCCAAAAATTTGACTCTCTTAAAAATTGAAATTGTTTGTCAATCTCAAGAAATGTTGAGTATCGTGAAGTGAGGGGGAGAGAGTAGCTGATAGATCCTCCAATTTGCCATGGTTTACAATAAGTGTTCGTTTAAGAACAACTTATCAAACTTTTTATTGAAAAACTTTAAATAAAAGATAAAAGCTAAATAAAATAAGCTAATTGATGTTTTGGTGAAAGTATTGTAGAAAAAAAAAAGGGTAAAAGTAAGCATATAATCTAATCCTAAATGCATGCTAAATACACTCAATTTGTATTTCCTGTGTGATAATTTCTAATTAAAACATAATAAAAGCATTATATATACATAGATAGATAAGGAAAAGCTTCAAACAAAGAGGTTGCATTTCATTTGTCGGCTGTAATAGTGCAATGAATACACATGGAGAGGGACAAGGCCCAACCTTGGAGGACCCAAACCCAACACCATGGGCCCCCGGCCAACGACTGGGGGGCAGCCCAGTAAACCAAACAAGAAAATTTAGTGGGAAAATTTTGAAAGAATTTCTTTGAAAATATTCAACTGTATGTATTCACTTTAATATTTTAGTATGACAATGCCACACTAGTCCTCACATATGATATGAGTACATTTTATGTCCGAACTAACAGTTTTATTCTAACATTTTTTATGCATGTACTATGATCAGAATCTGAAGCCTTAATAATATCTTATTTAGGCATCAGACATAACATAGCATTAGCATGCATATACAAATACAATATCTGATGATTTGTCTTCAAATAGTAAATAGCATATATAGATCTTTTGCCTCTAATTTGTTCAAGATTCAAGAACCAGCTGATCAGTCTCTATACTCTCTCAGCAATTATGGGTGCGTTGGGGCAACATAGCCTCCTCCTCCAACTGGTTGATAGGTAGGCATAGGCATGTTATAATCGGCAAGAAGTCTTCGTCCTGAAACATATAAACCATGCATCTATAATCCGTTCTATAAGATATATAATTACAACATGCTTTTGATCAAGCTTAGTTCTTACTAATTACCACACACATATGTATTCAAAGAGTTCATGAATTAAATCATGCACTCTTATTATGAGAAAAAGTAAAATAAGTTTTGGAAAAATCAGATTTCACATAAAGTTCAATGAGAGAGCAAAGAAGAAGAAATATTCAAAGTGATAATATAGTCTATTAGTCTTAGATAGCAAATGAAGTACATTTTGGCACAACAGAAAAATTATTTAAAACAATATATCCAAGTAAGGTTAATTTCTACAAACCGAGTTTGAAATTTGGTGTTGCATCATCATGAATTATTGCACCACAGACACGAGCAACACCACTGCTAAAATAATGGTCATTGCCAACACTTTAAAGGCGGTGGAGGACATGGTTTTGTTTACTGATATTATTATAAGATCTATGAAGGGAGGAGAAACTCAAGCCAAGGTTATTAGAAGCTGAGTGAGGATGAGAATGGATCGTTTTAGAAAGATCATTATATCTACTTATAGAGAGAGGTTTTGGAACTAATTTTTCCTTTAGCTATGAATTTTGGACTAGTCAAACACGACAAGGAAGAAAGTTACATCAGAAAAGAAAACACCTAATATATATGAATTTTCTTAATTTTAGATTTCCCTTCGACTCAAAACTGCTTGACGGAGTCAAAAGGCTCACCTCCGCCGTGATCGAGTGGAATTGTAATTTGTCAAACATATATATTCAATGGATTCCTGTGATTTCATTTCTACCTCATTTACTTCATGTGATTTTATTTATATTTGAAGGAGTGCGAGTTGATAAATTTCTACTTCATGTGATTTCATTTTTCTTTGAGCATTTTAATAAAGGAAAAAAAAAAAAAAAACTTTTTAGCATATGTAATAACGTGAGATTCAGTGAGAAGCTCTTCATTCCATAACAAAATGTACACACACACACACACACACACACACACTTGTTGAACATGAACAAACTCGAGCATGTTCAAACAAAAAAGAAAAAGAAAAAAAGAACTAAACTTGAACCCATAATCTTTTTTGGTGATAAGCTCGAGATTGACTTGTACTCAAAATTAAATAAAATGAGTAAGCTTGAACTTTTACTATTAAACTCAGTTCGACTTGTTTACAATTCTATAAAGATTTGGATGCCACTCGACCTACAGAGTATTGGCAAGTATATAAAAGACGGATCTGGTTAATGTGTGCCCTTAGAGCATTTATTATTATACTATTTTAGGAAAGTTTTGCCATTTTTTTTTTCTCTTTGACATCATTATGTGACAAGTTTGCAAGCTAATTAGTTAAGTAGCATCTCAAGTCTCTAAGATTCAATTTCACGAATGGAAATCGAGTCTCTAAGGCTTGAGTTCTAAAAAATGGCAAAACCTGATGTAGAAAAAATCCACAGTGTAACTCGAGTCTTCCTTAAATAAAGAAATACATAGGAGGACTGTTTATTCTTTTGGGTAGTCTTGTGATACTTGTCCTTGATCCAATGAAAGCCCAAGGTAGTTGATGGAGCGTGAACTCGTCAGCCAGTGTGGTTGGATGAAGCCAATCTGCAGCCTCCAAAAAGGGTCACCGGTGTGGTGCCTGCCACCACGCCTCCGATGCCAAAGTTAGTATGCGAGAAAATCTCAGAGAAGGGATAATATAAAGAATAAGAGTTTTCTTTCAGTATATGTGTGTATGTACCTTGTTCTTGGTAATGAGAGGGCTTTATATGCATACCTTCATGGCCTCTAGTCGTTGGAGTAGTTATGGAGATCTTAATGCTCTTCCTCGTAACGTCTGGTTTCGTGTAATGTGGCTTTAATGTGCTCCAACGGCTCATACAGTTGGCTTTGTAACCGTTCTGAACTTAATTGTGCTGTAATGAATGTATTGCGTTTTCCTCGTCAGCGATGTGGATATAAGATATGCTCGTCCAAGTATTCCTTCGTCTGTCTCGTCTAACATCGTCACTGGAAGACTTCCTCGTCATGATGTTATTGGTTTCGTCATTCCCATCAATTGCCCCCGGATTCCATGGTCGTCATGACATGTCATGTTGGCCGTGGAAGATAAAAAGTCTCCTGGGCCAAAAGTGTTTGTTGGGCTTCCGTGCCGCATTAACTGCGTAGTGATGGCGCCCTTTGCGTGGTTGCCACGTGTTGTGTGTGGATTAGTGGGGTTATTTTCGTGACCCTTGGGTTTCCCGCCGTTTTTTCAGTTGCCTGAGTTTTTGAGTTAAAACTTCCCCACTTTACACCTTTTCGTTTCCCAAAGAAAATCTTTCGCTAAGTGTTTCTTGGTGAGCTCCGTTCTGCGATTCTTCTTTAGACTGGTGCGCCGTGCGTTGGTGTTTTCCGCCGTTGCTTAAGGTACGTTTTCTTTCCCTTTTGAGTTTTGCTTTTCTTTCTTGCCTTGCTGCCATATGTGGTTTCTGATTTACTCCTCTTTCTCTTCCTTTCTCTATACACTTGATTTCTTTTGGGTTTTTTTTTTTTTTTTTTTTAGCAAGTGTCATTTCCTTCTGTGTTTTTGTGTTTCCATGGTCCGTAGTTTCGAAGTTAGGATAGACTGCCCCTCAATTTCCTTTCTATTTGCGCGATTAGGGGGGTCTTTGGGGAATTTCCTACATTTAGAAAATTTCATTTTTGAGGGTAACTGTTTGGGCGTTGCATTGGCTGATCTATTGCCTTTGCTTCGTCAATCAGTTGATTGGTTCGAGGGTCTAGTGAGAGAGGGAGAAACGATGTCTGAAGTTAGGTCTAGCGACCTTGAGACTAGATTATCGTCAAACGGTGATCCAGTGGAGGGTGGTTCAGTCGTCTCTTCCCCTCGAGGGGTTAGAGCTTTTCATGCCCTCGGGGAGGCGTGTGGTTTGGACGCGAATAGTGTGGGTAGATTCAAGGACAGGTTTCAATTTCCAGAACGGGTGCGCGTTCGTCTACCTGGTGACGAGGATAGGGCCTGTCACTTTTTTCCGGGTGAGGTATGTTTTTATGAGTCAGCCTTTACCTGTGGGCTTAGATTCCCCGTCCATCCGTTCCTGATGGAACTTTTGGATCATTTTGGCGTTGCTTTTGGGCAACTCATGCCCAATTCGTGGAGAATAGTAGTCAACTGTATGAAGATATGGTTGGCTGCTAACGGAGATATGATCAGGATAAATGAACTCATTTATCTATATCGCTTGAAAGAATCCAATGAGTATGGATATTACGAGTTAGTTCCCTGGGTGAGGAATACTAGGATTGTTAGGGGTTTACCTTCGTCCTTCAGGTACTGGAAATCCAGGTTTTTCTTTGCGTCGGGGGACGATTTTGAGACTCAATCCAGCACGGATTGGGGTGATATACCAAGGTTGCATCGTCGGTGGGGGACCCCGGCTTTAGGTACGTCAGTATCTCTATTCGTCGTTTTTGGTTTTGATGTTTTTGTCATTTTATGTTGCTGACCCCTTTGCCCCTTGCTGTGTGTATTTAAGAGACGGCCTAAGCTCAAGAGCAGGCATAAAGAGCGCGTTGAGACCGCCATTGGATACGCCCAGACGATTGAGAGCTGGGACGACTTGGTAGACCCACGTACCTTGGCTTTTTACCACCTTGGGCCAGATCCGTCTCCTTACGTTCTACGTTCCATTGGTATTGAAGGCAAGAAAAGTAAGTACTAACCTCGTCAAGCATGGCCTTCCTTATGCACATGTGGACTTTTTCCTAACCATTTCCTTCTTGCAGAAATGACGACCAAGTTTAAAAAGGACATGTACGCGAAGATGAGAGACAAGAAGGATGAACCATTATCCAGCATTGGGAAGAAAGTAGTGCGTGTCAAGGGGATGGCTACTCCTGCCAACCCAAATGTTCTCGTCAATCCCATAGTCTCCATCACTGAACCGACGAGGACGACTTCTCCGTCTACTTCGATTGAGGAGGTCCCTACTCCGGCTTCGAAGAAGTAGCGAACATCAGGAAAGGAGAAATCTGATTCACGCTCGTCAACAATATGGGATGACGAGAGATTGGCAGTGGACAGAGCCCACGAGGTGTTGACGGCGGACGCTCTTAAGGTCTTCATAGGTGTTCCTTTCAACGAGGTCGCGTCTCGTCATGTTCAAAGACTCGTCCAGGTAGAGTGTTTCTTGCACTGTCAAACCAATTCTCCTTTTTTTTTTTTTTTTTTTTTTTTTTTTAAAAAAAAAAAAAAAAAAAAAAAGACCTCAAATCTTTTCCCAGGTGTTGGGGGAAAGTATTCACATTACCTCTGAACATCTTACACAAGAGGCTAGGGTGGCATCCTTGACATCTAGGATGGAGGCTTTGGAGAAGGAGAATTCAGAGCTGAAGAAGAACCTCGTTGAGTCCATGGACGCAGCCACCACTTTAAAGGAGAAGGTCAAAACTTTGAACAACGACCTGAGGGCTGAGCGTCAGCTAACTTCGGAGAAGGACGAACAACTTTTGAATGCTAAAGAGAGTTTGAAGACTATTGCTGCGAGGTTCGTAGAGGCTTTCCAGACTACGGACGAGTATCAGACCATCCTGTTCAGCTGGTACTTCAAAGGCTTCGAGCTCCTTAGAAGATACCTCGTCAAGCACCTTTCCAGAGTGAACATGGATAATCTGGACTTAGAAGAGGTGGATCAGGAGATGGCCGCTGACGAGGCCGCCCCATCTTTTGTCGTTCAGCCAGATGCTCCTGGAGAGGTTTCTGCTAGTGGTGATACCAATGAGGATGCTCCTGGTGACGATGACGCTGCTCGACCCTGACACTTAGAAAAAAATTTCTTTCCTTCTTTTTGGGATGCCCTTCATGTTTTGGGCAGTTATGTAAATCTAATTTCTGAACAATTTTACCTTCCGTCTATTTTAGGAACAAAAGAAAAGATTTTTAGCCCAGTGTTTATGGGTTTTTAGTTGTAAAGACAATGGTGACTCAGTCCGTTCCAGGCTTTAATTTAATATAACTTACCTGCTTTTGAAGTAATTACCTTGGTCGTGATACTTAGCCATTTTTTTTTTCTTGACTTACATCCTTCTATAGGGACATTGGATTTGTCAGTAGCTTACATCCGTCAAGGCGGAATTTTGTTACTTAGCCCTTTTTGGCTTTTAGTGACACTCTTTTTCAGGGAAATTGTCCTCGTCAGTAACTTACATCCGTCAAGGCGGAATCTTGGCCATTTTTTGCTTATTGTGGCTTACACCCTTGTTAGGGATATTTTCTTCGTCAGTAACTTACATCCGTCAAGGCGGAATCTTGTTACTTAGCCCTTTTTTGGGCTTTTTGTGGCTTACACCCTTGTTAGGGATATTGCCTTCGTCAGTAACTTACATCCGTCAAAGCGGAATCTTGTTACTTAGCCATTTTTTGGCTTTTTGTGGTTTACACCCTTATTAGGGATATTGCCTTCGTCATTTACCTTCAATTGCATAGACCTGCTCATAGAGTAATATCAGCTGAACGAGTTCTTTATTGATTTTGATAACAAGTACATTTGATTGTTGCGTCTATTGATGGTACTTCTTTAAGTGTTCAATGTTCCATGGCCTCGGGAGTCTTTGTCCGACCAGGGTTTCCAGGTGGTAGCTTCCCTTTTTGGAGTAATGAACAACCCGGTACGGTCCCTCCCATGTGGGGCCAAGCTTCCCTTAAGTTGGATCTTTGGTCGCCTGAGTTACCTGACGCAGGACGAGGTCGCCTATGTTGAGTCGTCGGAGTTTCACCCTTTTGTTGTAATACTCTATCATCTTTTTCTGGTAATCCGTCATCCTGCTGCAAGCTTTATCTCTGACTTCGTCCAGGCAGTCCAGGTTGACTCGTAGACGATCGTCATTGTCTTTCTCGCTGAACATCTCTCGCCTGGTGCTGGTTACTCTGACCTCAACCGGGATCACTGCTTTAGTCTCGTAAGTAAGTCTGAACAGGGTTTCTCCCGTCGGGCTTCTTGCTGTTGTTCTGTAGGCCCACAAGACGTTGGGTAGTTCGTCTGGCCAAGCACCTTTCACATCATCTAGTGTCGTCTTTATGATTTTGAGTAGCGTCCGATTTGTCACTTCTGTCTGTCCATTTGCTTGAGGGTGGCCTGGCGACGAGAACTGGTTCTTGATGCCCAGGCTAGAGCAGAAGTCCTTGAAACCTTGGCAGTCGAACTGTCGCCCGTTGTCTGATATGATTGTCTTTAGAATCCCAAACCTGCAAACTATGTTCTTCCATACGAAGCTCCGGATCTTTGCTTCGGTGATAGTTGCCAGTGGCTCTGCTTTAACCCATTTTGTGAAGTAATCTTTAGCGACTAGTAAGAATTTTACCTGGCCTTTGCCCAGGGGTAATGGGCCAACGATGTCAATTCCCCATTCTGCGAATGGCCAGGGGGACGTTATTGTCGTCAGTCTTTCGGCTGGCAGTCGTTGGATATTCCCAAACCGCTGGCACTTGTCACATTTCTTGACGAACTCCATTGCGTCCACCTGCATAGTAGGCCAAAAATAACCTGTTCGCATAATTTTGCTTACCAAGGATCTAGGGCCTGCGTGATCTCCGCAGATTCCTTCATGGATCTCTCTTAGGATGTACTCAGCGTCTTCTTCGTTCACACACCTTAAGTAGGGCATGGAGAAGCCTCTCTTGTACAAAGTGTCATTAAGAATTGTGAATCTAGCAGACCTCTTCTTGATCTTCCTGGCTTTGTTTGTATCTTGAGGGAGGTGCCCATCCTGAAGGAAAGATATAATGGGCGTCATCCAGCTACTTATGTTCTGGATTGTGAAGGTTGAGACTTCCTCTATGCTGGGGTTCTTCTGTACTTCCATCAGCAAGTCTGCATTCGACCCTGTTCCTTCTGACGAGGCTATCTTCGATACTTCGTCTGCCGCTTTATTCTGGCTTCTAGGAATTTGGACGAACTCTACCTCTTCGAACTCTTGAGTCAAGTGCTTTGTCAGCCTGATGTACTTCTGCATTCTTTCTTCCTTTGCTTCGTATTCTCCCTTGATCTGCCCAATTACTAGCTTTGAGTCGTTCTGGATTAACAAGCTCTTGGCCCCAAACACTTTCCCTAGCCTTAAGCCCGTCAGAATCCCTTCATACTCGGTTTCGTTGTTGGTCGCCGGGAATTTCAACTGAACTCCATACCTCAATACTTCTTCGTCAGGGGTGGTTATGACGACCCCTACTCCTCCCCGCTTTTGGGCCGACGATCCGTCGGTTTGTATTACCCAAGGTTTGCCCTTACTGGCGGGGTTTTGTTCATCCGGAAAGGTGAACTCAGCGATAAAGTCTGCCAGAGCCTGTGCTTTTATGGCTACCCTGGGATGGTACTCTACATCAAATTGGCTAAGTTCAATCGCCCATTGGACCATTCTCCCTGCTGCCTCGGGTTTACTCATGGACTTCTTGATAGGCTGGTCTGTCATCACCCAGATCGAATTTGCCTGGAAATACTGCCTGAGCTTGCGCGAGGCTATTATCAAAGCAAACGTGATTTTTTCGATTTTTGGGTACCTGGACTCAGCCCCCTAGAAGGCTTGGCTGACGTAATAAACTGGGAGTTGTATCTCGTTTTCTTCTCAGATCAGAGTTGCGCTGACAGTTGTAGACGAAACAGCTAGGTACAGATACAAGTTCTCACCTTCTTTTGACGGGCTTAGGAGAGGTGGATTGCTCAAGTAGCGTTTGAACTCTTGGAAAGCTGCTTCACATTCATCGGTCCATGCGAAAGCCTGCTTTAGAGTCTTGAAGAAGGGGAGGCATTTGTCCGTTGCTCTAGAGACGAATCTATTGAGGGCGGCGATCCATCCCGTGAGCTTTTGGACTTCCTTGACGGTCTTGGGTGACGCCATGTTGATTATGGCCTGAACCTTTTCCGGATTTGCTTCTATTCCTCTCTGGGACACCATGAATCCTAGGAACTTCCTTGAGGCTACACCAAAAACGCACTTACTTGGATTCAGCTTCATTTGGTATTGTTTGAGAGTAGCGAATGTTTCGTTGAGGTCGTCCAGATGGGTAAGCTCTTCTTTGCTCTTGACGAGCATGTCATTCACGTAGACCTCCATATTCCTGCCTATTTGCCTGCTGAACATTCTGTTCACCAATCTCTGATAAGTAGTGCCTGCATTCTTTAGTCCGAAAGGCATTACCTTATAGCAATAGAGGCCTTGGCTGGTGATGAAGGCCGTTTTCTCCTGATCCTCATCAGTCATTTTTATCTGGTTGTATCTTGAGAAAGCGTCCATGAACATCAACAGCTTGTGTCCGGCTGTGGAGTCTATGAGCTGGTCTATTCTTGGAAGGGGGAAACTGTCCTTCGGGGAGGCCCTGTTCAGGTCCGTGAAATCTACGCACATCCTCCACTTCCCATTTGCTTTTTTTACCAGAACAGTGTTGGCCAGCCAGTCTGGATAGTACACTTCCCTGATGAAACCTGCAGTCAGGAGCTTTTTCACTTCGTCAGCAACTGCCTGGTCTCTTTCTAGTGCGAAGACTTTTCGTTTCTGCTTGGCGGACTTCTTTTCTGGGTCTACATTCAACCTGTGTTGGATGATTTTCGGGGATATACTTGGCATGTCGTCATGGCTCCAGGCGAAGACGTCCAGGTTTTGCTTAAGAAACTGGACGAGCTTTGTTCTCATCTCAGGGTTTAAGGTCGTCCCTATCCTGGTCGTTTTGGTTGTTTCTCCCTCAGTTAGTTGCACTGTTTCTAGAGCCTCCACCTTTTCTTCCTCATTTTCTTCAATTATCCAGGTGTGGTTCTCCTTCGCGGCCAACACGGTCTGGTAGCATTCTCGAGCTAAGATTTGGTCCCCCTTAACTTCATCAACCCCGTTCTCCACGAGGAACTTTACCTTTAGGCAGTAGGTAGATGTGGACGCCTTCCACTTGTTGAGGGTAGGTCTTCCAATGATGACATTGTAGGAGGAGGGGCAATCCACCACCAAGAAGTCCAGCTGACAGGTCAGTTGCTTCGGGTATGTCCCCACTGTCACTGTTAACGTCACTATGCCCTTGGGATAGACCCTGTCACCACTGAAACTGACGAGGGGGGAATCAAAAGGACGTAGCCTTCTGGGGTCCAGCTTCAATTGTTGAAATGCAGGGAAGTAAATAATGTCAGCAGAGCTACCATTGTCCACGAGGATCCTTTTGGTGTTGAACCCTTCTATGGTAAGCATTATGACCAGGGGGTCGTTGTGGGGCTGCTTCACTCCCCTGGTGTCGTTTTCATTGAAAGTCATGTCTTGCTCAGTCCGTCTCTGCTTCGACGGAGGCGTCGTGTGGACGCTGTTCACCTGACGTTGGCATGCTTTTTTAAGGGACCTGAACGAGCCTCCTGTGACGGGTCCCCCTGTGATTGTCTGTATTTCCCCGACCACATTTTGAGGAGGTTGAGACTGGCGGTCGTTCCCCCTTGACGAAGACCCAGGCTGGCCTCTGTTCCCATCCCTGAATCTACTATACTCACCCTTTTTTACAAACTTCTGCAACTTCCTCTTTCGTATCAGCTCCTCTATCTGCTCTTTGAGGTCCCGACAGTCCTTGGTGTAATGGCCATGGTCTTTGTGGAATCGGCAGTACTTGTTCTTATCACGGACGTTAGGAGATGAGTGTAAAGGCCGCGGCCACTTTAGGTCATGCTCGTCCTTAATCTGCGTTAGGATTTTATCAACAGGCATAACAAGAGGAGTGAATTTTACCGTCCGCGGATTCTTATCATCTTTCCTTCTGATTCCGTCACTGATTCGGCGATCTGGACGCTCGCGCTTTTGCCCCCTACGGTCGTCTTCTTTTCTACCCTTGTCTCCTGGCCTCTCAATGTCTCTGATGGCGGCCAGTGCGTCTTCCGCGTTCATGTACTTCTGTGCTTTGAGGAACATTTCGGCCATCGTTTTCGGGGGATTTTTTGCAAGTGACGAAACGAGCTCTCTGGATCTCAATCCCGCCTTAAAGGTCGTTAGCTGTACCTTGTCATCAGCCTCGTCTACCTTCAGTGTCTCCCGGGTGAAATGTTTCACATATGACCTCAAAGTTTCCTTCTCTCCCTGCCTGATGGTGAGTAAGTGATCCGCAGTTCTCTTTGGTCGTTGTCCTCCAATGAAGTGACGCAGGAAGGCGTTGCTCAATTGTTCGAAGGTGTCGATGGACGATGTTGGCAGCTTTGTGAACCATTCCCGTGCGGCTCCCTTGAAAGTGGTTGGGAAGGAACGACACAATATCTCGTCTGGGGGCTGCTGGAGTCCTAGGGTCGTCTTAAATGTGTTAAGATGATCCTGGGGATCCTTTAGCCCATAAAAGGGTTCAAGTTGAGGTAGCCGAAATTTTGACGGCACTGGACAATCGAGGATGGCTACAGTGAATGGCGAATCTGTTGCCTTGACCATTCGGTCCACACTCCGTTTGGTTTTCTCTTTGATGGCGTTCCTAAGCTCGTCCATCTCCTTCCTCATCTCCTGGAGTAGATCCGAGTTCTGCTCGGTTGGAGTGGTAGGCCTTCGGTGGTCGCTTCTTCTATGGCTATCCCCTTCGTCATCTTGATTTCCCTTGGACTGATTCTCCTCCTGCTGAAGCCTTTGCTTCATTTCCTCATTTTCTTTGGTCAGTTCTTTGACGGTAGCTGCAAGGGCCTGAATTTGCTGCGCCAAGGCTGCGAAATCTTGATTGGACTCCATCTGAAAGAAGTATTTGACAGGAAACTACTTTTTCGCGATTGAATACGAAAATGTCGTCCCCACAGACGGCGCCAAACTGATGGAGCGTGAACTCGTCAGCCAGTGTGGTTGGATGAAGCCAATCTGCAGCCTCCGGAAAGGGTCACCGGTGTGGTGCCTGCCACCACGCCTCCGATGCCAAAGTTAGTATGCGAGAAAATCTCAGAGAAGGGATAATATAAAGAATAAGAGTTTTCTTTCAGTATATGTGTGTATGTACCTTGTTCTTGGTAATGAGAGGGCTTTATATGCATACCTTCATGGCCTCTAGTCGTTGGAGTAGTTATGGAGATCTTAATGCTCCTCCTCGTAAGGTCTGGTTTCGTGTAATGTGGCTTTAATGTGCTCCAACGGCTCATACAGTTGGCTTTGTAACCATTCTGAACTTAATTGTGCTGTAATGAATGTATTGCGTTTTCCTCGTCAGCGACGTGGATATAAGATATGCTCGTCCAAGTATTCCTTCGTCTGTCTCATCTAACATCGTCACTGGAAGACTTCCTCGTCATGATGTTATTGGTTTCGTCATTCCCATCAGTAGTCTCTTCCTTCATCTTCTTCACGTCTGTTGAAGCCACAACTTTGGTCTTTCCTAGTCCTTCTCCAACCTTATGCTTGTACTTTGCAGTACTAGTTCCGTTTCTATAAAAAAAGGACTTAAGTTTCACGTGTGATTTTTTCCACGTCAGATTTTGCTATCTCCTAAAGCTTAGGTATTAGAGATTCAATTTTCATCAATAAAATTGAGTCTTACACACTCGAGATGATACTTAACCAATTAGTTTGCAAACTTGTCACATAATAAAATTGTTTGGAAAAGCAGCTCAAAGAATAAAAAAAATTTAAAGTTTTGATACCAATTTCATTGAAAATATAAAAACTGAAAAAAAAAAAAATCAGTTATTTATTTTTTCTTTTCTTATAAAAATTTCTAAAAATAAATTTTAAACATATGCCCATTAATTAACTTTTATCATAAAAGAATTATAACAGCATATAACCACAATAAAGGAAGCTTATTTAATTAATTCAACATTACCAGCGGCAGCATGTGACCGCCATGGCGCCATCTATACTTTTTTACTCACCGAGTCAAAGCAGGGACAAGAAGTTGCACCGCGTAGAGACATAAGACATTTTAATGTCAAAAGCTTCAAAGCCTTGACCGTCACCTATTTTATTTATTTACTTTTTTCAACTCTAAAAAACAAAGGGACTGCGACAAACGTTGTTGACTAGTTAATGGTTACTTTTAAGAATACTAATGATTAGTCCTATAACCTTATTAATGAAAAGTATGCTGATGTCAAAATTTCCCTTCAAATATATGAAAAATTCAAAAGTCCAAATGCTAATGCGGTATGCCTAATTCTAAGTTATGACCTCTTTCCTACTAAATGGTATTCATCTAAAAATCATGATAAGCTATTAAACTATTACTCTTAAAAAGTTGGAATCCTAAGAGCTTTCCATTGTGTGCTAGATGGTTCCGCCAATTACAGTACTAATACATCTCTCACATTGATTTTATTTTTATCGGTGTTAAAAACCGAGATTAACTGTTAAGATATTAAACTCCTAACAAGATATTAAACTCCTAATGACCACGTTTGGAAGTTCAAAGTACAATCACATGCTAATTATTTTTTTTCTTTTTGTGAGCATGGACTCCATTGGATGAGGCTTATACGCGTTACTTTCAAGCCCGCTTGAAAAAGAATATTCTAACGATAACTTCCAAAGTTGCATAGACTCCGACACTAATAAACACCGACCTTGACTCAAATGCAATGTTTATTGTTTACCGTTTACTTATGTGTAACAAATGATATCCATCTAATATATCATGACTCGTGAGTTATGACTAGTCGTAATAACCCTTTCCAAAATCCAAAGTCAAATGTGAGCTGCAGTTTGAAAATTCAATTTTTGTTAGGGAGAAAAATATCAATAATCATAACAAAGTTATGTCTACTTGCTTCTGCTTTTTATGAAAAATATATAAAGGGACTGCGCTTACCAATGGTTGAACAGACATTGCCTACCATTTGTGCACAAATATTATTTTCTACATTTTTAGTCCCTATGTTCTGAGAGGGAACACATTGTTCTTTCATACATTAAAATATGAAGCATTTCCGTTTCTTATTGCTTCTTCTTTCCCTCTTTCAAATGATTGCAAGTTATAGCATGAAAATGGTGGGAGGCGTTGACTCCAGCACTGACAGAGAAGCCCTTCTAGCTTTCAAATCCTTAGTTTCTGATCCTCAGAATGCTCTCTCTGGATGGAACATTAGTTCATCTCATTGTACTTGGTTTGGTGTGAACTGCACCAGCAATGGAACACGAGTCCAATCACTAAGCCTTACAAATCTTGCGCTCTTTGGCAATATTCCTCCTCAGCTCTCCAATCTCACTTCACTTAAGACTTTAAACCTTTATAACAACTCTTTTTTTGGTCAAATTCCTTCTGAGCTTTCCCGTCTTACTAGCCTTCAGCGTATAATTCTCGCAACAAACAACATCAGTGGCACCATTCCTGTTAGTCTATCTGATTGTTTTATGCTTGAACAGATGAGTTTTGAGAACAACAAACTTACCGGTCTCCTTCCTAGTGAACTAGGCCAACTTCATAGACTGAAAATCCTTGATGTGTCCATGAACAATCTTACTGGTGCAATCCCCTCTACTTTTGGCAATCTCTCCACTATCACCAATCTCAGCATAGCAAGAACCAACATATCTGGTAAAATTCCAAATGAGTTGGGTCGTCTACATAATCTTGTCATGCTTCAACTCTCGGAGAATCAATTAAGTGGTGAGATACCCTTCTCGATTTTCAACATATCCTCATTAGAGTACTTATCCCTTACACAAAACAGGCTTGTTGGAAAGCTGCCCTCCAATATAGGTCTTACCCTTCCCAACATAAGGGAACTCTACTTGGGGCGCAATGGTCTCGAAGGACCAATACCAACTTCTTTATCCAATGCTTCACATATTGAATTCCTTGATCTCTCTTCAAATAATTTCACAGGGCCTATTCCTTTACTTGGTAACTAGAAAAATCTTGTAAAATTATTCCTTGGCTCAAACAAATTATCTTCTACAACAGAGCTGAATTTTCAAGTATTTGATTCCCTCACTAACTGTACCCAGTTAGAAGATATCTTTCTCAATTCCAACCAATTATCTGGTGAACTTCCCAGTTCTGCTGCAAATCTCTCAGTCAAACTCCAAGAATTTTGTATTGATGATAATTTGTTGACCGGTAGCTTCCCTCAAGGATTTGAGAGGTACCAAAACCTTGTAGCCTTATCAATTCAACAAAACTCATTCAAGGGCCAAATACCAAAGTCCATTGGAAAGCTTCAGAAACTACAAAGACTTATGGTACATGAAAACCTCTTCTCTGGAGAAATTCCAGATATCTTTAGCAATCTTACACAACTATATCTGCTCAATATGGGAAACAACCAGTTATCTGGTAGAATTCCTATGAGTTTAGCAACTTGCCAGCAATTAAAGATACTTTATCTAGCACAGACTGGGCTCAATGGGAGCATTCCAAACCAAATTTTTGAGCTTCCTGATTTGAACTTTTTGCAATTGGCAAATAACTCTTTGATCAGTTCTCTACCTGACAAATTTGGCAGTTTGAGACAGCTTGAATTCATGGATGTTTCTGGAAACCAGTTGTCTGGAAATATTCCACCAATAACCCAGAGATACTCAAGTTTGCGCAGTCTCAACATTGCTAGAAACAAGATAACTGGCTCAATACCGAAGTCACTGGAAAATCTAGCCGCACTGGAGAGCTTGGATCTTTCTTCCAACAATCTTTCAGGCCTAATCCCCAAAGAGTTGCAGAACCTTCAAGTTTTGCAGATGTTAAATTTGTCTTTCAACAGCTTCGAAGGAGAAGTACCAACAAATGGGGTCTTTGCAAACATCAGCTGGGATTCTCTCCAGGGAAACTCCAGGCTCTGTGCATTTGCAGAAAAGCTAAGAGTCACTACTTGTGTCACAAAAAAGGTGTCAAATTCTCATTTAGTACTCCAAGTCACTATTCCAATTTCTGCTATCATTGTGCTTGTCTGTGCGTTGTGTTTAGTGTGGGCACTAGTCACCAAAAAGAAGAGCAAGATAAGAAACAATGGAACTTCATCTGAAGTCAAGGGTTTACCCCCAAGGCTATCTTACTCAGAAATCCAGCTTGGTACAAATGGGTTTGCCACTGAAAATTTGTTAGGGAAGGGAGCGTTTGGGTCTGTTTATAGAGCTGTTTTAAGTACTGGTGAGAATGGAACCCAGACCACAGTTGCAGTGAAGGTTCTAGACTTGACACAAAGTAAAGCTTCCAAGAGTTTTGATGCGGAATGTAAAGCTCTAAGAAACATCCGGCATCGGAACCTTGTTAAGGTGTTCACTTCTTGCTCTAGCATTGATCATACAGGAGCTGCATTCAAGGGTTTGGTTATGGAATTCATGTCTAATGGTAACTTGGATAAGTGGTTGTATCCAGAGGATGTTGAGTGTGGTTCAACTCTGACTTTAACCCAGAGACTGAATATTGCCATTGATGTAGCTACTGCCTTAGATTACCTACATCATGACTGTGATCCACCAGTAGTACATTGTGATTTGAAACCAGGAAATGTGCTTTTGGACGAAGATATGACTGCTCATGTTGGAGATTTTGGGTTAGCAAGGCTTCTCTCTCATGATTCATTGCGGAATGAGAGTAGCACAATTGGACTAAAAGGCTCAATTGGTTACATTGCCCCAGGTATGTAAATCTTATTGTATGAAACTTGAAAGGAATTGATGATTGAATTCACAATTTCCTAATAGATTAAGCTTTTAGGACAAATTATAATTTTATCATTGTATCAGCCCAACTGGTTTCAAGTTCCGACCATGTTTTTACTCTACCTCTCTTGCTACATTTGACCCCAAAGAACGTATTAGAAAGGAAAACTATGGAAAATTTAACACTGTTTCCTACATTGTTTCTTTAGGCTTTCATAATTTCTTGATCCTAATATCCTGAATTCTTTTGTAGAGTATGGCTTGGGTGGAAAGGCTTCGACTAGTGGGGATGTCTATAGTTTTGGAATACTGCTGCTTGAGATGATCATTGCGAAGAAGCCCACAGATAGGATGTTCCAGGAAGGTTTAAGCCTAAACAAGTTCGTATCTGAAGTGCACCAGAGTAAAATCTTGGATATTACTGATCCAAGGCTTTTCAAGGATATTGAATCTTTAACTCGAAGCAGCAGTGCTAGTTATTCTATTAGTGGAGAGGGCAGTAGCGGCAGCAGCAACAACAGTGCTTTCAGAGGTGAGGAGTGTGTGGCTACAATGGTGAGAGTTGGATTGTCTTGTGCTGCTCATTCATCAAAAGAACGTTTTACCATGAGAGAATCCTTATCCAAGTTGCTAGAGATTAAAAGGAGTTTTATTGGATTTTGAAGCATTACCTTAACACTTTGGTACAGAGTTTATGTGAACATATGTCAAATTGTATTGCATTTTCTTTGTCAAACCCCAAATTGAGACGGTTCAGAAATTTCTCGTGTATATTTGCTAAAATAAGATAAGATAAAAGCTTAGACCACCTTTAGTGAATGCAAATTGAGCTATCTTGTTTTCATTTTCCTTTAACCTTCCTGCTTCACATGCTCTAGGAAACATTTTCTCTGGTTTTTGTAAGAAATCAATCGATGTCTTTCCTATTCCCTGTTCAATCTGATTCAGCTTATCTCCTGTTTTTTCTACATTAGCATAACCCAAAGTGTAACATTTTATGCCATAGAAGTTTCCTGCTTCCCTTACTGCTCTATTTCCATCCATCATGAACATACTCTCGTATAAATACTTGCCTAAGATCCCATGGTAGAGTCAAATCCCCAAGGCAAGCCTTCATATTCATAAATGGGTTAGCAAGTATTTTCAGATGATGAATTTCACTATGCTATAATATATATATAGTGCTCGATTCCATCATTCTTTGGAATAAATAAAAAACAATATTATTCTGGAAAATTTTGGCATTCTATAAAATATGAGATACCATTGCTATCTGATCCTTGAAAAGCACCAAACCTACTTTAGAAGATCAGCACTCCCTTAAAATTATTAAACTATATGAATTCAATAAGACCGATAAGTACTTATTCTACCAAGATCGACAAGTGCTCTATCACTCATAGCAAACTGAATCATTGGAACATGTTTTGGGTGCCAAGATCACATCGCATCATACAAGAATTTTGTGGACTGTCTCAGTCATACTAGAATTTCAAGATTCATGTGATGTGATGTAGAACAGATGGCTATGGCCTTTCTAGACTCTTAGGCATGATTGAAATCATTGCGCAAGGCAAAAAGACATTAATAGAAATCATGGGCCCCAGAGTTGGAATTGCATGAAATTTGGCAGGTGGAGCAAAACGGCTTTTTGAGCAATAGTCGTTGCTTTGTTATGAGGTGCCTTCTTAAATTGACGAATTCCTCCGTTTAGGCCCTGAAAACTGTGATTTTGCTGTTTATAGTAATTTTTGTTTCCTTAATAACTTTTTACTTAAAAGTCAGAATAAGTCCTCGTTTGTTTTAGGACGACCTTTATAGCCAATAGTTTATGATTTTGCATTTAACTTAGTTTTGCCATTTTTGGTAAATTTCGTTATTTTTTCACCTAATCACATAATTAGTGCTAATTAGGGTTTTAGACGTTTTCCTAATCGTCCTAGGGTTTTACTTTTTCAGTATTTATATGTTTTGTAGCCGTCAAAGGCAAGGGTGATTATTAATAAAATGCAGGCTTTTTTCAAATTCATTCTCTGGTAGATTTCAGTTTATCACCTTGTAGATTCAAGGAATTCCTCGTGGATTCGAGGTTTACTACCCAGAAACTAACAATTTAGTTTCTGTCCATCAAAGAGAGCATCATGTGTGCTTTCTTTAGGCTTCTGTGACATTAGTTGGTATCAGAGCCTTGACATACCCTAGTTTGATGGCTAACTGGTGAGACGATGACCACCACAACAATGATGGCAGTGACGACGTCAACAACCCAACCCTCACTAGGGTTGAGTTCTACCAGTTTCGTGAAGAGACTCAAAAATTTTGAGAAAACAATCAATAGTTTCGCTAAGAGACCCAACAAGAACTGTGTGGGATTCAGGATTCATTCGCTGCCCTTCTTGCCCGAAACCCTAATCGTGATGATGAAAAGCGACGTGATAACCAAGCACGTGGGCCTCCCCATCATGGTCCAAATCAGAATAGGCAGTAATACCATAATGAGGGATAATGGTCTTGTGGGGACGAAGAGTATGCAGAAGGAGTCCTTGGGAATCATCGTAGTCCTACAAGGGATAATGGTCGAGATTATCAGGAGCAGAGGGACTATCGTATGAAGGTATAATTATCATCCCTTATTGATAATGTCTCCATTGAAGAGTATCTGGATTGGGTCAGTGAGGTTGAGAAGATTTTCGATTATATGGATACTCCAGATTACAAGCAGGTGTGTTCATTGGCATATAAGTTAATAGGTAGAGCATCTGCATAAAAGTTGATGGGTAGAGCATCTGCCTAGTGGGATCATGTTCAATTAAACCGTACCCATGAGAGAAAGCTTCATATACAATCATGGAAGAGGATGAAGAGGCTAATGGCCTAAAGGTTCTTGCTGCCAAATTACCAGCAGGAGTTGTTTGGATAGTACTAGGATTGCAGACAGGGTACTCGAACAGTTAATGAGTACATGAAAGAGTTTGACTAGTTTGCAAATCGCAATGATCTGAAAGAGACTAAAGATCAACTAATATCCAGATTTGTACACGGGTTGCGGATGCCCATATAAGATCAAGCACCTTTATAATATTAGCATCTCAGGGTAGGTTTGAAGTTTTCTAACTGCAGTTCAGAGTCATCCAGTTCCACAGCCAATTAAGGAAAACAACTCATGTTTACACCATGATCACAACCTGTGGTTAAGGAGAATAGTGGTGTTAGCTAGTCCAAGGTTGCAGTAGTAGGTTCCACTATACAGTTGATAGCAAACAACAACCCCTATGCTAAGCTATCTGGAAATAAGTGCTATATGTGTGGGGAACCAAGGCATCAATCTAGTACTTGCCCTAAGCGAGCCGCAGTGAATCTGGTGGTTATTGAAGAGGGCGAGGCGAAGGATAAACAAGAGGGTGAAAAAGAGTATAGTGATGTTGATCCATATGCTTATGACCCCAATGAGATCCAAGAAGATGAAGAAGGTGTGCCATTAGGGAGATCCCTAGTGATCCAAAGCTTATTGCTTACACCAAGGATAAAATACTTTGATTAGCAGAACAAGATCATTTGAGCACGTTGCCCCATTAGTAAGAGGATTTGTGATTTGATCATTAACAATGGCAGTATGAAGAATATTGCATCGAAGAGTTTGGTTGCCAAGTTGGGGCTGAAGATAGAGAAACACCCTTCTCTGTACAAAATAGGTTGGATTAAGAAAGGTACAGAAACTCTTGTCACTCAACAATGTCGTGTTACTTTTCCTATGAGTAAATGTTATGTAGATAAAGTAGTTTGTGATGTTGAAATGGATGCATGCCATTTAATATTGGGTAGATCCTGGTAGTATGATGTAGATGTTACTTATCGGTGTAAGGATAATGTATATGTGTTCTTTAAAAATGCATAAAAATTGTCCTAGGTCCTATTAAGGAAAGTAGTGTACCTAAAGCTTCTAAAGTGGAGGGGAAGCCATCCATTCTCATAGTCAATAATGAGGATGAGTTTGACAAAGAGTGTAGGGAGTTGAAACAAGTTTATGTACTAGTGGTCACAGATGGGGAGTCAAAGAAGGTTGCTGAGATACCTAATGCATTACAACCACTGATCAAGGAGTTTGAGGAGCTTTTTTTAGAGGAGCTGCCTGCAGGTTTACCACCAACATGAGATATCTAACATTGCACTGATATAGTTCCTGAAGCTAGTCTAATAAGTTTTTCGCACTATAGGATGAATCCTTAAGAGTGTTAGATTTTACAGGGGCAGGTGGATAAGCTTTTGAGCAAGGGGTAGATTAGGGAGAGTATGAGTCCATGTGTAGTACTGACATTATTAAAACCGAAGAAGGATGGGAGGTGGCGTATGTTTGTGGATAGTTGAGTCATCAACAAGATCATAGTCAAGTATTGATTCCCTATTCCCCGACTAGATGACATGTTAGATATGCTGAGTGGGTACAAGTGTTACACCAAGCTGGATCTCAGAGTAGGTATCACCATATTTGGATATGACCTAAAGATGAGTGGAAGACATCTTTCAAGAAAAATGAGGGGTTGTATAAGTGGATGGTAATTCCTTTTGGACTGTCCAACCCTCTCAACACTTTCATAAGGCTTATGAATCAGGTATTGAAACCATTTACTTGGAATTTTGTGGTAGTTTATTTTGATGATATCCTGATTTACAGTAAGATAGAAGCAACCTACTATAATCCTGTGCAAGAAGTAATGACGGTGTTGCAAGCCAATTAGTTGTATATCAACTTGAAGAAGTGTAGCTTCATGACTGATAAGTTGTTGTTCTTAGGGTATGTGGTTAGCATGGATGGTATTTATGTTGATGAAGACAAGGTCCATGCAGTCAGAGAACGGTCAACCCTAAAGACAGTAAATGATGTGCAAAGCTTCCATGACTTGGCAAAGGTTTGATGGAGATTTCAATAGCATAGTAGCCCCCATTACTGAATGTCTAAAGAAGGGGAGGTACTCGTGGGGAAAGGAGGCAAAGAAAATTTTTGCATTGATCAAGGAGAAGTTGAGCACCACTCCAGTTTTGGCACTGGCCAACTTTGAGAAGGTGCTTCAGGTTGAATGTGATGCATCTGTGGTTGGGATAGGTGCTGTTACTTCATATGACAACAGACCAGTAGCATTCTTTGGTGAAAAAGTTTGTGAAGCTCGGAGTAAATGGTCGGCCTATGAATTGGAGTTTATTTCTGTAGTATGAACTCTTAAGCATTGGGAGCATTACCCGATTCAGGGGGAGTTTGTGTTGCATACAGATCACTAACTGGATGCATGTTAGGTGGGTAGCTTATATATAGCGCTTCCATTTCACATTGAAGCACAAGTTTGGTGTCACTAGTAAGGTGGCAAATGTGCTCAGTAGGCAAGCATCTTTGTTGACCACACTACGTACTGAAGTCATAGGATTTGATTGCCTTAAGGAGTTGTAGAGGATGATAAGGATTTTTGAGATATTTGGGGTAAATGTTAAGAAACTCATATTGCTGTCAACAGTTTGTACATCCAAAATGGTTTCATTTTTCAGGGGTAATCAATGGTGTATCCCTCAAAGTTCATTATGGGAGTAGATTATTAGGGAGCTACATGGTGGAGGTTTAGGTGGACATATGGACAGAGACAAGATGATAGCACTAGTGGAGTAGAGGCATTATTAGCCACAACTCAAGAGGGATGTTAGCAATCATGTGAGGAAGTGTCCAATCTACCAAACTGCCAAGGGTTTATTTCTGAATACTAGTTTATACATGCCATTACTAGTTCCACAAGTACCATGGGAGGATCTGGTTATGAATTTTATACTGGGTCTTCCTTGAACCCAACGAGGTATGAATTCTGTTTTTGCTGTGGTTGACAGGTACTTGAAGATATCCCATTTCATAGCATGCAAGAAGACCTCAAAGGCTACTCGAGTGGCCAGTCTGTTCTTTAAAGAAGTTATGCGTTTGCATGGAATGCCAAAATCCACTACCTCTGACCAGGATACTAAGTTCATCAATCACTTTTGGTGGACCTTGTGGAAGTGTTTTAACACTTTTCTAAATTACAGTAGCACCAGTCATCCTCAAACTGATGGCCAGATAGAATTAGTTAACCGCACTTTAGGGAATTTGATTTGGTGTATCACAGAAGCGAAGCCTAAGCAGTGGGATCTTGCGCTGTCCCAAGTAAAGTTTGCTTACAATAGCTCATTTAGCAGAAGCACTGGTAAGTCTTCATTTGCCATCATTTACTGCGTGCCTCCAAAACACGCTTTGGGCTTGGTACCTTTACTTAAACTTCCAAGAGTGAGTCAAGCTGCAGAGAATATGGTTGATCATATGCAGGCCATGCAAGAGGAGGTGAAGCAGAAACTTGAAGCTACAAATGCCAAGTATAAGGAAGTCGCTGATAAGAAGAGACATGAGAAGATCTTCAATGTTGGGGATTTAGTGGTGGTTTACCTTAGAAAGGAGAGGTTTCCCGTTGGTACCTACAACAAGTTGAAGGACAATAAATATAGGTCATTCCAAATTACAAAGAAGATCAACAACAATTTTTATGTGATTGCTCTTCCAATAGACATGAAGATTTCTTCCACCTTCAATGCTGCTGACTTGTATGACTATCATCCTCCTAATGCTCCATATAGTGGGAACTCAAGGTTGAGTTCTTTTCAAGTTGGGGAGACAAATTTAGAACAGACTGCCATGAACTTTCTAGACTTTCTTATGCGATTGAAATCATTGCGCAAGGCAAAAAGACATTAGTAGAAATTATAGGCCCTGAAGTTGGAATCGCACGAAATTTGGCAGGTTGAAGCAAAACGACCTTCTGAGAAATAGTCGTCGCCTTACTACGAGGACCCCTTGAAATTGGCGAATTTCTCCATTTAGGCCCCGAAAACTACAATTTTGTCGTTTATAGTAATTTTTGTTTCCTTAATAACCTTTTACTCAAAAGTCAGAATAAGGTCTTGCTTGTTTTAGGTAATTTTTGTTTTCTTAATAACTTTTTACTCAAAAGTCAGAATAAGGTCTCGCTTGTTTTGAGACGACCATTAAGGTTAGTAGTTTATGATTTTGCATTTAACTCAGTTTTTTCATTTTTAGTAAATTTTGGTATTTTGTCACCTAATCATGTAATTAGTGTGAATTAAGACTTCAGATGTTTTCCTAATCATCCTAGGGCTTTACTTTCTTAGTATTTATATGTTTTGTAACAGTTAAAGGCAAGGGTGATTATTAATAAAATATAGACTTTGTCTAATTCTTTCTCTGGTGGATTTCAGTTTATTGCCTTATAAATTTAAGGAACCTCTCATAGATTCGATGTTTAGTACCCAAAAACTAACAGTTTAATTTCTATCTATTTAAGAGAGCATCATATGTGCTTTCTTCAGGCTTCACCGACATCATGATGTGGGGTAGCCATCTTGTTAGTTCTTGTGCAAGAATTCTATGCTAACTTCATATGTAACATAGAAGAAAAGCACATATTTCTCTCAACTTCTATGTCTATGGATTCAGAGATGGATGACAGTCAATATTAGAAGTGGACAAACCCTGCTCTTAATAATGCTCTCACTTAGCTCAATGGCGAGCATTGTGAATGGTCCTTTTCTTTCTCTTATCATCAAGCTTTTGCTCTTTCAACATGTCTCCTTTCCCAATTGAATTGTTTATTTTAAACTCCATCCACCATTGATGCTAGCTTGCACCTATAACTTGAGTTATGGTCACTAGCACCATGCTTTCGTTCCATTCCCCATTTACTGTAAAGGATGCCTTGGATCAATAGATCAATGATGTAGCTGCTATAGTGGCTGCTAAGGATGCTCAAGCTGATGTTCTTCTAATTCCCTATCAAATTTTACAGTGCGTTGATCACATTAAGCAGCGGCAAGAGAGGAATACACCCTCATTTCACATAAATGTGTGTGAAAACCTAATGAAGGATCTACTTTTAATATTTCAAACGGGTTGGGTAGGGTAAAAAAGGGGTTGTCCTTAATGGGTTGAAGGGTTGCCGTGGTGGGTTTGTGTGTGTGTTTTGCTTCCTGGTTTGATTGGTAATGGTGGGATGTGGGTTTTCTATATGTTTTTTGCTTGGTGGGTTTGCTCTGTGTGTGTGCGTTTTTTGTATGGTGGGTTTGTTGGTGGCGGCAATGGTGGAGGTTTTTTTTTTTTTATTTTTTTTTTTTTGCTGTGGTTTATGGTGGTGGCTGGATGTGGTGGTTGTGGGGTGGATGTGGAGGTTTCTTTTTTCTTTTTCTTTTTTTTTTGTTAGTTGTGGCATGGGTGGTAGGTTTATGGTAGTTGTGGTATGGGTGGTGGGTTTTTGGTGGGTGGTGGGTTTTGTGGTGATTGTTGGTAGTGTGGTGGCAGGCGGTGCTAAGAATAGTTGAGTTGAGAAAGTGAGAGACAGGGGAGAGAGAGGAAGAATAAAAAATGAATCTATATCTATATCTATATTCTATATATTACTAAAATCTTAAACGTAGCATTTAATATTGTTACACTCACATTGAGCCACGTCAGTAGCTATGTCATTTCCATCTTATTTTTTAAAATTTTAATTCAATTTTAAAATACTAATAAAATTAAAATTATTTTCAACCCTATCTCTACTTTAAAGTCCACTTCTTATACATTTAAATCCACTATATAGCCCAAGCCCACTCCCAATGCCTTTTCAACTTACTCCCTTTGTCAAACCTTATTGCATTTCACGGTTACAACTTATGTTATTCCCTTCTGTTACACGGATTCAAGTTCCTGTCTCCCACGTTTTGTTTCATCGTTTCAGGTTTAGTTCCTTCCCCTTCCCCACCTTTTGATTATCACGGTTTCAGCTTCTATTCTACTGTTTCACTCACAGTTTCATCTTCCTGTTCTACAGTTTCAGCTTCTGTTTTGGCTTCTAATGGCAGCCTCTCTGTCTTCCTTCTTCTCCTCACATCTATATATGTAAGATGGGTGGTTCAATTGAGGTATCCCTACATCCCAATTTCTTTTGTACTCTATTCTTTTGCTTGATGGTTTTTTTTCCCTTTCTACGTTTGTTTCTGCCTATTTCTTGTTGTGGTGTGTATGGTTGTTAGGGTGTTGAATTTGTTACTGCTGGGTTATTTAATTGGAGCACTATTTTTTTGGGTATGTTCATTTGGAGTTCTTTTGGGGATTTTTTAGGTTGGGAAAACCCAAAAATAGTGTGACAATCATGTAGCAAAGCAAGGTTGACAAAAGCTCAAGGTATGACAATTTGTGGCAATCACGTTGCCTTTGTTTTGTTCACAGATTTAAATCTGTCACCTTTTAGTTAATGAGACAAAAGCTCATCAAATGGCTGTCCTATGTATGTGTCAAATGGGGGAGTTTTTGTGCAGTGGCTCTGCTGATAAGAGTATTGGTATATGGAAAAGAGAGGCTTATGGTAAGCTTAGTAAAGTTGGAGTCATAAGTGGCCATGAAGGTCCAGTCAAATGCTTGCAAGCATCACCAGGTAATTTTGGTAGTGGGTTCTTGCTCTATAGTGGAAGCCTTGATAGTTTTTTGTCCACTAATTTTTTTCTAATTATTGTGCATTGGGTTATTCCTATTGCTGATTTTCCAAGTTTAAGAAGTCCACGGTAGGTTAGTACTAGAGAAATCTGAAAATTATTCATACAGTTTTGTTAATTAGCATATAACATTCACAAGTAGCATAAATAGACCATCACTTGGCACCAAAAGTTAATCAGTAATATGGATGGTAGAGAAACCCAATTATCGAGCTCCAGTACCAAACATGGTGGTTGGATCACCTTCCCATTCATCATTGGTCAACCTCTCTCTCTGTCTGTCTGTCTAACACACACAAAATTTGTTTGGATCAATATATTTCTTATTTCTATTTGTATCAAGCAGGGGCAGCGGTAGACTTCACACTTGGAGGCAGGGGATGGATATCGAACCTGATCGTATATCTGATTCAGGTGTTTAATTTGAAAAACATAAATGCTGCTTAGATTTCAAACATAGTGAGTGGTAGCACCAATTTGCTTCTGGTCATTGGAGCAATTGTTGCTGACTCTTACTTTCTCTGTTGTTGCAGTTTCTGCCTGTATCTCTTTGCTGGTAATACTCTTTACAGTGTTGCAACTTGCAAGATGCACAGTCTGTTGTGTGTGTAGTTTGCTTGCTAGACTCTTTGTTGTACGTTTATCTCAAGTTATATTTAATTTTTCAATATAATTGATTGATCGATATTTTTCTCTTGAGTGTGATTAGTTTATGTTCATTGTGTGTTTGTAAAGTTTATTATTTGGTATATGTAAAAATTGATCGTCTTCTATATATCTTTTACAAGTAATGAAGTAGTGATTTAACTTCAATATTCTTTTACTTTCCAAGAACAATATTGAATAACACGAACTTATCACTGTGTTTCTATTGGCAGAAGATATATTTTTTTTAAAGAATGATGAATTTGGATGCAACTCTGAAAATAATTTATATTGTTTGACTAAAATAAAAAATATTAATATTTTACATAGACGTAGTAGTAAGGGTAATATTGATGGTATTGGTGATTGTGGTGTCCTTAGAGGTAGTGATGACGGAGGTGTTGCAGATGGTATGGTGATTCTGGCTATAGGCCTGCTTGACTTCGAAGGAAATCGAGTACTTTCCTTAAACTTGACTTTAACGGAGTCCACTTTAGAGATGTATTCACGAAAATAGTATGCTTAAATGGCCATAAATATTTGGAGTCAAAACGTTTGCATCAACTTTGTGATTGTGGGATTAGAGTTTTCACTTTGTTGTTTGTCTCCCCTTCTATCAAGTGTTCTGTGTTAGTACAGATTGGTACCCACGGTAATTGGATTAAAGTTTGGGATTTGTTGTCTATCAGTCCTATGTAGCCATATGTCTCCATCAAAGTCCCTCAAACGGTGCCTTGAGGAGTAAACTGTTTGTCTTAGTCATCTTTAGCCTTGAGCTGTATCCCAAATTATTTATTGAGTTGTTTGGAAAATTCTTTGGATCTTTTGTGATATTTTTTCCTAATGGGCACATCCTAAACTAATGTAGGTGCGATATTTTCCTCAAATTGAGAAGTTTTAATTAACTGCAGACTTTTTTTAAATCTATGCCTCTTATGTAATGTCACTATTATTTAAGTACGATGAGCTAAGGAAAAAGAAATCAACATTGAGATTAGTCTCTAGGACATTTTTCAGCAACCATGTCAATGCCTTAGAACATGGCTAATTAATTATTTCCTGAATGTAGCCTTATATACCTCATTAAGTTCAATAATTTAGTTGATTCTCAAAATAAGTTCAGTAATTTAGTCTTCTTGTGAGGTCCATTCTATGAAATGAAAAAATAAGGGCTATGGTTAAGAGCCTACCACATTGAAATGAAAAAATAATAGTTGTATCCTTTCTGCATCTAATTCCAAGACCAATACCTCCTATCATTATGAATCCTCCAATACATTGGTCATACATATATAATGCATCATAAATGGTAATACACTAAAAAATATTCAAAATAATAACACAATCATAAAATAAAAAAAAAAAATTACCACGCGCAGCGTGCGGGTTTGCAACTAGTCTATATCTATATATTACTAAAAGCTGAAGCATATCATTTAATGTTGCTACGCTCCCATTGAGCCACGTCAGCAGCCATGTCATTATCAATTTTTTTCCAATTTTTTATACAATTTTTTAACATTTAAAGTGAATTAAAAACTCTATTATATTACAATCAAAATATCATATTTAATTTATCTTCTTTTTAATTATTCTTATTTATTATTAAATTTTCAATTCCATTTTAACTTTTCATATCCCCACTACTCTCAATATTAATATTATTCTATCTTTTTATCTTCCTTTATTTTTGACTCTTCTTATTCTTATCCTCATGCTATAAAATTGTCATTCTCCCTCTTATTCCATGCATAATTTCTATTTTTCCACACACAAAAGCCCCCCCCCTCTCTCTCTCTCTCTCTCTCTCTCTCTCTCTCTCTCTCTCTCTCTCTCTCTCTCTCTCTCTCTCTCTATATATATATATATATATATATATTCCTTCAGTTTTTGGTATATATATATATATATATATTTTTTTTAAAATTTTAGTGTAACAAGTTGACTATCAAAACATACTGATGCAGTATTGAAAGCTTCACCAAATGCATCGCAGAAAACAGTTTTAGACTACTAGAAGTTAGTTAGTTTGCCAAAATTGGAATTGACAGGTAATCTAGCTTAATATGATTTAGTTTTATATTTTATGTTGTTATCTTTTTTATTCTCATTGGTTGTTAAATGTTATATTAATTCATTATAAAGATAGTATATAAAAATATAATTTTATTTTATTACATAGCATAACTAAAATAATATGGTGTTTATTGCTATACATTTCATTTTTATTATTTTATTCTCATCTTATTTTATCCAACATTTAAATTTAGCAACATCCTCCATATCATAATTATTTATATTTTGTCTCATTTTTTTTTTTAAAAATTAAACGTATAATATTTTATTCAATAAATAAAAATTGTTCTTATAAAGTCTTCCCATGAAATGTTACAATGCATCAATGGAAAAATGAAATATAAAACAAATAACAATTTAGAAACACTCAATTAAAAAAAAAAAAAAAGAATAAACAATTTTCTTGTAAATCATTCCCATAAAATGTTACAATGCATTAATAGAAAAAGAGAATACAAAACACATGCTATTTTAGAAACACTAAATTTATAATAATAATTGTCGGGGGAGAAAAACCCAACCCCACTTATTGGGCCCAAGGCCTTGAATGAGGAACACTTTTCGTCCGAGGAGGCGAGGCCTTCAGTCAGAGGCCCATGTCAAAGGGGAATGCCCTGAGATGAGCACGTGTACTATCCGAGGAGATGTTCATATGTCCGAGTAGTCCAACATCCTCGGATCCGAAGAGGTTTGACCCAATACGAGCATGGGAGGTTCAAGTGATCTGTTTGACAAGTGTCAAGAGGGAAAGGAACCTCGGACACACATGAAGATAACGGGAACAGAGAAATATCAAGGAGGCATACTTCAACCACCACATTTAATGCACTGCACCTGCCTTCCTGGCCGCATTTATGAGGATAAGACCTCTGAACAGTGCTTTCTCAGCTACCGCCACTCACATAAGGCTAAAAGTAGGGTGATGGGACATGCACTCAAATGGGTACCTGGATGATGAACAAGTGGACGGAGGAGATGTAGGAAGGCAGTGCTATATAAGGGAAGGGTGCCTCTAATAGTGGGGGATCGAAAAATAGGAGAGAGAAAAGAATATATTTGATTCCGGTAGCTCCAGTAATTGTAATCCTAGATTATCAATGAAAAGCACCTCTTCGGACATGGCACTCATTAGTCCGAGAACACATTAATCCAAATCTTCCCATTGGTGTTGCCGTTTAATACTGTTATTTTCATTATTAGCTTAGCTCTTTCACCCACTCTCTACAAAATTTATTGTTTTGGGCTCGGTGAGCTCCAGATCCATACTTCCTTGGGTATGGGCTGCAAAAACTGACCCTACAATTGGCGCCGTCTGTGGGAAGAGCTTGTGCAAGAGTGAAAACAACAGTTGATGATGGCAGGACAAGGTGAACAACAAGCAGAATCCAGGGCATCCCAACACGTGGACCATTTTGCCAACCTAGAGAGGAGACAAAATCGTGAAGGTAGCGTACACACAATGCGCCTTAGCCAGGGCCAATCACAGAGCGGGAGTCACATGCCCATGCAAAGAAGAACCGCGACTTGCAACTGGAAGTAGAAAAACTAAAGAGAGAGCTGCGCCATGCAAAGAGGAGACGGGCTTCCTCATACTCTGAGGATGATCTTGATGATGAGCAGGATGTCTCTTATCAGCACAAATCCAAGACACCAACGAGCGAGTCCTACACTTATGAGGAGGAATCCCACCGCAAGAGGCAACGTAGAAGTCCATCGCACGAGGACATGGAGAACGATGCCATGAACAGGGCTCTGAACCATATATCTAAGTCACCCTTCACGCGCAGGATAGAGGAGGCTAGACTCCCTCGGCGTTTTAACCAGCCAACGTTTACCATCTATAATGGTAAGACTGACCCCGTGGAGCATGTGAGTCATTTTAACCAAAGGATGGCTGTCTACGCCAGAGACGAAGCCCTGATGTGCAAGGTTTTCCCTTCCAGTCTGGGGCCTGTGGCCATGAGGTGGTTTGACGGCTTGAAGGCAGGCTCCCTCAACTCCTTCAAAGAGCTCACTCAGGCATTCGGCTCCCGTTTTGTCACATGCCGAAGAGCGGCCAGACCTTTCTCTTCCCTGCTATCCTTGTTCATGCGGGAAGGTGAATCCTTGAAGGCATATTCAGATAGGTACTGGGAGATGTTCAATGAGGTGGAAGGTAACAATGATGCAATGGCCCTCAGCACATTCAAGCTCGGCCTCCCTACTGATCACGGTTTGAGGGCGTCTCTATCTGGCAAACCGGTCGCAAACGTGCGTCAGCTAATGGACCGCATAGAGAAGTATAAGAGGGTTGAAGAAGATCAGCAGCAGGGCAAGGGAAAGGACAAGGTTATCTCTCAGGAGAGGAAGGATTCGCGGTCGGACCGTTACAATTATAATAAACCGCGGAGGGATTTTGCCGGGCAATCAGGATTGATAAATCCTCAATCGGTCAACACCGTGTTCAAAGAGCCAGTACACCAGGTCCTGGAAAAGATCAAGAACGAATCATTCTTTAGGTGGCCGAACAAGATGATAGGAAACCCCGAGAAACGCAACTATAATCTCTACTGCCAGTACCATCAAGACCATGGGCATACCACGGAGGATTGTAGGAGCCTGTGAGATCACCTGGACCAACTGGTCCGCGATGGTAAATTGAAACACCTCCTGCACCCCTCCAGCGGCCGAGGGCAGACGGGGTCAGGGCCACGCAGAGATGACCCCCCAAAGCCGCCGCTAGGGACTATAAACGTCGTCTTCGCCGCGCCAGGAAGAACAGGATCCTGGCCATTGAAAGTTATGTCAGTAGGTCGACCACCCGTAGGGGAGCCAAGCCGAGGACCTAAGAGAACTAAGTCTGGTGCCCCGTTGGTCATGGGATTCTCGGACGAAGACATGATTGGCACCATCCAACCCCATGATGATGCACTAGTTATCACCCTCAGGATAGGAGGGTACGATGTAAAGAGGGTGATGGTGGACCAGGGCAGTGTTGTGGAGGTAATGTACCCAGACCTCTACAAGGGGCTAGGCCTAAAGCCCCAGGACCTGACGCCGTACGATTCCCCCCTCTTAAGCTTTGAAGGAAGGCCTGTCGTTCCGAAAGGCCGGATACGCTTACCAGTGCAGTCTGGCACCGAGGTGGTGGAGTTAGATTTCATAGTTGTGGATGCATATTCGCCCTACACGGCACTCGTGGGCAGACCTTGGATTCACGCACTTGGGGCTGTTCCCTCTACTTTGCACCAAAAGGTCAAATATCCGTCAGAAGGGCAGATACGCGAGATCCGAGGAGACCAGTCTGCTACTCGTCAGTGCTTGGTAGCTGCCATTCAGCATAAGACCTCAGCCGAGTCCTCGGACGCAGCCGGGAGGGATTCATAGCAACTACAGTCTCGGGGATTGCCCTTTGAAGAACCAGATGAAGGCACTCGATGTGAGGATCTAACAAAAGTGGTCATTGGAGACGATCCTGATAGGTTCTTTCAAGTCGGATCTCAGCTGCCTCTTCAAGAGAAGGAAGAGCTGATAGAGTTCCTTAAGCGAAATCTCGATGTGTTTGCCTGGAGTCCTTACGAGGCCCCAGGGGTAGACCCGGAGTTTATATGCCACCACTTGAAGGTGAATCCACTGATCACCCCCAAGAAACAGCCCATTCGGCGCCCATCCAAGGAGCATGCTGATGCAGTAAGAGACGAAGTAGCGAAACTCAAAGTGGCCGGGGCTATCAAAGAAGTTTTTTATCCCGAATGGCTGGCAAATACCGTGGTGGTGAAGAAGAAGAGTGGGAAGTGGCGAGTATGTGTAGACTTCACGGATTTGAATAGGGCATGCCCCAAAGATCCGTTCCCAATGCCAAAAATAGATCAGCTGGTCGATGCCACTGTCGGCCACCCTCGGATGAGCTTCCTAGACGCCTTCCAAGGCTACCACTAGATACCATTAGCCTCGGATGACCAGAAGAAGACTGCATTTGTCACCCCTATTGGCAACTACCACTATAAAGTAATGCCGTTTGGCTTGAAGAACGCGGGAGCTACCTACCAGAGGATGATGACGAGGATGTTCGAGCCACAGCTGGGCAAGAATATCGAGGTTTACATAGATGACATGGTGGTGAAGAGCAAAGTTATAGCCGAGCATGTGAAGGACCTTGAAAGTACCTTTGAGATTCTACGAAAGTACAAGCTACGATTGAATGCTTCTAAGTGCTCGTTTGGGGTAGGGTCCGAAAAATTTTTAGGATACATGGTCACGCACAGAGGAATCGAAGTCAACCCCGACCAGATAAAGGCCATCAACGATCTACGAGCTCCTCGGAACCCCAAGGAGGTTCAGAAGCTAACCGGAATGACCGCTGCCCTCAATCGGTTCATCTCTAGATCAGCAGACAGGTGTCGTCCCTTTTTTTCCCTACTCAACAAGTGGAAGGGATTCGAGTGGACTGAGGAATGTGCCTCTGCATTCCAGCAGCTCAAGGATTATCTGGCTCGGCCACCTATCATGTCCAGTCCTAAGCCTAATGAGGTACTGTTCGCCTACATCGCTGTAGCTACCTATGCAGTGAGCCTGGTGTTGATACGATCAGATTCTGGTGTGCAAAGGCCTGTTTATTACGTAAGCAAGTCGCTGCATGAGGCCGAGATTCGCTACTTGCCTCTGGAGAAGGCTATCCTAGCGGTAGTGCTGGGCACACGGAAGCTACCTCACTACTTCCAAGCCCACACGGTCATCGTTCTCACACAACTCCCACTCAAAGCTATACTCCGAAGTGCTGATTACACCGGTCGGATTGCCAAGTGGGGTACAATCTTAGGGGCTTTCGATATAAGATATATGCCCCGCACATCGGTCAAGGGACAGGTCCTTGCAGATTTGGTGGCTGAGTTCACGGAGCCCCAGTTAGAAGAAGTAAAGCCCACGTCAGGCATGGATGAAAAATCAGTTGGCATGATCTCCCAACAGAATCCCTCCCATTGGGAAGTGTACGTTGATGGCGCGGCAAACCAAAGAGGATCTGGAGTTGGGCTGGTACTAATATCCCCCGAGAAAATCACCATCGAGAAGTCATTAAGGCTGGACTTCTCGGTAACGAATAATGAGGCGGAATATGAGGCCCTACTGATGGGAATGACAATGGTCCGTAAAATGGGGGGGAAGTCCGTGGAATTGTTCTCGGACTCAAGATTGGTAGTAGGTCAAGTACAAGGCGAGTTTGAGGCAAAGGACGAAAGGATGCAGGGGTACCTGGGTCGTGTTAAACAGCTGCAGTCAGGGTTCGACTTTTTCAATTTGCTGCACATCCCCAAGAGTGGCAACTCACATGCTGACTCCCTGGCCACCCTTGCCACCTTTTCGGCACAAGACCTGCCGAGGATCATCCTTGTCGAGGACTTGCACAGGCCTACAGAGGCGAAGTCAGGGGCAGTCCAGGTTCACCAGGTCAGAGCCGGGCCGTGCTGGATGGACCCCCTAGTCAGATTTCTCAAAGAAGATGTATTGCCTGAAGACAGGGGAGAAGCTGATAAAATTCGAAGGAAGGCGACTAAGTTCTGGTTATCCGAGGACCAGAAACTATACAGACGCTCCTACTCGGGGCCATACTTGTTATGCATGCATCCCGAGGAAACTGAGATGTTGCTAGAAGAGCTGCACGAAGGAATCTGTGGGAGCCACACTAGAGGCAGGTCCTTGGCTCACCGAGCCCTCTCCCAAGGCTATTGGTGGCCTAACATGCAAAAGGAGGCACATGAATACGTTAAAAAGTGTGATCAATGTCAGCGCTTCGCTCCAAGCATTCACCAGCCAGGGGGAAACCTTAATCCGCTATCTAGCCCATGGCCTTTCGCCCAATGGGGCTTGGATATTGTGGGACCCTTCCCCAAAGCTGCAGGAAACAAGAAGTACCTCCTGGTCGGAACAAACTATTTCACCAAGTGGGTTGAAGCTGAGCCCTTAGCCAACATCAGAGACGTTGATGTGCAAAAGTTCGTGTGGAAGAATATTGTCACCCGATTTGGAGTTCCTCACACTCTCATCTCGGACAACGACTTGCAGTTTGATAGCAGGGCATTCAGAAACTACTGCAGTGAGCTGGGAATTATGAACAGATACTCCACTCCAGCCTATCCCCAGGGTAATGGACAGGCAGAAGCCGTCAACAAGGTCATACTGAATGGCTTAAAGAAGAGATTAGATGATGCGAAGGGCAAATGGGTAGACGAACTGCCGCACGTACTTTGGGCTTTGATCCAGGACTCCTTGTTCAACCCCTCAGCCACATAGACTTGCTGAGTAATCTGCATGACGACACTTTCAATGTTAAGAAGAGAAACGAAACCAATCAAGTATAAAACTTAAACTCTTAAATGGTGCACTTACCATGGCTAAGTCCCTCTTAAGAGACATGAAGAGCTCCTGCTGGTTGAAGCGCCTGTAGGATTCCATGTCGTGGGGGAGGAGGAGTGGTTGCTGCAGGGCTTCGGCGACATAGCCTGCCCTCCCTCCGTCATAATTCCTGAGGGAGGTATCCCACAGGATTGGAGCGCCATCCAGCTCCAACTTGGGAGACCAGATTTGCGGTCCTCCCCCTCGGCGTACATCTGCCACGAAAGCCTCTTCTCGGCTTTCAGTAGATGAGGCCCTATAGGCTCGGCTGTCCTTCACCACTTTCTGCTGCTTAGCCCCCTTGTCTGGCAGCACTTGTTTTTCCCCGACCTCAATGTGGGGCCTCTTCTTCCTTAAGTCTGGAATGGGCTTCAGACTTGGGTCAGGAACCTGCGTAGGCACTGGAGGCAGTGTCACTACTACTTTTGATGTCCCAGCATTTTTCTGCTCGGACTTTTTCCCCCTGCCCTTCATCAAACTCCTCAGGTCCATATTGTCGTCCGAAGAGCCTTCAGAATGAGCAGCTGACAGACTAAGGTGAATGCCCGATTGCCTGTCGGTATCCTCCTCAGCGTCTGAAACCTCTATCACTCGATCGGCCCTTGAACCCTCGCCCCCAAACTGGAATCTGTCTATCTGTTCCTCTAGCGAGGAGGCGGAAGAACCAACCCCTTCGCCTTTAGCTGCCTGTCCGAGAGGGACTTACTGGAGCGGTTGGACGAGAGGGGGTATAGCTTGAGGGCGTGGATGTGGTACGGGTTCTAGATCATATGGCGCCAAAAAACCCTTCCAACCAACGTCAATACGGGCAAGGCGGGGGTCTCCTTGAACAATTGCGTTGCCGACTGGTTGGAAACCCTTTGGATTTCCTGTGTAGCCCAGAATAAGAGGAGCTGATCGGAGCTGTCCGTCCTCGCTCACGAAAATCTCAGATCTCAACAGGAAATTGAGGGCGGCGACGTTCGCAAGACTTAGCCGAGGAGCTACGAAGTTTTTATCTGTTCCAAGGCACAGCAAAGCTATGTTAGAGACTCAAAAATAGTAGTACAAAAGGAACCAAAAACGACTAAAAGACGAGGACCCTAGGCCTATGGTTAGTGTGCCTAAATCTAACATGGCCCACCTGGTTTTCCATGCTTGGTTAGGCAGTGATGGCCGTCATGCCATGCGCCCGAGACGATCACATAGTCGTCTTTCATCCCTTTATTGGATTTGGGGAGGCAAGAAATGAGCCTGACCACGTCCGACCGGGATTTTAAGTAATATCCCGCGTCTCGCTGGCTGTGGCATTCGTACAGATGTACTACGTCGAGCCAGGTGAGGCCCAATCCTAGGTGAAGGTTAAGGTCCTCAATGGCCCCTAGAATCCTAAACATGTTGGGTGCGCACTGCCAGGGAGTGAGCCTATGGTTTCGGAGGTAGTTAATGGTGATGGGACCCATGGGGATGGTCATTCCCCCTTCTTTGAAGGCGATAAGGGGAATAACTACTTCTCTCGTCTTCCGGTCTGTTAGAATCTTTTCTGGGGGGCAATACCTCACACCCACATTGGGAGGTATGCGGTACGCGGCCCTAAATGCTTCTAGTTGCTCAGGAGTATCCACCATGTACTCGAGTTTTCCCATGGTGCTTAGATGAAACTGTTGGCCGAAGAGAAAACTAAATGGTTTGGTGAACGATGACTCACCGGGACTAAATCGGAGAGAAGATTTCAGGCTTGTAGGAGGGTTCTTGATGACTCTGGGGAGGCCTGAAAGCAGCGACTGAGAGGTTTGGACGGAGTGGCGCGTCTATTCTCTCTGGAGCGTCTGAAGATTTGCAAAGTGAGGAAGAAATAATGTCCTCTGAAGCTTTATACGGGGTCAAACGAAGGGTCAGGGGCACTCCCGCCCAAATTTCGAAGAAAAACCACAGCCGTTGGATCAGTCAGTCACCATTGGATATGAAGGACGAAGCGCCACCTGGTGCAATTAATGCAGCGCCTGGGGAATAAGGAAACCGCAGCGGCATTAATGAAGCGACAGTTCCTATACTTATGCACGTGCCAGTTCAAATTTGCCTGTTTACAAGCTTTTGCTCCGTGGCAAGTCAAAATCCTAGTTTTTCTCTTCGGATGCGAATGAAAAACTACAATTTTGAGGGGCTAATGTGGAGGGAGAAAAACCCAACCCCACTTATTGGGCCCAAGGCCCTGAATGAGGAATACTTTTCGTCCGAGGAGGCGAGGCCTTCAGTCAGAGGCCCATGTCAAAGGGGAATGCCCTGAGATGAGCACGTGTACTATCCGAGGAAATGTTCATATGTCCGAGTAGTCCAACATCCTCGGATCCGAAGAGGTTTGACCCAATACGAGCATGGGAGGTTCAAGTGATCTGTTTGACAAGTGTCAAGAGGGAAAGGAACCTCGGACACACATGAAGATAACGGGAACAGAGAAATATCAAGGAGGCATACTTCAACCACCACATTTAATGCACTGCACCTGCCTTCCTGGCCGTATTTATGAGGATAAGACCCCTGAACAGTGCTTTCTCAGCTACCGCCACTCACATAAGGCTAAAAGTAGGGTGATGGGACATGCACTCAAATGGGTACCTGGATGATGAACAAGTGGACGGAGGAGATGTAGGAAGGCAGTGCTATATAAGGGAAGGGTGCCTCTGATAGTGGGGGATCGAAAAATAGGAGAGAGAAAAGAATATATTTGATTCCGGTAGCTCCAGTAATTGTAATCCTATATTATCAATGAAAAGCACCTCTTCGGACATGGCACTCATCAGTCCGAGAACACATTAATCCAAATCCTCCCATTGGTGTTGCCGTTTAATACTGTTATTTTCATTATTAGCCTAGCTCTTTCATCCACTCTCTACAAAATTTATTGTTTTGGGCTCGGTGAGCTCCAGATCCATACTTCCTTGGGTATGGGCTGCAAAAACTGACCCTACAATAATAATAATAATAATAATAATAATAATAATAATATCAAACCAAACATATCATAAAATAATAAACTAATAGTTATGGATGTACTAACATTATGGCAGCAAAATGGAATAAAATAAAAATAAAAATAAAAGTTACAATATGCATATTTAGTACATTAGAATTATCATCAAATTTGGGAAAACATTAAGATGTTAACAAAGAGGGGGAGAAAGAGATTAGTAAAAGAAATCAAACGTCAATTAAATAAATTAATTAGTAACCGTTAATTGGAAAACAAAGAGAGACTGATGGCTAAAGGAGTAAAAAATTAATTAAAGATGACCTTATGAATGTTATTATAAACTTTACAATGCAAATAAATAAATCGTTAAATTCACTTAATTAAATAATATAATCAACAATTAAATAAAATCATACAAAATTTAAACTTGAAACTAATCAAACTCTAATCTAGAAAATCATATTTATTATTAAAACTAAAAGGAAAACGTTCTTCAATAATAATAGAAATATATAAGAGATCACCATAAAAAATAATCACGCGCAACGCGCGAGTCTGCGACTAGTATTACTAAAAGCTGAAGTGTAGCATTTAATGTTGCTACGCTCACATTGAGCCACGCCATTCCCATCCCCTTTTATGAATTTTTAATTTAATTTTAAAATAGATTTTACCAATTTTAAAATACTAATAAAAATAAAATTATTTCTAGCCCTATTTCTACTTTAAAGTCCACTTCTTATACATTTAATTCCACTATAAAGCCCAAGCCCACACCCAAAACCTTTAAAACTAAAATCCTTGATGTTTTTTTTTACGGTTACAACTTCCTGTCTCCCAGTCCCACGTTTTGTTTCATTGTTTCAGGTTTAGTCCCTTCCCCTTCCCCTTCCTCACTTTTTGATTCTCACAATTTCAGCTTCTGTTCTACTGTTTCACTCACGTTTTCATCTTCCTGTTCTATGGTTTCAGCTTCTGTGCTCTATTTAATCCCTGATGTTATTTTGTGCTGTGCTTTATTCTTTTGTTTGATGGTTGTTTTTTTTTTTTTTTTTTTCCTTTTCTACGTTTGTTTCTGCCTAGGGTGTTGAATTTGTTACTGTTGGGTTACTTAATTGGAGCACTGCTTCTTTTGGGTATGTTCATTATGTTTTGAAACCTTTTGAATCAAATCCAGCATTTTTATCTATATCTATATATCTTGAATTTGTTCAAGTAATTGGATTATTTTTATCTATATCTATATATCCAGGATTTTTATTCTTCTTACACACATATAAGGATATCGGAGAGTAAGTGATGGACGAGCAAGAGTCAGAGTTGCTGTTCTTTCTGTCTCCTCAATATTCAGTCTCCACTCCCGTTTGAGCCTTTCTCTTCCCCGACGACGGAATTAGCCAACTCCTCCAAGAAGGTCACTCTCTCTCTCTCCGACTAAATCCATTTTAGTACGAATAACATCAGATATTCTTGAATCGTTTTAGCTTTTATTTAGTTTTACTAATTGGTTTATATTTGAATTGCTTTTAGTTTGAGTATTGTTGGTTTCAAAAGTTGATTTGGATTATAATAGTCTAATCACACCTTAGAATTTGTTCAATTATTTGGGTTTGTTTGTTTGTTTCCATCTCATTAATTTTTTAATATAATTTCTTATTATGATTTCGTAGCTGATAAAGGTAATCGTAAATGTGCACACAGAGATAGATGGAGAGAGATTGAGAGAAATTCTAGGACTGTCAAACTGCTTCCATGTCAAATCATCACCCACCTTCAACCCTGCCTCTTGACACCTTCATATACTGCAAGAACCACTACCAGTACAGGTATTTTTAACAACAAAAATGTGTTAAATATTATTTAGGTTTTGTTATTTGTTAGTTTTTTTTTTTTTAGATTTAATTTTGTGAAAAATAATTATTAATATAACTCATATTTGTAGTCTAATTATTGTGTTGATGGTTTAATTAGGCCGACAATTGTTCACAGTTGCTTATGCTTCACTGTCATCATTCTTTTAAACCCTTGGAAGGGTGAGCTTCAGTAATTTGAAATAAAATGATTTAGGAAGAAGATAAAGTTTTTCACTTACCAAAAAAAAAAGGAAAGAAGATGAGGTTTTAGTCAATAGGCTTTCTATGTTGCTCCTATGGGCATAAGGCTAATCTTCATTTTCCAGCATTCAAACTAACATTATTGCTGCTGTGTGCTGCTATACTAAGGCCTGGCGCTGCTGTTTGTGAATTTTTGTTGTTGTTGTTGTACATGCTTTCACTGTCATCATTCTTTTGAACCCTTGGAAGGGTGAGCTTCAGTAATTTGAAATAAAATGATTTAGAAAGAAGATAAAGTTTTTCACTTACCAAAAAAAAAAAGGAAAGAAGATAAGGTTTTAGTCAATAGGCTTTCTATGTTGCTCCTATGGGCATAAGGCTAATCTTCATTTTCCAGCATTCAAACTAACATTATTGCTGCTGTGTGCTGCTATACTAAGGCCTGGTGCTGCTGTTTGTGAATTTTTGTTGTTGTTGTTGTACATGCTAAAATGCATTATGCTTCTATTGTACTTAGTGTTAGTTGTATTGTGATAATTGGTAATTGTTGGCATTGTACTAGGAATTGATGCAAAGTCTAGGAAGTTTTGGTAGTTATTGGCAGATTCTTAAAAAAGCACTTAGTGAGAAATATTAACATAGGTTGTGTTTGTTTGCTTCATGTTAATAGAAGGTTGCAAGGTAAATTCAAATGTTAATAAAAAGTTGGCCACTTTAAGAGTGTGCCACTCAGCTTTGGAGTCTTCACAATTTTACACCTCAACAATATTTTTAATTTTTATTTTTAGCACGGTATTTTAGTTAATATTTTACTTAGTTTGAACTTTGAACTACTTTGAACCCGATAATGCACTCCCCCTCTCTCTATCTCTAATAGCAACCTCTAAGGACAACCATCCAAAGGCAAGATGGAATGTGGGGTACCGCTGCAAGTGTTGCCTTGAAAAGAAAAGACTGCAGTTGATTCAAATGCTCCAGCTCCTGCTTGCAGTGCACACAAGACTGAGACAGGGCTGATGAATAACTTTATATGCAATAACATTATAACCTTATTTCACAAAGTTCAAGGTCCTCAATGTTTTTCTTTTAATATGTTTTTTTATTTATTTAAATGGAGGTAGTTTATTTAAAGATATGTAAAGCATTCTTGTGTTTGCATGTTCTGCTCCCTTTCTATTGTTTATTAATTGCACCATATATGACTTTTCAAATGATACTCCTAAATGTGATTTTTTAAGCACATTGATGATGACAAGAAAAAGGAATAAACAACTAGGATTACCAGGATTTTGCAAACAGACTGAATAATAGAAGGGATTATGTTAAAAAAATGATAGAGACCTTAAATTTCATGAAAGAAAGGATGCAATTGATAATAAACGTGGGATGCCTACCAGTAGTTTGAGGTTGTTAACTAAAGGTACAAATTAGTAATATAAAGTTAGATGTTGTTTTTAACTTTGTACTTAGGTAGAACACAACAATCAAATTTCTCATACTGGTACAATGTTTTAAGAGATTTGAACTTCTATAAATACTCATGTATTATTTAACATTCATAAAAATAAATAAATAACACTATTTTGGAACTTAGTTATTAATTTTTCCGTGCATCGCACAGGTTAGTGACTAGTCTATATATATCTAAAAGCTGAAGCGTAGCATTTATTGTTGCTACGCTCCGGTTGAGCCACCTAAACAGCTACGTCATAATCCTTTTTTATTTCTAATTTTTCCTAAATATTTTTAAAACATTTTCTCATTTAATATGGTGACTTAAAAATTCCATTATTTAAAAATGAAAATATCTTTTAACCATTATTTTTATTGTAAATATCTTTTTTCTATTCAATTTCCCTATAACTATTTTTAACATTTTTTTTTTAATATTTATACTTCTCCAACCTTTCTCTCTCCCTTACCTTTTCATCTCCCCACTACCCTCTACATTAATGTCATTCTTCCTTTTCCCCTTCACCTTCCTTTATTTTTGTCTCTTCTTATTCACACATTCTTATTATAAATTCGTCACTATCGCTTCCATTCTATGCATAGTTTTCCCTCACAAAACAAAGGTTCTCTCTCTCTCTCTCTCAATTTGCTTTTAATTTTTTTTTATTGCATCCATACTTAGGTTGATGAATTTTTGTATTAATTAGAATTCTACTTTGGGTTGATGCGATTTAGTTTTGTATTTTAAGTTGGTATCTTTTCTATTCTCTTTAATTATTAAATATTATCCTACTGCATTACACATATAGTATATAATAATATAATGTTATTATATTATATAGAATGACATGGATAATTTGATGTTTATTGTTATATATTTTATTTTTACTCTTTTTTCTTCTTATCGTATTTTATTCAACAATTAAATTTAGTCATATCCTCCATACTTCTGCAGCACAAATCAAGAAAATAGCTTGACACACACTTGCCTTCATTTACCATACACGGAGTATCAAAATATTTGTGTGATAAAGGGTCATATAATTTATAATTTAGATAACACTCTTTGAATGTGTCTAGGCCTATAGATTGAGCAATTTGTAGTCTTACAAGGCTATTGAAGATGGACTTTTTGAATCAAGACTAAAAAAATATGGACTACTATATATCATTTAGATAAAAACCTTTATCATAGATATATTAATTTTTTCCACAAATTTAAATCATGCAAACTTAATAATTTTATATTATGTGTTAGCATCGTTTCTACTTCTTCTTCTTGTTCTTCTTCTCAAAAATATTATGTATCATCTTTAAAGGATGCCAATAATATTGATCTTATGCGAAAATTTACATAAAATATTGAGAAAAAAATGTTTTATATTACAGTCTACTAAAAATGCCTTTTAAGAATGTAAACCTTTCTATTTTTCATATCACTAATGTGTTTTACAGTTACTACATGTGATAACTTAAGTTTTAATATTCTTAAGTTATTTTGGCAGAAAGAAAAAATTTTTTTTTAAAAAAAGGTTGTCATAAAATAGGAGTTCATGTAAGGCCACCAAACTTGATAATTTGCAAATAATGGAACCATTTGCAATAATATTTGCATAGTTATATAGTTCCAGGTAAAGCAATCAAGCAAACTTTTAGTCTTCAAAAAACACACATCTACCAGTGGTTAAACGTTCATCTTGAGTAGTTTTAAGTTTTCATATAATTTTACTTCTACATATTCACCTATTTTAATTAAAATTAAAAAAAAAAACTTTCATTTAGATATTTATAAGTAAACAATGAAATAATGATTCATGAAAAAAAAAAAATCATCTATACATATTTATCTTAGTTGGTCTACTATAATTTAGATGATTACAACTTAATAATGAAGTCTATAAACAAGGTATTTAAAACAATCATATTTCTATAATTCAAAAAGTTCCCATTTATTTTTTCAAAAAAACTGTCTTTTACATTTTCTTGAAATTTTTAAATTTTTTTTTTTAACTTTGACATACCACTAACCTAACCACTTCATACATTAAAAAAATTTAATGCTCATTATTACTTCCGTTAAGATATTATGGATGTTTTAATTGATTGAGACCAAATTAGAGAAATGTCTTTCATATTTTCTTAAAAAAAAAAAAAAAAAAAACCTTTGATATACCACTAACGTAACTATATCTATAACTATTTAAGTCATCCATGATATCTATTTCTTATTGATAACTATAAAAACTACAACTAGCGAGTGAACATACAAAGTAATCAAGAAAAAATGATGGGAGAAAAAATGAAATAAAATTAAACGTCAATATTAACCATTATTTGAAAAATAAAAAAGTGACCAAGAGGAGTAAGAAATAAAATAGAAATGACCATACAAAAGACATTGAAAACTTTATAGGGCAACAAAATCAACCATTACATTCACTTAATTGAATCAATAATCAACAATTAAATATAATAATACAAAATTTAAACTTGAAACTAATCAAACTCTAACTAGGGAAATTATGTCTCCTATCATAGCTAAAAATGAGATGTTCTTTAGTAATTTAGAAATTATATTAGAAATAAAGTTGGAATTTTTTTTTTTTTGAGAAGGAAGTTGGAAAATTTTAAAATCTCATTTTTTGACATTTCATTTAACCATATATATATATATATATATATATATACCATGACTTAAAAAAATCTAATGAAAAATTCTATCTCTTATTTAATGTCTATGTTATGCAAATCATCAACCAATAAATATATGATAATGGTAAGAAACATTATAAACAAGATTATAAAAAAATATGATAAAATTTTTTTTTTAAGTTCTTTAAAAAGTTTAAGAACTAAAATAATATTTTTACCTAAAAATATCACGCGCAACGCGCTGGTTTGCGACTAGTATATTTAAAAGCTGAAGTGTAGCAATTATTGTTGCTACGCTTTTGTTGAGCCACCTCATTGGTCACATCATTAGTCTTTTTCATATTTATTTTTTAAATTAAATTTTTTTACAATATTAACTATATAAATATATTGACTTTACAAATTCATTTTAGGCAGTTTTTGCTTTACAAATTCATTTTAAGCTGTTTTAACTTTACATATTCATTTACTTTAATTTTGATGTTATAACTAAATAATAAATCAATGGAAAATCAAAACAAAAGTGTTGTTTACATATATTCCTCTTAGGTGGTTTTAATTTAAATATTATTTTGCCCTTTTATCTTCTTTATTTTGACTCCTCTTATTCTTATCATCTTATTATAAATTTGCTACCCGATCTCTCTCATTCTATGCATTTTTTTCCTATTCAAAAAAAGGCTCTCTCTCTCTCTCTCTCTCTCTCAATTTTTTTTTCATTTTTTGTTGGATTTGTTATTATTATTTTTCTTGCATTTCTACCTTAGATTGATGAATGTTTGTGTTTTTTAGAATTCTACTTTTGTTTGCTTATAATTGAAAAATGAAATCAATGAAGAATAAAAAATATTTTAAAAAAATTGTCTATAAAAAATGTATTCACAGGTCTTGCTTAATCATTGATTGTAGAAAAGATACAACCTGATAGCTGCCCATAGGAGGATCTCCAACTAGAGGTTTGTACCCTCATTGTCCTGTTATTGACTAATTCATATGTGTTTCTTGATGCAAATATTTTTTTATCATTTTATTTACAACATTAAATACTTTTAATGAATGGTGTTTGTTGTTGATCTAATTTGGAAAAAAAATCATATTATAATATGTTATATTTTGTGTTGTTGTTAGGTTTTTGCTTATTTGGAAAACTACAAGATAGTTTGAATAAGCTGATGAAGAACAGTTAGTTCAGTTGAAGATAGTGGTCTTTGTGCAATTTCCTTTCACTATTTAAAAACATTTTGTTTAACAAATTAGTAGTTATGTATTTTTTTTATATGATATTCTTAGATGCTTGGGTAATTGTTTTAAGTGTTTACGAATATTTTATGTTATTCTTCATCTTCCTTATCTTATTAGTGTATTCTTTGAGATTTTTAAGAAAACAAATTTAATTTTTGCTTAAAATTATTTATTTATCTATTTATTTTTCACATATTGGATTAGAAGTTAGATTAGATTATGACAACATTAATACAATACTTCTTCTTTTTTCAAAAAAAATTCTCTACTTTTTTCCCCTTTGGAATTGTATTCTTTGTTTTCTTTTTTTAGGAAAAATGGTTACAATCTTTTATTTTTCCCTTTCTTTTTTATTTTAAATTGTAGTTTTGATGAGTTTTATTAAATTTGTTTTAGTTACGTTTCTCGGTGTTTTTGATTGTATGGTAGAAAAATTGGGTTTGAGAAGTTTATTTAAAACTAAAAGAATAATTTCCAAATTTCATATATTTTTTATGAAACACAAAATATTATAAAAAATTAATATTTTCACTAACTTACTTTTTGAATTCTTGAGAAAAATTGTATTGTGTTGATTTTGGTACGACAGAAATTATATATATTACATTTGTAATTGTCACTATAATAAATGAAAATATGATTATGAATTACATTATTATTTATTAAATTAGTTCAAATTGAAAAAAATATATATTAATGAGCCCACTTTAAAAATATTATCACGCGCTATACACGGGGTCTGTGACTAGTAAAAAATAATAATAAAAGAATATTTAAATGAAGTGGAAAAAAATAAAACTTTTGATGTAAGTTGTATTATAAAGTGTTGTGTTAAATCTTATAAAGTTGATTTTTGAGATGCTAAAGTTTAAATTTTTTAAAACTTTTGATGGGAATGCTCTAACCGCACAAAGGCCAAATATATTACTTTCGTTGCATGCATGTACAACCGAGAATGGTTCAAACTTCAAAGTTATGTCAAAAAGCAATTAAAGACAAATTACCTACTTTCTTTGAAGCAACTTTGTTGATCGTGACTCAATTCCATTGTCTTAGGGCGTGCGCAGGGGCGGAGCTAGAAATTTTCATTTGGGAGGCTAAGTTGCAAATCTAATATATTTATTAAGACAACCCCCACATACACTTATACACACGCTTTTTTATTATATAAACACACTTTTTTATTTGATAAGTTATATATACACACACCAAACAAAAACAAAAAGAGCTTAGTAATTTTAGTCAAAATTATGTTTGGTGGTGATCTTTCATAAAATAAAATTCATTTTTACTATTTTTATATAGTGAAATTCTTAAAAAATTTCATTTTTGATACAAATTATCAAATTTTATACTAAAGTAAAAAATCTTTCAATTGAACTAATGAAAATTTTAAAAACATAAATGATCCAAAACTTGGAGGAATAAGTTAAGCTTCAAACATATTTGATGCTATCTTGCTCTAACCCATGATGAGTAACTAAAAAGACATTTCATGTATAGTTTTAGTGACATTATTTTTTTAATGAGTCAATGACTTGTTAATTGCCACATAACTGGTTGAAAAAGATATAAATTCAAATATGTTTAGTACCAAACTTTATCAAATATTTAACAGATATAAGAGCATATTTTACAATAAAAAAATAGAACTGTGAAAAATAATGTTATGTCTCTATAATTATTAGACCAAAATTTTTTTTAAGAACATCATTGGACTAAATCAAATATTTGGAGGGGACAACTCTTATTTTTTTTAGACTAAATTTTGAAAAAATTAAAATAATTATATATATATATATATTTAAAAAATTTTCAAAATTTTGCCCCACCCTTACACGTAGCTACGCCCCTAGGCGCGCGGCCAAAGGCACTGTTGGGCATCAGAAAGCTTGTTACAAAAAGTCTTAGCAACATGGTTCGAAGGGTAGTTGACCAAAATGATTGGCCGGAGAAAACCATTCATTACAAATGGAAAACAAATCATCTGTACTAATTTTTGTGTTCTATTTTATAAGTTTTTGCGTATGCACACACATAATACATGCATAAACAGTAAATTATATTTCACTATTACACTCAATTCCAAACATAATAGTTTCAGCTTTTTATGGTATTCATTATAGCTAATACAAGTCAATGATTAAGTAAATTTTTATAATTAAATGCAGCTAATTTTTTCTTTGGGAATGTTATATCTACGACATGCTGTACAAAGACCAGATTGAGTATGTTAGTGATCGATTATTGCCACATAAGTAATGTATGAAAAATATTAAGTGGGTGATACCAGAGGCATTTATTGTACTTACATCCCTGAAACCCAACATTAAAATTATAGTTGAATTTACATGTACTAAAACAATGTTTGTCCCAAAAAAAAAAAAAAAAAAAAAATTTGATGCTATAAGTTACAAATGGATTGCATTCGAAAATTTAAATATGTGTGCTAGTGCATATTCTAAAGAGAGCCATGAACTAGCGTTATTATAAATCATCTAAAACATACATTCAACCTCTATTTTTTTTTTTTTAAATAATAATAAAACATACAATCAACTTTTTATTGAGAGATTTAAGGTATCACAACGAAAAAAAAGTTAAAGTGTAGTCATTGAACATATTAGAGATATATTAACCCAATAGTTTTGGCTTAAGTTTAATCATGTTTGGTGTACAAGTTAAAAATACTACTTGTACTACAATTAAGCCAATTAATTAATTGTGGTTAGTCTAGGGTTCATTGTAAGACAGAAATTGTACTTCACTCATATAGTAAAGATGTAGTCCTTAAAGAGTTTCTTACATGGATTATCAAAAAAAAAAAAAAAAAAGAGAAAAAAAAGAAGAAGAGCTTCTTACATGGACTTAGGCTATCAAACTGAACCACATAATTCTCGTGTGTTCTTTTATTACTTATGTTCATACTTCCGCTTTTGCATCTATCTTAGCATCTTTAACAGAACATGTCAACTAACAATTTGTTATTGCAAAATAATTAATCAGTATAGAAAATTTAATTCTTGATACTATGCAAGTGTTCATAAGATTAATAACCAATAAGCTTTTTTATAAAGTGGTTTTACTTGTGCTTACTATTTTTGTTTATATTGTGATTACAAGACAAGCATTTTTAGTCATAAAAATTAGATTTTAAAACAAAAAGGAAGATAATTATATGAATAATATAAAGAACAGTCTTGCATAGTCACAGGGCCGGTTCAAGGCCTAGGCCTAAGGCCTCACAACAACCACGGTTCTCAGAACCGTGAGGTCTGACCGCGGTTTGCACGGGTCCCTGCTTTTTTCCTATAGAGCGGTTCTTGATGCTAAAAGAACCGCAAAAATGAACGGTTCGAGGTTTTTCTGGTCGGACCGTACAGTCCGGTTTGAGTTTCAAAACCTTAACAACAACAACAACAACAAAATTCTCTAGGAAAAAAAGGCCCCATCCCCCATAGTAAAAGACCCAAAATTTTATAAAAATATAAAAAATTTTAAATGATTGAACACTTTTTTTTTAAAACGAATGATGTTAAAGATACCACAAATTTTACTATAGGCTTACAAATTGGCATGTTACCAATTACCTAAAGAAGAAATTCAAACACTCATTAATTAGGTTATTGAAGTTCATCAATCACAGTCATTATCACATTATATTGTGAACATTTTGTAGTATCTTCATTATTTCTCTTTTTCTTATCTAACAAGGCTTCCAAAATAAGAGACTAATAGCTAGAAATTTAACCCAATTGAAATCTTAAAATGTTTCAAAAAAAATGTTGCAAAAATGTTAGATCATCAATGATGACTAATCTCCCCTAATAGTTTGAGACTTTAATTTTTGTAAACTAATCACCTACAAAAGTCACATAGTAGATAATATCTATTTATCTCTTCCACTTAAAAAGAAGATATAAAATTAAAATTTAGATTACAACTTTAATTAACTATGCAAAGTCATGTATCTAAATTAAAAGTATGCTTCTTTTTTTTAAAAAAATTATATATTTTTAGTTCAAATTTATGCTTCAACTATAATATTTAATCCTCTATATGAAATACCCCACATAAATTTTTCACTTTAGGCCTACTCAAATTATGTTAGGCCCACCAGGCATAGTCTAGCAGCGTGTTGAAAACTGATGATGACTTGGTTGTTTCTGTTGAATCAAATGATTTTTACCGAACCTCGTGGGCAGTTTTGAGCCATTCGGCTACATTTGCTATATGGCTTTGGTAAGAATTCTGTTCAACTTGTTACCTTTTTTTAGTGGACTTGGTCATTCGTAGTAATCAAGGCTGAAGCTGGAATCTGGACGTGAGTGAAGGCAATATGTAAACCTTACGTGAATCTAAAAAATTAGTTGCTCCTATAGAAGAAAACCAGTATTGAAATAATATTATTTTGTAAACTTTATCAACATAGCAAGTCTGTTTTAGTCTCTGAAATTGAGTGGGAGATAATTTTTAGAAATGGAAAAAACTAAAAGCTATTTTTAGCATCAAGAGTACTAATCACTGACCTCATTGTAGTAGCAATCTTTTTAACCGAGTTTTCAGGCAATGGCATGACTGTCCTATATATGATAATATAATTTGTACACACTATATGGGTCCAATACTCCAAGTAGCTCAACTTGAACAATTTTTTTTTTTTTTTTTTTTTTAAATCTTAAATAAAAGATTTACATTCAAAATTCTCATACATGAAAAACTAATTTACGTCTTTAGCTTGCTAACAAAGAATAATTATCATGGACCTGTTGTCATAGGATCACATGTATGCATCTATATTCCTTCACGTTGAATTTTCTACAGACTTTTATAGAGAATGGTCTTCCTGGTGCCATACTAAAGAAGTTTATCTGTCTATATCTTCAATCTTCATTGATATGCAGCGTCTAGGAAACTTATGATGACTTGGGTCATTTCTATCAAAATTTGTTTTTTATCAAACCTCCGTCAAGAATTGTCTCATCAACTTTTTGCAGTGAAATGCACGCAGGCTGATATTTTCAAATTCAAGTTCTGTACAATTAGGAGGAAAAAGCCATAGTCCAATTACCAATGATGATTTCTGTCTGCATAATGGTAGAGAAAGAAAGTGACTTCTCTCCCAGACCAATGTTCCAGCAAACATTATAAGTACATAATCCAGGTGGGCTCAAAACATCAAACCCTTCAAATTGGTGGTTGCAGCATACTTCATTTGCTGCATTCTACAATTAATACGTACATTGAAAAACAATGAGGCATTTTCATTTCTCCTTAATGCTTTTCATCCACTTTTTTCAAATTTCTGCTTGCTATATAGCGCAAGAAAGATAGGGGGTATTGACTCTGGCACTGAAACAGAAGTACTCTTATCTTTCATATCCTTGGTGTCTGATCCCCAAAATGCTGTCTGGGTGGAATATAAGTTATTCTCACTGTACTTGGTTTGGGCTCAACTGCACCAGCAGTACAACAAAAGTCCAATCACTGCACCTTAGCAGTCTGGGACTCTTTGGTATTATTCCCCCTCAGTTCTCCAACCTCACTTCCCTCAAAACTCTAGACCTTTCAAACAACTCCTTTTTTGGTCAAATTCCTTCTGAGCTTGGCCATCTTACTAGCCTTCAGCATATAATTCTCGTGGGGAACATAATTAATGGCACAATTCCTATCAGTCTATCTTATTGTCGTAGGCTTGAAAGTATAATGTTTCGAACAACAAACTTACTGGTCATCTTCCTCGTGAACTAGGCTGACTTCATAGACTGAAATTTCTTGACATGTCCATGAACAATCTTACTGGTGTAATTCCCTCTACTTTTGGCAATCTCTCCACTCTTACCATTCTCAACATAGCAAGAACTCAGATATCTGGCGAAATTCCAAATGAGTTGGGTCGTCTCAATAATCTTGTCAATCTTCAACTCTTGGAGAATCAATTAAGTGGTGAGATTCCCTTTTCAATTTTCAACATTTCCTCCCTGAAGTTCTTATCTCTCACACTAAACAGGCTAGTTGGAAAGCTTCCCTCCAATATAGGCCTTACCCTTCCCAAAATAAGGGAACTCTGCTTGGCAAGCAATCATCTGGAAGGACCAATACCAAGTTCTTTATCCAATGCTTCATATATTGAACACCTTGATCTCTCTTCAAATAATTTCACTGGGTATATTCCTTTACTAGGTAACTTGAAACATCTTGTCCAGTTACTCCTTGGGGCGAACAGTTTATCTTCTACAACAAAACTGAATTTCCAAGTATTTGATTCCCTTACAAACTGTACCCTTCTAAGGAAAATCCTTCTGAATTCTAACCAATTAGCTGGTGAACTTCCCCCTTCTGTCGCAAATCTCTCGGTCAATCTCCAACATTTTTGTGTTCATGATAATTTCTTGACCGGTAGCTTCCCTCGAAGATTGGAAATGTACCAAAACCTGGTGTCCTTACCAATTGAGAAATTTTTTTTTTCAAAGGCAAAATACCAAACTCCATTGGAGAACTTCAGAAACTAGAAAGACTTACGGTTATTGACAACTTGTTCTCTGGAGCAATTCCGGATATCTTTAGCAATCTTATGTGGCTATATGAGCTAGACATGGTAAACAACCAGTTATCTAGTAGAATTCCCATGAGTAAAGCAACATGCCAGCGATTAGAGATGCTTGTTCTAGCAAGGACAGCCCTCAATGGCAGCATTCCAAAGCAAATTTTTGAGCTTCCCCAGCTAAAATTTTTGCTGTTGGCAAATAACAGTTTAAGCGGTTTTCTGCCCAACGAATTTGGCCATTTGAGATAGCTTGAAATCATGGACATTTATGGAAACCAGCCATCTGGAAATATTCCTGCAATAACCAAGAGATACTCAATTTTGCAACGTCTTAACATTGCAAGAAACAGGATAACTGGCTCAATACCAAAGCCACTGGAAAATCTAGCAGCACTGGAGAGCTTGGATCTTTCTTCCAACAATCTCTCTGGCCTAATCCCAATAGAATTGGAGAACCTTAATGCTTTGCAGACGTTAAATTTGTCTTTCAATAGCTTGGAAGGAGAAGTACCGAAAAATGGTGTCTTTGCCAACATCAGCTGGGATTCTCTCCAGGGAAACAATCAGCTCTGCGTATTTGACCTTGAGACTGCAGAAAAGCTTAGAGTCACTACTTGTGTGACAAAAACAAAATCGAATTCAGATTTAGCGCTCAAAGTCATTATTCAAACCTCTTCTTTCATTGTGCCTGTGTGTACATTGTGTTTAGTATGTGCAGTGATCACCACAAAGAAGAGAAAGACAATAAACAATGAAAGTTCATCATCTAAACTGAAGGGTTTACCGCCAAGGCTATCTTACTCTGAAATCCAGCTTGCAACAAACGGGTTTGTCACAACAAATTTGATAAGGAGGGGAGCTTTTGGGTCTGTTTATGGAGCTGTTTTCAGTTCTGGTGAAAGTGGAATCCACACCACAGTTGCAGTGAACGTTCTTGACTTGACACAAAGCAAAGCTTCCAAGAGTTTTGATGTAGAATGTGAAGTTCTCAGAAACATCAAGCATCAGAACCTTGTTAAGGTCTTCACTTCTTGCTCCAGCATTGATCACACAGGAGCTGAATTCAAGGCTTTAGCTATGGAATTCATGCCTATTGGTAACCTGGATAAGTGGTTGTACCCAGAGGACGTTGAGTGTGGATCAACTCTGACCTTGACCCAGAGACTAAATATTGCCATTGATGTAGCTTCTGCATTAGATCACCTACATCATGATTTTGACCCACCTGTAGTCCATTGCGACTTGAAACCTGGAAATGTGCTTTTAGATGAAGATATGACTGCTCATGTAGGAGATTTTGGGTTAGCAAGGTTTCTCTCCCATGATTCATCACAGAATGGGAGTAGCACAATTGGACTAAAAGGCTCAATTGGTTATATTGCTCCAGGTATGTTGTGGATCTTACTTTATGAAACTTAAAAAGATTTAGTGATTACATTCACAGTTCAAACAATGTTCTACTCTACCTCGCTTGCTAAATTCGACCCCAAAGTACAAACTAGTAAAAAAAAAAATTTAATTATGTTTCTACATTTTTTCCTCAAGCTTTTATCATTTTTGGTTGGAAATACTTGATCCTAATATCCTGAAATACTGTTATCAAGTATGCCTTGGGTGGAAAGGCTTCAACCAGTGGGGATGTCTATGGTTTGGGATACTGCTGCTTGAGATAATCATTGCCAAGAAGCCCACAGATGGCATTTTCCAGGAAGGTTTAAGCATAAACAAGTTCATCTCCGAAGTGCATGAGAGTAAAATCTTGGATATTGCTGATCCAAGGCTTTTCAAGGATAATGAATCTTTTTCGCAAAGCAGCACTACTAATTATTCTTCTGGTGAAGATAGCAGCAGCAAGAACAAAAACAACATTGCTTTCAGAGGTGAAGAGTGTGTCGCTTCTATGGTGAGAGTTGGACTGTCTTTGCTGCTGATTCATTGAAAGAACGTTTTACTATAGAGAAGCCTTATCGAAGTTGCAAGAGATTAAAAGATGTTCTAGAGGATGAAGCATTGCACTAAATCTATTTTGTGTATTTATGTTTGTTTCCCAAGCTGTTTGAAGCTATATGCTCTTATGATTAGAACTGCAAATTGATATGAGGATCTCTTTAATGGCCAGTTAATTTGATCATATGTCAAATTTTATCAATTCTATTTTCTTTATCAATCCCCCATATTAAGAAAGTTCAAAAAAAATTTATGCGAATATATACTAAAACGCGTGAATGCAAGAAGATAATTGCTTAGGCAATGTCATAAGGGCATCATATTCTTCATTCATAGGTGCAAAACAGTGTGGGAATTGGGCTGCAATTTTATATGAGGGAGGTTATGTGGTATAGTAATCAAGTTACCGTAGGTTGTTTGTTTGTGCCAGATAAGGATGTAGTATAAGAAGGTCTGGTTGGGAAATATCTGGTGTAGAAGTGGCTGGTGGAGAAGGATAGGCATGCCGGGAACTAGTTTCTGCAGAAACTAGTGGAACTGAAGGTAAAGGTGAAGGTTTCAGTACAGGTAGAGTAAAAGAGGATTGTGCAGTGGAATTAGATTGAGTAAAGGGCTGAAGAATTGATTGAGAACAAGAGTGCAATAAAAAGGTAAGCCAAAGAGTAGGTGAGGGAGAATTTGAGGGAGGAGCACTAGATTGTGAGGATGAAACTTGTGTTAATGCAGAAAAAACATGTTGATTAAACAAAACATGCCTGGTAACATAAATTCTGTGAGAGTGAGGTTCAAGACATCTGTAACCTTTTGAGTAGGGAGGGTAACCTAAAAATACACAAGGAGAAGTGTGAGGTTGAAATTTGTGGGTATTACAAGGCTTAAGAAGAGGAAAACAAGTACAACCAAAAACTTTCAAGTGTAATAAATCTGGTTTGGCATTAAAGAGGAGCTCCCAAGGTGAAAGACTATGGAGTAAAGGAGAGGGTAGTCTGTTTATGAGATGCTCAACAGTAGAAATAGCATATGACCAATAAGTGGTAGGTAATTTTGAGTGAGAAAGCATGGTCAAAGCACACACAACAAGATGCCTATGTTTCCTTTTAGCCACTCCATTTTGTTGGGGGTGTGTGAGGGCAAGATAATTGGTGAGTAATACAATGATTAGAGAACAAATCATTAAAGGCATTAGAAGTGAATTCACCCCCACACTTCAGATCTAAGAATTTTGATTATGTGATCAAGAAGATTTTCAATGGTGCTTGTAAAATGTTTGAAAGTAAAGAGGAAATCAGATTTCAATTTCAACAAAAAAATCCAAGTAAACTTGGTGAAATCATCAACAAGTACAAGATAGTATTTAAAACTATTGATGTTTTGTATTGGAGCTGGACCACATACATTAGTGTGGATTAATTCTAAAGGTTTAGAAGACTGAAAAATCAGATTTAGCAAAGGTAGTGTCTACAATGCACATCAGATTTAGCAAAGGTAGTGTCTACAATGTACATGATTTTGAAAGAAAAGGAACTGCTTGAGCAAGAACTTTATGACTAGAGTGTTTTAGTCTGTGATGGCATGGCATCCACTTTTTGGAAAGAAACCTATTTACAAAATTTACACAAAGTCTGATTTTTTGATTGGGTAGATGAACCAGGACATGTATTCAGATGTGAAGGTGATGAAGATGCAGTTGATGCTTAGGGTTTTGAGTAGATTGGATAGACTCCATTTTCACTCAAATTCTTGTAGAATATTTTCCTGTCTGAATATCCTGACACTGGAAATGATAGCATCAAAATGACAATTGTTACACAAGCATAATTTGTGAACTGAGAGTAGATTAGAAGCAATACTAGGCACATGCAACACATTTCTAAGTTGGAAATTATGGTATTTAGTGCTAAGAAAGGCATTACCTATATGAACCTTCCTCCTCTACCACGGACACGGTTATGTGAATTTCTTGCTCTACCTTGATTTCCTCCGGAATTCAGACACATCTGTGCTTGTGAATGATTCACATTTTGCTTCTGGTTTGATGAGGCATACATTGCCACAGAATGCAAATTTCCTTCGGCATTTTCAATCAGAGTTTTTTCATATGAATTATTAACTTCGAGTCTTGATTGCAGAAAAAAAGTGAGCATACTCCTTAGGCAAGCCTCTGAGGACTATGCAGATTAACTCTTCGTTATCTACTATAACACCAACTGCTAGTAATCAATCTCTTGCAGCTTTAATTCTCTATAAGAATCCATTGATAGTGTTAGTGCCTTTTTCTATATTTTGTAGTCCAATCTTCATATTCAAGATATTAGCCCTTGAAGTTGAAGCAAATCGTTGCTCCAAAGTATTCCAAACTTCTCTAGCATTGTTGATTCCAACCACCAAAGAGAATTCTGAAGGCTTTGCTACCATGTGGATTCAACGAAGGAATAAAGAAATTTAAAGAATATATCTAAATGACTGTATTAGCTCAGAAACTCTGTGTTAGATTCATTTTTATATAGTCATTTGTAGGATTAGAGTCAGTTACAGATCTAACAAACTATTAGAGACTGAAACAATAATCTTAGAGTTAGTTAGTACAGGTGGATCTCACGTGTTGTAAGTTAATTAATATCCAAGACTGAAATGGCATTGTTCTCTTAAGTCATTCCGTCATTAAATGAAAACGTGTTGCATGGCTCTCAGCTTTAGTAGGAATGCAGTGCTGTTTAGGTTGACTGTCGTTTATCTCTATCTCTATCACAAGATTCATGCTTCCCTAAATGCTAATTTGGTTCTTACTGCTAAACAGCCTTGAAACTCAAAGCATAAAGCATACGTCCAAGTAAACCACATGGAACTGTGAATATCTTACAGCTACATTTCCATGAATCAAAGACTCCAAGGTAGTGTCAAATCCCTAAGGCAGTCATAAAATTTTGTAAATCAGTGTGCAAGTATTTTCAGATGTTGAATTTCACTATAGTAATTTTTTCCCAATGAAAATATTTATAAGTATCTCAAAACTAGGAAGGTAAACCAAAAAACTATCTGGACACAGGCGAAGGCTTCCTACATGAGAACTTTTTGGATCAACTCAATTCAGTAATGTAGAAAAAGGAAGAAGTTAAAAGAGGAAAAAGAAACGAGGAAATTGGAATAATTTTCATTATTTGAATGAATGAAGTACATATGGATATTTTTACATCTATGCCAATTCAATTATGCACAAGAAGAGGCAGGATTGCAACTGCACAACTATCTTCAACTTTAACAACATAAAACTCTTTCAACTGTAAACTTCATTAACAGAAACATAACTATTCTATTGGTGAGCGTAGGTTGGTTTGCTGAGCAAGTGGAAGGATTGCAAACACTGCCTCCAACACAGGTGTTAAATATTGACCCATTCTCACACCTCACAAATAAAGGAAGTAGTAGATATTTTGAAAATAGAGCAGACACTTCAGCAAAATTTCAACCATAATCTATTGCCATAATATTATGTCGGTACCAGTGAGTACCAAAAGGCACCTGCAAAAGGCTTTTATAGTTATGTCTTTGAAGCAGATTAGGACACCCTTGTTATTGTACTTTTGGCCTGTGCTATACTCTCTTGGCCTTTGGTATCGAACCGCATGGCTGGAAAGATGGGTAGTATTATGGTGGGAGTATTATAGTTGCTGACATTCTGGTTGTTGCTGTTTTTTCTTTCCATAACTTCAAGCAATCCACGAAATTTGAAAAGTAGAGACATCATGGTGGACATAATTAGGGATTTTCAGCACCAACATATTTCAATGCACCTGTTGACATTGTCTCTCCCTTAGTTACAATTGTGGTGGTGTCAATTTTGGGTATGCCTCTGGCTATTTCTCTGCTTTGACTTATTCTCTGAAATGCATGATGGATGATCATGTGTTGCCTTAGGACCTCCTTACTTGTGAGACACTGGGTCAGACACAACAATCTGCACTAACAAAACAGGCACCCTTACATTAAACAAGATCAAGGTAACATAATTTTTCCTTAAAGAAGCAATGAGTGAAGATAATTCTACATAATAGTATCAAATGTTCTTGATATAATGCAAGAAGCAGTCGATTTAAACACAACCAGTACTATTTACAACATTGATTCTGAATTGCCTGTGAAGATTTCTGGTAGCCCTGCCAACAAAGCTATACTTTCTTGGGATGTCTTTGATTTGAATATGAATGAAATCTATAATCCATGATGAAGCCTTTAATGCAGAGAAAAATAGAAGTGGAGTCTTGGCAAAGAGGAAGAGTAAGAAGGCTGTTCACACCCAGAAGAAGGATTGTTAGACTTAAGGGATACAAATTCAGGAGACTGCTTCTAGCTAGCCTTTAACCTGACATGAGGGTAAAAAGAAGAGCACCTCCCTGCCCCCCCTCCCCCACCTCTGGCCCCCGGGTGGCCAATGCATAAAATATGTCTAAACCAACTAAAAGTTAAGAAGCTACTTCAAAGTAATTATTAGTTTCACTAAGTATCAAAAACTCCTATGGAAATTCAAAGGAAATGTCATTCTGTTAGGCATAGTTGTATGTTGTATAATAAGAGGTGCTGGTTTGTATATTGAATAATAGAAGGGTGCTGCAGTACAAGCTGTGATGCGAAGGGTGCTATGATGCAGAGGCAGCAGTGATGCAGTGCTGCTGTGATGCAGAAGCTATGATGCAGCAGTGACTTGTCTGGCTGTGATAGTGTGCTAGTTGTATACGTGCCCAAGTGTCCATATGTGAGATAGATTAGAGTTGGTTAGTGACTGTGTAAGTCAGTTAGAGTAGTTAGAGACTGATGGTCATTGACAGCTGTTTTGGTGTTGTATAAGAGACCAATGAGTTGTATAGTGGGTAATCAAGCAAAGTGTATTTTCCAATGCAACATTTTCCTTTCTTTTCTCTGTTCTTTCTTTTCTCTCAATTCTGGAGGCCTAGCTGACCTCGAATCCAGCTACACAATAAATCCACAAATCCAATCCTAACACATTCTTCATTGAATTTTATTAGGAATATAGTTGGAGCAGTAAAAGACATACAAGATTGAGGGTGAAATTCATTCATTCAAGTGGATAAGAAGTTATAAAATCATTAGTTTGAGAAGCACAGTAAAGAAATCATACTTTAGTGGATCAAACAACTTGGTCCAACTTGACTAACCATAATATCAGTCCATGATTGATCTTATTTATGTGTTCTCATGTTTGACAAATTACTAATGTAGAAGGCCTAAAATCACACTAACTAAAATTACAATGAAGCATAAGCAAACCAAACTCGAAGCAAAGTGACCTCGTGATTACTCCCATATTGAAAGCAAATTATAAGGCCAACAATTACCAAAAGCTAGGAAAAAGAAACACACACGCACATTTACTAATGCACAATTTACAAGAATGATGATGATAGATATAGGAATCTGTTTCATCTTTTCATCAATTGGGTAATAGATATAGAATGATGATTAACTGTCAACAAAATAGACTGTAAACTTAAGTTGCTTCAATAAGAAGAAATTTTCAGAATGCTCAGCTCTCAAGGTATTGCAACAATTTTAAGGTTATATTATATCTTAGGTAGAATAGCAACTCTGGCAAGAGAACAACAATACCACAAAAGGAAGATGAACACATCAACTGATGTCAAAGTAAACAGACCACGATGAAAGGCAAAGCAAAGGGAGGCCAGGGTAGCTGTTGCCTCCCATGGGATTGAAATTTCTTTTATGAAGTAATCCTTTGTATCATAAGCCCCAATTCTTCTAATATAATACACTGGTTCCCTTGAGTTTTCGCAGATATCACAACCACTTAATTCCATTCAAAAGCCAGAGGTTTTGATAGGGTTAAGGTAACATCAATGGTACACCAGAAAAATTATTGATCTTTATCATGAAATTTTTGCTTGCCCTATAATTTTATTTCTAGACATACTTTATCCTAAATACACATTTTCCTTCAAAGAAGTTATTGTCCCCCTAACAAAAGACCCTAGGTTATGTTATTGAAAAAAAAAAGTATTCACTATACAGAGGAGTTATACATAAAATTGGCCTAGATAGGACGGCTAAGCAAGAAGAGAGTAATTTATATGCATCATCAAATTTTTTTTAAACATATTCCAATGTTGAGATAATGAATTTAATTAATTTCGTGACAAGGTGATTATGATAAGCTGCAAACCAAGAGAACTAATTTATATGTTATTGCTTTTAATTTTGGGTGCCCTTATATGCCCTGGCCATGGCCAGGCAGTAAGAATCGTGTGACCGGGCCACTTACAAGCAAACTTGTGGACAATCACTTTTGACAGGGCTTGTTTCAAGTGACAGTTTTATCAATCTATAGCTCAAAGTAGGTTTTAGTTTGATTTGCAAGAAGGTTAGTCATACTTTGATAGAGTATACTTTTTTTTTTTTAATTCAAGAATATCCCAAGCAGAGTAACATACAAAGTAATACTTATGAACATACCTCAATGGCCTATTCCAATTCTGTGAGGGCAATCAGGTACTTGTATTGAAATTGAAGCTTGTCTTTGCCTTTTCACTCGCTAAGAGCATTCATCTTTTCCGCAAACAAGTTTGCATGTTTTCAAAGAATAAACCTCCTTCATACTGATAAAAACATCTGGATCTAATGTTAACAGTTGAACTTATCAGCCATTGTCATTGTTAATATTTTTCTTTTATGCTCTCTAATTTTGGGTTATTCAAAGCATATAATCAAATTAATAAATTATCGAAGCCCACATCTAAGCTTCTCGAAATATAGCTTTTCTGTTTGGCCATTTAATGCATTCCAAATTACATAAGCATTTTCTATGTGATCATGTTTAGTAGATAATGTGGCTAAGATAGTACCACCATAGTTATTCTTCCAAAATGCACAAGCACCCACAAACAGCCTTCTGGCACATGTAGAAAGGGTCCATTTCTACGATTGCAATATAATAATGTCCTGAATTTTTAAAAAAAAATATATATTCTACATTGATGAATTTTATTACAAGAAAATCAAAGCATTTAAAATTATGTGTATTTTCATTGTAACTCATAAAGATGATAATATAGTTGCCATATAGGGAAAGAACATTGTAAATAACAAACACATCTGAACAGAAAGTATATGACAAAAAATTGACTCACAACTACATTTCCAAAACATTGTCATTCTAGATAGTAAATTCATTTCTGTGCTGATGGTTCTAGGGTGGAGAAGGTCTGTATATAACAACATTAAGAAGTTCATTCAGTTTCACCTAACTATATATGAATGTTGCTGTCCTTTTCTACCAAAACAAAAAAAAAAAAACAAAAAAAAAAAGAATGTTGCTGTCCTTGCATCAACTTTCTTGTAAGGTCCCACTAACTGCAGTCCAGCCATTATGTGTGAACCTAATAATGGATACAATGAGAGCTACAACCTTGGCCACTTAGCTACCCAACAATGACAGCATGGTAAAGCCGTCTGTGGGTCAATAAAAGCCATTTGTGACTAGGGTAATGGCAGTCTAACTTATGATACAATTTAGGGCAAGATCTATCTTTGGTGCGGATGAGAAAGTGAGGAAAACACTCATTTTTAAAACTTTTCATTTGTCAAGTCTTCAATGAATTTAATGCCTAGGCAACTAGAGAAGAGGGTTTATTAAAACAACAGGCTGTTTTTAATAATTCTAAGGTTTACCATAGTCCATCAACTGGTGATGGTGGAGTTTCTGCAGCAGTTTGCCAGTGTTGACAGGCTAAATTGGGGAAAATGGAATGCTTGCTTTGGACTTGCATTTTTCTGTTGACCAATTGTAGGCTCTTCAAGTGTATTCCAGTTTCTGGAGAGCAGCTGGTGAAGCAAAGGTTCTCAGCTTCTTGGAAGACTAACCAATAAGTCCAATCATTTGTAATGCGTGACTTTCTGCATTAGGTGAAGTGAAGGTAAAATGTAGTGCTAAGGGATATCAATTCGAGAGAAAGCTTCCAGTTAGTCTTGAACGTAGGATATGTTGAAGTACACAAGGAGTAATAACTGTTATTTGTTTGACAAGAATAATATAAAACTTTAACAAAACAGCAATACAGAAGGCCTTAAATCATACCAGCTAAAATTACAATGACATCAAATTATATTTCCAATTACAGAGTACTAGTATGCTATCATGTGAGCTTAGGGGTAACAAACTGTATTTGTACATGAGTTCCTTCAAAAAGAGCAACACCAAGAGAGGCTAGACACATGATACCATATTCTGAACCTTAGCATGTAATGAATTTTCAGAACTGGTCTTAACAGCAATAAACTGATAGACAAAAGTCCAAATAGACATATTTTGCCAAAAGTAAATCACACCTCAGACAATATGGGGTAATGGGCAAGAAACATACTAATGTCCCCCATGATGTGTAAGTAACTTAAGAGAGAAAGAGAGAGAGAGATTATGAAAATCATGATACAATGAACTTCTATCAGCTTGTTTTCATAACTTTTGTTCTAAAAAATTGATTTTTTTTAATAGTATTTTAAAAGTCTAACTTTCTTTTTGAAAATAATATTTTTTTTTGCAGAAATAATACCTCCTTATTCACATAAAATTAAAACCAAGACCTCAATTCCACCACGTAATGATTTGGTAGGAGGTACAATTTGGTCAAAAGACCATACCTTACTTTTTAACCATACAAGTTAGGCTCAAATCATCCAATAATCCTAATTCAGCTACAACCAACGAGTAACCTTTTAAGTACAACCCACTAGATATTGATCTTCGTCAATTTAAAAAATCATATGCCACTTGAGAAAGAAAATGACTTTCATATTATGTTGAACAAAATCAGTGAGCTAAGAAAGCCAAATTTTTTTTTTTAGATTATTAGCAGCACATACTTGTCCATTGACATTTAAAATTTTTTTTTTCTAAAAAAATTTTAGAAAATTTTAACAATTAAAAGAAACTGAATTTGGCTGCATATTAAATGAATAATTTCTTTGTATAGTATATTAGATGCCAATATATTACTTGTACTGTACATTCACCTTATAACTTAACATTTTCTTTTTCTAAAACAACTTAAAAGTATTTATCAAATGACTATTTCTTTCATTAATTCTGGTTTTTCTTTTAAATAATGTCCTTTCAAATTGGATCGATACCCATGATGTGAATAAGCCAGTTAATTTGAGAGAGAGAAGTGATAAAAGAACTAACAGATGCAAATGAAACAACAAAACTAAGGGAGGAGACATACCTGACATGTAAAAACATAATAGAGAATGTGTCAATGTACCTTGGCATATTCTTAGAAGTTCAATCAAGAGGTTCTCATTTCTTTGAAAGTAGAAATGGATTGAAGTCAGCATCCTACATGCAGCATTGGAGGGCAAGGCCATCATTGCTGTTGTCGGAAAGTTTACAGGCAAAAGAAGATGAGTGATATGACCCCAGCGCCCATCTTATGAGGCTGTGGGCTACGTTATTATCAAACCCCATCCATAAATGAGGAAGAAGCCAAAGCCGAAATATCCTTCATTGTGCTCTTCCATTCCCAGCCGGGCTTGCAAGCTGGATTTACAATGAAGTTGATGATATTTTCTGCAATCCATAAGATAAATCCTCAACAACCAGCTAACAAGATCAATATTATCTCTACAACAGATTCATCCGACTGCAAAAAAAGGAAGAGAAATAGCAATCCAATTGTGTATCTTTATTGTATTTACTGAACCTCCTCTCCTGAAATGTAAGAGAGTTCAATCATTAATTCAGCCCATAGTAACATTTTATCAAATACTTGGGAGTGTTCATACTTGGGATTATAAACATTTAAAAAAAAAACAAAAACAAACAGTTTCAATGTTATGATAGTACCTTGTCATATATCTTTTGAAGTTCAATCAAGAAGATCTCATTTTCTTCAATGGTGGACTTGGGTTGAAGTCAGCGTCCTCATTTGGAAAGGGCTGGGCCATTGAAGATATCGGTGTTGGGACGGTGTTGGTCGGGTGATATTGGTGTTGTATTTCCGGTACACCAATAGGCATATCTATCCAAACACTCTCATTATTTTGGTCTTCAGTTCCCTGTGTAATCTCAAGTGATCTCACGTATGAGTCATACTGTTTGTTAAAGCGATGGGCTAGTTGGTCTATGCTGGCTTTAGTGTTTGAAAACAGAGCATCCTCCCTTGCATCCCAAAGGATTTTCATTGCCACTGCTGCATACAGTGTGAATTCATCTTTGTTCACTCTTTCTGCCAGTAATTCCATTGGGGGATCAATTATATGTTCAACGAATTCCATTATAGATTGAGCTTGGATCATTTCGACTTGAAAACCCCATCTACCACCATACCACAATCCTGTGGGGAAGGGACAACATTGAAATAGATGTAAAACTGAATCTTTTGCTATTTCACAAAGAGGGCAATAATAGCCATCTTGCATTGGACAATCGGTCCAGCTTTTGCTTAAAGGGGAGGACATCTGCAGCCACTCTCGATAAAAACATCTTTAATCTTTCATCAATACTCACGTTTATTCTTTCTTGAATTCTTGTGCAGGCAACCTTATCTGCAGCGGAGTTCTGAGGAGAGCATGTGCATGCTACATGGACCCCACACTTTTCTACAGTAACTTCGGCTATTTCTGGATCATAATTTGAACATTCAAATTGAATCTTAACGCCAGTCCGCTCATTTAGAATTATGCCTTCCAATGAACTATCCCTTATATAGAATACCCATAGATAAGAATTAGATGATGGTGCAATTGAAAAATTTACAGGATGTGAGTACAATCCTTTATAACCATTAACGAAACTGTTGATAGTAAATTTTATTAAAGCCCTACGCTTAGTATCCTTCGGTTTCACCTGTATAATAACACATAAAGCAAATGATGGAAGTTTCTGACCGACCAAGAATGATATGGAACTTCCAACAATTTGATGGTTGAACCATTTTGGAATCTTATTTTCCGGAATTATTACTTGCCCATCAAATTTTAATGAAAACCTCTTTTTATGAGCAAAGTCTGTTTCAGATGCATAGTCCCAGTGCGATGATTCCCTTGGACATACAATATTCCGTTGCAGCCCTACCTTTTCCGCGAACTGCATGCAATTAGCAAATTAGAGAAACTACAGGTTAGCAAATCTAGTAATATATTTGGAAAAGTTAATAAAAATTGTATCTTTGAGAGAGATGAACCTGACTCAATAATCTTCTGCTTAATTGTGAATCCAACGATTTGCATCCTGTTACAGATACAGTATGTATTATACATGATGGAAGTCTTGGAATATCCATAACTAATCTTTCACAGCCTTCGATACAAAACCGTTCAAGAGGTTTCAAGTTGAAAATTCTTGGAATAATTCTAAGATTTTTGCATCCTCTGAGATTCCAATATTCAAGCTCTTCAAGAAGTCCAACATTCTGATGAATCTCAACTAAATTTTCACATCTTTTAAGTTTCAGCTTCTTTATGTATGGGGCAATCACCGATAAGTCAGGTAATTTGGTAATGTTTTTACAGTCAGTAAAATCCATATGTTTCAAAGATGTGAACCGGCATCTCTGTAGAGGATGGAATAAAAAATTCAATAATTATAACTTAAAGACATAATAATTTATAAATGGTGATGTTTATACCTCAAAATGCTCATCCAATTTAATGTAGCTTCCTGGCATTTTAAGTGCAACAAGTTTTTGAAGATTAACAGTGGCTGGCAAGGAAGGTAAAGGAAATCCATTCCAATCAATTAACCTTAACTCGTTTGGAAGATATTTAACATTTTCACAAATTAAATTATGAACTATCAAGCATTTGAGATTTTTCATCTTTCTAAAATTCATTTCCATGTTTTTTGGTTGGGGTAAGCACAATGATATGCCTCAAATTTCATCCAATCCCTATTTGAACAAAGAATTATGTTAATTACATTACACAATAGAATTTACTATTACTAAATTGTAAACAAAATAAATGTGAATAAACTTATATTTTCTACAGCATTAAAAAGAGAAAAAAAAAAAAACACAAAGAAAATGAGAAAAATATTCACTACTTATGCCTTGAGAAACAAGGTAATAGATAAATCAAAATGACTTGTACCATATTTGTAGTAGCCTCATAACACAATAGCCTCCTGTTCTTCTTTGACACTTTTGATTTGTGTTGAGCAATTTCCTGACCCATTTGTTGTATCATGTCATGCATTGATAATTTGTTATCTATAGCATTAACAACTATGAGAGACTTATCTATAAGTCTTTGAATATCATTAAAAGGGTCATGAGAATTGCAACTTTGTAATATATTTACAGCAACATCCTTGTGTAATCCTTTGAGGAAACATGCTATATCAAGGAAAATATCTCGTTGAGCTTGGTCCAATCCATCGTAGCTTATTTTGAGCACGTCTTGAATATCTAGATTAAGAATTCTTTTATACTTATCTAATAAACTTTTCCAGCAACGAATATCTCTTTGATACAAATCAGAACCTATTATTTTTAAAGCTAATGGAAGACCTTTAGCATAACATATAAATAGGTCTACAAGTTCCGAATAATCTTCCTTAGGCTTGTTTCTTTTGAATGCATGTTGACAAAAGAGTTCACGAGATTCTTGTTCATCTAATTCCTTGACCCTGTAGTTATAGTAGGTTAAATGACAATCTTCTTGAAGGGTAGATAGTAACATTTTGTCTCTTGTTGTGATAATAATTCTACTTCTAGAAGCAAACCAATTGCATTTTCCAAGCAAATTTTCTACTTGAACTAATTTATCCACATCATCAAGAATTAAAAGAATTCTTTTGTGGCGAAGCATGTCCATTATCACATTGATTCTTTTAAATACACCATGCACCTTCAAATTTCTACTCCTTGAGATCTCAGAATAAAGTGTCTCTTGTAGTTGAATTACGCCATTGTTTGTTTTTGAGTTTTCTCTAACACCCTCTAGAAAGCTACTTCCTTCAAAATGATTTGCAACTGAGTTAAAAATAACTTTTGCAATTGTTGTCTTACCTATTCCTGGAAGGCCATGAATCACTATCATGGGAACATCATTTGACTTAATATATAAATGCCACTTTATTTCCTCTACACGAGAATCTAATCCTACAGGGTATTTAACAACAAATAATTGCGTACAATTTAATTTAACACTTAAGATCTCCTCAGAAATTTCTTGGATAAATCTATGTTCAGGGTAGCTGCCAATTACAAAGCATCAAAAACGTGTTAGAATATATATATATATATATGTACACGAACTAAATTCAAAAAGTTAATCTTGTGTACTATGACTAAAATATTATTAATACAAGTAAATGGCATGAAATTTATAGATCTAAGAATATCAATATGAAATTATGAACCCTTTTCTTTTTCAGCTAAGAATCAATTTTAGGCTTTTGGCACAAAGACGCGTGGAAGATCTGCTTATGTACTAATGGAACAAACTTCTTCAATATCCACTTATAATACTAGCTTGAATGAAGTTATTAAGAATTTTTTGGGAAGTTTCTAAACATTATATGGGTGGGCAGGGGAGACTCTAGACCTAGGTCTAAATGCCCACATCTCGCAAAAATTTGTAAAGTGTCTCAGAGCCCTCTATTACATAAATAAAATGCCCCTAAAATTATAGAAGAATTTCTCAAATTTGTAGAATGATAATTGATTATTTTTAAATAGAAAAAATATATAGGTTGATTGTGCATTCCTTCTCCCATCTCTGCCCCCAAAATATTGAACCAACAGTAATCCAACCCAATTGAAACCCTAAATAATTTGACAAAAAAGGTTTGTTACAAGTGTGTTTAATAATAGTCGAAAATCACTTTTCTTAACAACTTATAACACAGATGTTAATAATACTTAAACACAAAAATTTAATTAACATTTGCATTTTAAAAAACAAGAATGGTTTCTTAAACAAATATATATATATATATATATAATATCGAAAGTTAAATAAATTATTTTTAAATGTAAAAAAAAAAAAAAAAACCCTAAAATTTATCACCTTAGGTTCAAAATGTATTAAATGGCCAAGTGGGAGAAACTTCTAATTAATTGATGACAAAGATTATCGATCATATACTCTTCCTTTTCTTTTCTTTTCTTTTTATTTTTTTATTTTTTTTAATTTTTTATTTTTTTATAATCATTGGCCCATGTAGCCTATCTAGCTCACTTTTCAAAAATATAATCAAGATATTATACTTTCATATTTTCAAAAAAAAAAAAGAAAAAAAAGAAAAAGAACACAAACAATAATTTTTGGGAGTTTTTGTGTAGTAGTAAAATTTATTGATGATAAGAAAAAAAAAAAAAGCTACTAAATACATACTCATTTTTGTAATGCCAACCAGATATATTGCTCGCTTCATGTAGCACTATCCTCCATCTCTGCACTTTTGTCATGTTATCCTTGAACCTTTCTTCATGTTTTGTTAAAGCTTCCCCAAACTTTCCATTTTGGTTACGTACTTCTGACGGATCCATCTTGTAAAAAATTGGTTGTACAATTTGGCCTTTCTTCTTACACTCAAGAATTTTGATAAGTTCATCCAAACACCAAGTAGAAAATGCATAGTTTCTAGAGAATACAATTATCGAAATCCTTGAACTTTCAATGGTTTTGACAAGTTCTGCAGAAATTTCTTCTCCCCTTGGGAGCTCGTCATCCATGAAGGTGTTAATACCTTTATCTCGCAAAGTGCCATTCAAATAACTCGTAAAACCATTGCGGGTATCTTCACCTCTAAAACTTAGAAACACATCATATCTGCATTGGTGAATGAAAGTGGAAGAGGAGTCTTCTTTGTTGGTTAGAAAAGCCATAATGATGAAGAGGAGAAAGAAAGATGTGATGAAATTGGAATGCTAAGAGTAGAAGTGAGATATTTCTGAATGGATTTGAGAGAGAGAGAGAGAGAGAGAGAGAGAGAGAGAATGGGAATGGCAAAGTAAAGGAATTGAATGTTGGTACCTGTGAGGCCAATAAGAATATGATAGTCAGTCTATTTATTGTGCGAATACTGTTTTTGGACCGGTTCACTTTTAGCTTTTAAGAGATTGCAATTTCATAGATGGTGACTTCTTGGTGGCCCAGCCGCGGAGGCTGAGAAAATACTAATTGTAAAGTCATTTGCCATTCTGATTCATTTTCAAACTTGGCACCCGGCAGGAAAGTGGACAGAAATTTCTTGGGTACGCACTTATTTTTGGAGTGTAGTATGGCTCTTGCATTGTGAATTTATTTTTCGAACTTGGGACCCAGTAGGAAAGTGGAAAGGAATTTTCTTTGGGGTGCACGACTGCATGAGTCCAGCCCACATGGATAAGTTCTTATTTAATGAATCCTATTTCAACATGAAATAGGTGAAGTTGGTGTACAAGACTTCTATTCCTAATTACATTAGAGCATCTCCAGCAGGTTCTTCAAATTTTTGTACTGTTTGGAGAGTGAACAGTTTATTTTATCTTTTGCTTGCCTATTTTTTCAAATACACTTTCCAACAGACTCTCTATCATTTTTTCTATCCCATTTAAATATTATTTCTTCATTCTTTTTTTAATATTTATTTTTCAATCTTCTTTCATTCATCTAATTTTAATGAGAAATGCTACGTTCTTAATATTTTACAATATTTTTACAATAAATCATATGTAGTAAGTTATTACTGATTTTAATTTGAACACATTACTTAATTTTTTTTTTCATCAGTATTAGTTAGTAACAACTCACCACTTAAGATTTATTATGAAAATATTGTAGTTACATTTCTCAATTTTAATTTCTTATTCTTTATTTCATTTTTCCCTTATCTCTTTTTTTCCTCCACACGTTTCTTTTCTTTTCTTTTTTTCTCCTGCACACCTTTCCCTTATGTCTATCTTCTCTAGCACTTTGTCTGGAGCTCTAGGAGCACTTTTCTTTTTTTCTTTTCTTCTCTAGCAGCACTTCGGCTGGAGCTCTCTCTCTCACACATAAAGATCGTCTGCTTGTCCTTCTCCCACCACCGCATATCCTCCTCCCCACCGAGACTCAGATGGGTTAGCTTTGCTTTTTTTTTTTTTGTTCTAATTTGATTAGTTTTAAAATTGTGATTTGAGTTTGTATTTTGATTGAGACTGAGTTTAGAGATGTTTGAGAGAAAAGATCAAGAATAGTTCTATTGTTACCGTTGTGATTATTGAGTGAAAATTAAAAATTTTAATCAGTTGTGATTATTGAGATTGAATTAATTCTTTTACTCATGAATAGGTCTCTCTCTTTTCTTTTTCTTTTTCGTTATTTTTTATTTTTATTTTTATGATTTCATTTGGTTTATGAGAAAAATTGTTTTCGTGTTTGGATTGTATTCTGCGTTTTGTAGCCGTTGAGATAAAGAAGAGAGAAAGAGAGCGAGGAAGAAAGAGAAAGGGAGGAAAGAGAAAAAAAGTTATTTTTTATTCAATCGGATATTATTTTAAGGGAGAATATTGTGTAGAGTTGCTACAGTAATTCCTACAGTGCTCTCCATGCCTGGAGAGCTATTGTAACAAATCTAAAAAACATTTTGGAGATGGAGAGGCTGTTGGAGGGGGTTTTTGTGTGTTTGCTCTCCAAATTAGGCTTTAGAGAGCCTATTGGAGATGCTCTTAGGAATATTGTAGGCGGTAGAGCTTTAATATAAAGCATTGATGCATGTGGTTTCACGTATAGAGAGAGAGAGAGAGAGAGAGAGAGATTGAAAAGTGAAACACAGTTTTGAAGTCAACGGAAGGAAAAAGAATAGTGTTTTGTGCAGCATTGAGGGAAAAATGAAAATGTGATTTTTCTTTTGTTCAAGACACACAAGGAAGATAAATTGGGGGTTTTCTTTAGGACGATTATTTGGGTACTACAACCATAGAGAGTTGAGGTATTTAGAGTGGAAGGTCTTGCTACCGGATTTTGTGGTGAGGTTGTATTTATTCCTAGAGATATTATTGTATTTCTCCCATTGTATTTTTCCAATTTTTCCAATCCGAACTTTCAATTTATTTTTCGCTGAGTTCTTCGCTTTCTTCTTTGATAACACATCTTGGTGTTATCTAGTGTTTGTGAATGTTCAAATAGCGTGTAAAACACTACGAACGTTTAGACCCTCAAATTACAAATTACCAATTCAAGCTTAATATCAAACAATGTACGTGTGGAAAATGAACATAAGCTTATAACAGAATTGATAAACAATCTAAACCAAATAAAATCACATCCACAGCAGAAATTAAATGGTAAAGATTAAGGGAAGAGAGATGCAAACACAAGGACAACATAATGGTGTGTTATCGAAGAGGAAACCGAAGCCCTCGGCGTAAAACCTCTCTGCTGCCTTCCAAGCGGTTAATAATCCACTAGAAAATGAAGTTGGGATACATGAACAACAATAGACCCTCCAAGCCTAATCTACCCAATGTACTTAAGCCCTCCAAGCTTCTTGCTCTAATGAGGTTACGTCGAACCTTTATCTTTTCTAGCTTACCGAATTCCGCTATAGCCCATAGCGTCAACCAATAACCATTGGTCCCTTCCTAACTGCTCCCCAAAGCACCAAATAGCCTTCTCACAGATGTGGGTATGGTGAGAAAAGGATTTGGGTAAGAACCTCTCAAGGATGTAACAATGAAGAGGGTGAGAGTAGAGAAATTTGAAGAGTCTCTATGTAAAGATTGTGGATGAATCAATCTTGTTTTTCTCTAGGGTTTCTCTTTCAAAATTCTCTTTGGAAGCTTTCTACATTTCGTGGGTATAAGGGTCTATATATAGTGGTGGGTGTTTGGAATGTGAAGAGTCATTTTTCCAAAACAGAGCTGGCTGGCGACTTGGCCTCACGACTTGGCTGAGCTGCGAGTTCAAGCCGCAAGGTAACTGAACAGTCAGTCTAGACTTTTTGTCCTGTAGTGCTCTAGCTGGCATGATGCTTCAGCTTCTCTGCATGCTTAGCACGTGAGCATCTTCTGGCGGCTTGTAAGCCGCGAGCTACTCGCGAGATCCAGCCGCGAGTCTCTGCTTCACTGCACAATCTTGAGCATTTCTTCACACTCTCTCACACACTACCCTTACATGAATCCCACCTAAATACAGGATTACTAAATGCTAAAATACAAGCAAATTTGGCACGGAAGAAAGCCAACAGAATGGTTGATTAAATTCAACCTTACAGTTTGCATCTCTCTTCCCTTACTCTTTAAGCTTTATATTTATTGTTGCTTGCTTGCTTATGGCTTAGAGAGTGTTATTGGTTGATTGCGTTTCATTTACTTTTGTTCCAAACTGATAAGTTAGAGTAAAAGCAATTAAGTCATAATTTAAAATTGGGGTCTAAACAAGCTCGTGTGTTTTAACACAAATCCGAGATTTCACTGGGTATCAGAGTAGGTACACTTGTTTTGGTTTCATTACTTAAGTGTGATCCTTGACCCCTAGTGTTTATTTCCATGGATAGTGCTTTTTATGCTTCTATGGATAATGTTGATTGTAACATGCCATGTATTTGTGAAAATGTCTCTATGAGTGTTTATCCTCACGCTTGTGATGACATGTTACATGAATCTTTGGGTGTTGTTAATATGCCAAATGTCAAATTCTTGAAGAAAAAGTTTAAGAAGTTTCATGAGAATTTGAGCAAGTTCACTAGTAAAAAGGATGATTTGATTGCTAAGCTCAATGAAAACAACAAATTGGTTGAGAAGTATAAAAAACTTGCTGAAAATTCTTTTGAAAAGATGAAAGAGTTTGAATGTTTGAATATGGACTTGGATGCTAAAGTTGTTTTGTCTAACAAACTTGTTGATGATCTTAAATGTGAAAATGAATCTCTTAAGATGCATGCCAAGTGTTTGATTGCTGAACCTATTGCTAAAAAGGAAGAAATTCTTTGTTGCAATCATGTTATGTTGCCCGATTTTGTGCCTATTGTGAGTTCTACCTCTAAAGACAAATCGGTGTACATTCCTCCACACAGAAGAAATAAAAAAGTGGAGAAAAAGGCTCTTAAACCTAAGCCTTCATTTAGGTCTCATCTTAGGGATTTGAGTGGATCTAAGTTTGTTCCTACTTGCCACCATTGCGGTGTGATCAGTCACATAAGACCTCAATGTTCCACGTTGAAGAGAGAACAAAACCATGTTGGTAGATCCCTCCCTAAAAAGCCTAGTGGACCTAAGCCCATTGTTTGTCACCATTGTGGTGCCTTTGGTCATCTAAGGCTTCACTACTCTAAGTTTCAAGCTCTTAAAAGAATCAAAAGAAAAGAGAAACTTGAGCTTCTTGGCAGTTGTGCTTTGCAAGCTAAATCGGATTTGATTGAAAGTGGTAAGTTGTTGAAACATGTGATTAATGCCCTTACCTCCTTGTCCATGTGCATCTCCAGTTCTCATTCTTCCAACCCTCGTCTCACTTCTCATGAGACACTCATTCCAAACAATCGTTTCGTTTGGATGAGGAAAGGTTCCTATGGTTGACCTTATGCTCTTTTGGTCATTGATCTAATTCTTTCGATCTTTGTAGGACTTTTCATGAATTAGATGCTTCATTATCATGCATTTGTGCATCATGCATCTCTTTATATGCATTGTTTTTGTTTTTGTTTTTGATCTTACTTTTATGTCTTTGTTTTGTGTGTGTAAAAATCCAAAACCACATAAAAAGTGAAAAACTCAAAAAGTTTGGTTGTATATGTTTGAGCACATATCACATGTGAGTTTGACCTTGTACTTTCGTATTAATGGCGTAGTGCACTTACGAACTTAGCTTGTTATGTATGCACATTTTTTTTAAATGTGACATCTAGGAATCTACGTTTAATTGTTGTAAATAGATTTTCAAGATTGTCATGAATGATTAGTCAATAGTCTTGTTTGATCTTGATACATGCATAGACTTGTGCCTATATATCTTGTAAGGTTGAATTTAATCAACCATCTTTTTGGTTTTATTCCATGCCAAATTTGCTTGTATTTTAGCAATTAGTAACCCTATATTTAGGTGGGAATCATGTAAGGATAGTGAGTGAGAGAGTGTGAAGAATTGCTCAAGATTGTGCAAGAATGCAAAGACTCATGGCTAGACTCGCAGGTGACTCGCGACTGGCAAGCCGCCAAAGTTGGCACACGTGTGGAGCATGCAAGGGAGCTGAAGAGTCATGCCAGTTGTTGCACTATAGGACAAAAGTCCCAGGCTGGCCAGGCCGTTAGCTCGTGGCTTGAACTCGCGACTCAGTCCAGTCATGAGGCCAAGTCGCCAGACCACCTTGTTTGGGAAAAACTGACTCTTCGCATTCCTTTCTCACCTTACTATATATAGACCCTTATACCCACGAAATGTAGAGAGCTTCTAGATAGAATTTTGAGAGAGAAACCCTAGAGAAAAACAAGATTGATTCATCCAAAATCTTCACCTAAGAGACTCTTCAAATTTCTCTACTCTCTTCCTCTCCATTGATACATCCTTGAGAGGTTCTTGACTAAATCCTTTTCTCACCATACCCACGTCTGTGAGAAAGTTCTTTTGGTGCTAAGGGAAATAGTTTGGAAGGGACCAATAGTTATTGGTTGATGCTATGGGCTATAGCGAAATCCGGTAAGCTAAAGAAGAAAAAGGTTTAGCGCAACCTCGTTGGAGCAAGAAGCTTGGAGGGCTTAGGTACCTGGGTAGATTAGGCTTGGAGGGTCTATTGCTGTTCATGTATCCCAACTACTTTTTCTAGTGGATTATTGACCGCTTGAAGGGCAGCGAAGAGGTTTTACGCTGAGGGTTTCGGTTTCCTCTTTGATAACACATCGCCGTGTTGTCTTTGTGTTTGCATATCTCTTCCCTTAATCTTTACCTTTTAATTTTTGTTGTGGATGTGATTTTAATTGGTTTAGATTGTTTATCAATTCTGTTATAAGCTTGTTATCATTTTCCGCATATACATTGTTTGATATAAAGCTTGAATTGGTAATTTGTTGTTTAGGGGTCTAAACGTTCATAGTGTTTTCAACACTATTTGAACTTTCAATTGGTATTAGAACATGTGCACTTGTTGTGGTTTATACACCATAGTGCAATCCTTGACCCCACATTGAGATGGATAGGTCTCAATCTCTAAACGTGCCACCATTTTTTGATGGTAATAATTATGCTTTTTGGAAAGTTTGAATGAGGGCATTTTTGTGTTCTATTGATGATGCTGTGTGGGATGCAGTTGAAGTGGGTTGAACTAAGCCGGAGGCTGCCAAATCTACTTGGGATAAGGCAGCACTTGCGGCGGCTAATGCTAATAGTAAAGCCTTGTTTTCTGTGGTGTCTCTCCAGAAGAATTTCACAAGATTTCACATATCACCATTGCTAAGGAAGCATGGGAGATTTTGGAGACTACTTATGAAGGAACAAAGAAAGTGAAAGACACCAAACTACAGATGTTGACCACTCGCTTTGAGGAGCTCAAGATGAGCGAGGATGAGTCCTTTGACTCTTTTTATTGCAAGTTGAACGAGGTGGTCGTCTGCAAATTTAATTTGGGAGAAAAGACGGAGGATTCTAAAATAGTAAGGAAGATCCTTCGGTCACTGCTGGAAAGCTTTCGTGCCAAAGTAACAGCTATTGAAGAAAGCAAAGATCTTGACGACATCAAAGTTCAAGAGTTGGTTGGTTCATTGCAGACATATGAATTGTCATTGCCTACGCAAAAGAAGAGCAAATCTCTTGCTCTTAAGACAATTGATGAGAGGGTAGTATCTCATGATTCTTCGGAAGAAGATGCTGTAGATAAAGATGTGGCGTACCTTGTGAAAAACTTCCAGAAGTTCTTAAAACTTAAGAACAGTGGGAAATCTGGTGACAAAGGGAAATTTCAGAATTTCGGGAAGGAGAAAAGGGAATTTAGAAGGAAAGATGGTGGAGAATCCCAATCTTCACAAGGAATCATGTGTTTTGAATGCAACGGACACAGACATTTCAAGAAAGAATGTCCAAATTATTTGAAATCAAAGGGGAAGGTCTATGCCACTACTCTAAATGACTCAGATTCATCAAATTCTGATTCTGAGGAAAGCTGTGACGGAGAAGGAAACTACTCTGCATTTATGACCATTGCATATATGGAATTCTCAGATGATTTGGGTACACTTGTGAAGGAGCTTGGTGAGCACTCTGATTTGGAGTCTATTGGAATAGTTGAGGAATCTAAAGATGAGGAAAATGGAGAAGCAGTGGGACTGCAAGAGACCTACAATTCACTCCTTGAGAAGACTGGTGAATATGTTAAGGTGGCTAACGCAGCCATTAAAAAGATGAAGAGGGCTGAGGAAGACTACAGAATTCTTCTAGTGCAATACAAGGAGACTAAATGTGAAGTGGAGAAAATAAATGGAGAGCTATTAGAAGCTTACTCAAAGATTCGATTCCTTGAGCAAGAGGTAGTGCAAGCACAGGTCAAGATAGAGAGGATCTCCTCCAAGAAGTTAGAAGATGTTATTTCATCTCAAAAACCTTTCTCAAATAAATCCGAGTTGGGATATACCGGAGGGAGTAGCTCATCAGTAAATGTCACCAAAGAAGTGAAGTTTGTGAAGGCCAAAGAGATGGTTGTAAAAGAACCTATTCCTGAGAAAGTTAAGGTTGAAAAGAAGAAGAAGGTAGCTGATCAACGGGTGTCAAATAAGTCCCATAATCAATTAGAAGCCAGACTTGAAGCTAGAGGAAGATCATTTCCAAGATCACAACGGGGTCTTAGAACGAATTATTTTTGTCACTTTTGTGGATTACAAGGGCATACCAAGCCCAACTGTCATAAGTTGAGAGCGTTAAACAATGCAAGCGCTCCTCGATCACGAGGAAGAAGAAAGGACAAGAAGTCTTGGAGTGGTGAGCAACCAAGAAATCAAAACCGTGATCCCGGAATGATGGACATGATGAAGATGATCGGTGCCTTCACAAGTTGCTTGGAAAGCTTCACAAGAAGGTTTGACAGTCCTAACTTTTGTACCCAATCTGTTAAGGATATCACCCCAAACGCACGTGACGTGTGGGTGATGAAGGGTACTCATGCATAAGCATTATAACATGTCCATGCATCAATTCTTCCTATGCTTTGTGATTATGTTTGGTAGTATGCTTTTTGCTTTTGAGTGTTGAGAATTTGTTTGTTTATTTGTTTCATATTAAAATGTTTTTACATTTTTCTTGATCAATCTTTTCTTGGTTTTATGTCAAAAATCCAAAAACACATAAAAAGTAGAAAATCCAAAAAGTTTGATTGACTTTGTTGAGCATTGTCTCAAAGCATGTTTTGCCTTGTACCTTTGTACTTATGGCTTTGTGCATCTACGAGCTTAGCTTGTCTCATATGCACTCGTATCATTGTGGGAGAAATCTTGACTTCTATGTGACTGTTGTAAATAGATCTTCAATCTTGTCATGAATGATTAGTGAATGATTTTGTTGATCTTGAGACATGCTTAGACCTATGCCTATATATCTTCCCACTTTTATTTTATTGCTTTTAATTAAAGAGCTCACCAAATGTAAATCTCCAAATGAAAATAGCTATTGAGCTATAAAAGCCTGTCGCATATACTAATATTTGACTAGGAAAAAGGGAAAGCGACCAAAATAAAATGTATGATGCCCAAAAAGCCAAAGGCTAACTCATCAAATTGAAATATTGAAAATTTCAGGCATTGATCTCACAATGAGATGTATTGATTCAAAATGATCAAATGATATGATGTATATGGAGCCAAATGAAAAGCTTCAAAGAAATGTTTTCAAGTTTATGTGGGAGGTCATATATGCATATTTCTATAATTGAGATGGGTCACATTATCTAGTGCTAGTTGTATATGCCTTGATTGAATTGATCATTGAAACTTCACATTAGACTAAGGACTATCTCATTTTTGATATTCACACACAACACACAAGTCTATGTTCAATGAATGCCATATTCATTTGTGTGATTGTACTTGTTTAAATGTGTTTTCACAAGCTCAATCTTTGTTGATCAAACACAAACAGATTTTTGAGTGTTTTAGCTTGTTTTTGGAAAGTCTTTTTTTTTTTTACAAAAATGTCAAAAATTTCAAAAACAGTGTTGCCCTGTTTTGGCGACTCAGTCGCGGGTTGGTCCAGTCGCATGCCCCAGTCGCGAGCCCACTTCGAGATTTTTCGCGGCTCACTGGTGAGTCAAGGTCTCAATCGCGAAAAATACTTAGAAAATTTTTCAAAATTTGAGTTTTTATGTTTTTCGCGACTCAGTGTGGTGACTTGTTCGCGGGTGGAAGGTCCAGTCGCGAGGGTTACATAGAGATTTTCGCAGATCACCTGGCGACTGTCTCGTGGGTAGACCTTCTAGTCGCGAAAAACACTTAGAAAATTTTTCAAGAATCTTAATTTCAAAGTGTTTCGCGGCTTACCTGGCGACTAACTGGTGACTTGACCTAGTCACGAAAAACACATGTTTTGCGTTTTAAGGACAGTTTTTCAAAATCTTTACAGTTTTCCCTCAAATTTTTATGTCTGTTCATTATCTTCCCCATTTCTCTCTCTCTAACACTTCGAGTATCTCTTCACAAAGCATCCATTTTTGCATCATTTCTACTCCAATCTTCAAGAAAAATGTATGGCTTTTCTCTTTCTCACTTCATAGTTCATGATTTGAGCATTTTTTCTTGTTTTATGTGTTGCCATTGTGATTTGAGATACACTGTGTTCTTACATGGTTTTGGTTTATATTTGTTGAGTGTTCTTGGTGAAGTGTTAGTGTTTTTGTGTTAGGTGCTCCTCTGTGTTGGGTTTCCTATATATGTTCTTCTGTTCAGTTCATTTCATGGTAAATAGTCACAATGACAGTTATCTGTGACAATGCAATGTTTTGTGTTCATTTTCTACTATGTTGTTACTGAACAATCATCATTTTTGGTCACCGTTTTCTTAGTATTGTCTTGGTCTCTGGTCTGTGTTTATGTCATATCAATCTTTGATCTTTTCTGCTTAATCATTTTTTCAACTAACTGGACTCTAATCATATTGGGTTCCATGTTTTGGGTTTTTGCTCTTAGTTCTCTGCTATGTGTCCTATTTTCTGTAGATGTCACGCCATTCCGCTAAAGGAAAAGACATTATAATTGATGTTCCATCCCCTGTTGCTAAGCGGACTCGTCGCTCGACTCAGTCATCTCGAGATTCAGATATTGAGAAATTCAGGACTCCAACTGATTCACAGACCTATTCAGATATTTTTATGAAAGCTCCGACAATTGTGGAACGAATAGTACAATTTGATTCCTTAGGAACAACATTTATCCCTAGGATTTTTGAAACAAGAGATTGGGCTGATATGTTCGGGAATTTCGTAGATCCAGTTGAGGAATTGGTTAAGGAATTTTAATCCAATGACAGATACACCGGAGTAGAGATGAAATGTTGGGTACGAGGAACGAAATTCTCCATCAATATAGACTACACTACAAAGGTTCTTCACATCACAAGACCCGAAAATGTGGACACCACTCCATATGATGACAGAGTACTCAAGGCTTAAGACATTCTTCAAGTTCTTGGAACTGATCATGAAGTTGTCAGCAAGGGAACCTCTATAGGCACTGGACAGTTTTCACCTGAACTGACGACTCTGAAGTTGATCATGTTCTCCAACCTATACCCATTGTCTAACACTGCCTTCATCAATCTTGGAAGAGCACAATTTCTCTGTGATCTCATTACCGGCGATTGATATCTATGCTCATATATTTCAAACCATTGGGAAAGCAGCAGCTCGATCAGTAGCCCGAACTTGCCTTCCTTTTTGCAGTCTCATCATGAAGATTTTGGTTCGTGAAGGCATTCGTTCACCGTCAGATGGAAAGATTATACCGTGTTCTAGACCAATATCTATGATGACCCTTCATGCAAGCAAGAGTCATTCATCTAGAACACCTAAGAGTGAGCCATCCACCTATGAAACTCCAACTGCTCATGCTTTAGTTATGCCTGTGCAATCAACTGGCACTCCATCTGTTCCCCCTGGATTTCAAACTCCAAAGCAAAGTTACTTCATTGAAAATGTGCTTCATCGAATTTCTGATTTGGAACGGCTTCTTCACTCCATCAATAACCAAACTCAAATGCGTCTCACAACTATCGAGACCCAACTGGATGCTATACAGTAAAAGCTCGAAGATAGCCTTTAGCTATTCCTGCCAAAAAGGGGGAGAGCAGCACATAGAAAGGGGGAGAGCAGCACAAGAATGAGAAGGAGTATGCATATTGAAAGGGGGAGTTGTGTTGATATACACTCACACACATGTTTATAGTTATTTTCTTGCTTTTGTTTATATGCTCCTGTGTGGATATGTTTATATTTTCTCTGTTGGAAAACTTGTGATTATCTGGTACACTTATATAATTTTATGATGATGTTTATTCAGTGTTTATTTATTGTTTGTACCCATGTTGCTTTCGTAAGCTTTTAGGGTTTGTTTCCTTGCATTTGTAGGCTTTTATGGTTTGTACCATGCTTATGCAGCCTTTATGCTTTGTTGCCTAGTACTTCTAGCTAAATGTTATGCATTTTCTTTCAGTACTCTCACTCTTGTGCCCTTGTAGGATTTTATTCCTAGATGCATATGCTTCATGTATTGTGCATTGGTTGAGTGTTGGTCATTCAAATGATTTGTTTTGTGCTTATCAGCTTGAATGTCCGGATGTTCATTCCAAGTGTGAATGAGCATTGTGGTCACTATCTTACAGTGATTGCTTGTTTGGCCAAGCCATGGTTTATTACTTTATTCCATTTTGCTTGATCGCATTGTGCTTGCTCCATTTGCATTACAAGTTTTTTGCATACAATGAACTTATTGTGTTATTGTGTTTTAGGAGATTTTTTGGTCTCATGGTTCAAGAGCTTCACAGATTCTAGAGTTAGGTGTGAGTGAGTTTTCCAACTGTTTCCAACTCACGCGTTAAGTCTAGAGTTTGTTGTAGGGTTTTGTCATGGAATAGCCAAAGGGGGGGATTGTAAGGTTGAATTTAATAAACCATCTTGTTGGCTTTATTCCGTGCTAAATTTGCTTGTATTTTAGCAATTAGTAATCCTGTATTTAGGTGAGAATCATGTAAGGGTAGTGAGTGAGAGAGTGTGAAGAATTTCTTAAGATTGTGCAAGGATGTAGAGACTCGCAGCTAGACTCGCGAGTCACTCGCGACTGGCAAGCAGCCAAAGTTGGCACAAATGTGGAGCATGCAAGGGAGCTGAAGAGTCATCCCAGCTGTTGCACTACAGAACAAAAGTCCCAGGCTGGCCAGGCCATTAGCTCATGGCTTGAACTCGCGACTCAGTCCAGTCGCGAGGCCAAGTCGCCAGACCACACTGTTTGGGAAAAACTGACTCTTCGCATTCCTTTCTCACCTTACTATATATAGACCTTTATACCCACGAAATGTAGAGAGTTTCCAGAGATAATTTTGAGAGAGAAACCCTAGAGAAAAACAAGATTGATTCATCCACAATCTTCACCTAAGAGACTCTTCAAATTCCTCTAATCTCTTCCTCTCCATTGATACATTCTTGAGAGGTTCTTGACCAAATCCTTTTCTCACCATACCCACATTTGTGAGAAAGTTCTTTTGGTGCTAAGGGAAGCAGTTTGGAAGGGACCAATAGTTATTGGTTGATGCTATGGGCTATAGCAGAATGTGGTCAGTTAGAGAAGAAAAAGGTTCGGCACAACCTCGTTGGAGTAAGAAGCTTAGAGGGCTTAGGTACCTCGGTAGATTAGACTTGGAGGGTCTATTGCTGTTCATGTATCCCAACTACATTTTCTAGTGGATTATTGACCGCTTGGAGGGCGGCGGAGAGGTTTTACACCAAGGGCTTTGGTTTTCTCTTCGATAACACATCGCCGTGTTGTCTTTGTGTTTGCATCTCTCTTCCCTTAATCTTTACCTTTTAATTTCTGTTGTGGATGTGATTTTAATTAGTTTAGATTTTTTATCAATTCTGTTATAAGTTTGTTATCATTTTCTGCACATACATTATTTGATATAAAGCTTGAATTGGTAATTTGTTGTTTGGGGGTCTAATCATTCATAGTGTTTTCAACACTATTTGAACTTTCATATCTCCTTACAATTTCTTTTATGTCAAAAAGCTCTACAAATGTCAATCTCTAAAAGGAGAAAGAGCTGAAAAAGCGTTGCTTTGAAAACTAGTTTGACTAGGAAAAGGTGGAGCAAAATTTTGTTTAAAATGTATGGTGCCAAAGCCAAAAAGCTTATTCATCAAAGATATATCAAAAAGTTCATGGCATCGCTTCTAAAAAATTTGAGTTGTATTGATCAAAAGTATGAAAAATGAAAGCCAAATGAAAAGCTTTCAATCAATGTAAATACTTTGGTGGGGGGTCATATATGTTTATTTCTACTAGTGAGATAGGTCACTTGACTTCGTGCTAGTTATGTATGACTTGATTGAATTGATCATTGAAGCTTTATACTAGACTATGGACTAGTTCATACTTGTTTCACACACACAATACACAAGTCTAATGTTCAATGAATGCCTATTTCATTTGTGTGATTGTATGTGTTCAAATGTGATGTGTGTGTGCTCAACCATATGTGGATTAGACCAAAAAGATTTTTGATCGTTTTATTTGTATTTGAAAGTGTTTTTCATCACTCTTTGTTGTTAAATTTTGTACTTACTTTGTTTTTCAATGTTTTAAGCTTGTTTGTGTGTGAAAAACAGGGGTCAGAGTCTTTCGCGAGTTGTTCGTGACTTGGCTGCGAGTTGCGAAGCTGAAAAATGCATTTTTTGCATTTTTCGTCATTAGCAAAGACTTTCACGAGTAGCTCGTGAGTTCGCAACTCGCGAAATTCCCAGATCAGCTATTACATGGGTACTTTGTGAGTTTTGGGTCCGAAACTCCTCATGTCTCTATTATGACTCTATCCTCTCCAAACCCTCTTTTTCAAAGCTTCTACATCAAAACCCAACTAATTTCGACTGTTTTACATTCTATAAAAATCTCTAATGTAATCTTTAACACTTTTAATTGATTTTGATCCTTAGATTATGTTTTTTTGGGGGGGGGGGGGGGTTTATGTTCATAGTTGGGATTTTCTCAAATGGGGGTTGGAAAACTTAATTTTTGTCAATCTTTTTTATTGGGCTTTGTTTTAAATGATGATTTGCTTTGAATGTTAGCTACTTGTGGTAAAAATAACATGTATTTAAGGGTAGATCATTGTGGTCATTTTCATATGACTGTTTTGTGTTGGATCAAGTTGCTCATATGTTTCACATCATGTCTACTTGATCACATTTTACTTGTTACATTATACTTGTCATTTTATTACCTGCTTTACCTTGAAGGTCTAATGCATTTTGTGCATATGTTTCAGGTTACAATTATATATGTTTCTAGTTCATCACAAGTTTTAGATTTAGGTGTCAGTGAGTTTTGTCATTGTTCCCAAATTCACATTTAAGTCTAGAGTTTGTTATAGGGTGTTTTGTCACGGAATAGCCAAAGGGGGAGATTATAAAGTTGTGGTTTACAACTATGTTTTATGTTGGTTTTATTTCATGACAAAAAGTATTGTAATTGCAATAAATTATTTCCTTGTATTTTGTGGGATTTTATTGTATTTGGTATAGTATTAAGTTGGTGAAGAATCGAGCATGAAATAAAGATAAGTGCAATTTCGCAACTAGCTTGCAAGAAGTTTGTGAGTAAAGGTTCCCGTGAAAAGGCCACATGAAAAGCACATGCTGGAAGTTGAAGAGTCAAGTTCCAAGCTGTATTTCACAAGTATTTTGCGAGATAGGCCATCTCACGAGGTACTCGCGAAACTCTCTGCCTGGCGGATTTTATGTGTAACTTTCTTACCATTTACCAATACTATATATACCCTCATTATCTACAAAAGTATAGGAGGCTATATTCAGAGGAAAAAAAAAAAACCCTAGATAGGTTTCTACAACACAACACACCCACCTTTTAGAGAGAAAGAGCTACTCATCATTAGTGAGAAATCATTGTAGCCTTTTTTCTTCCCTCTCCCATTGTCATATCTTGAGAGGAGATTTTTACCCAAACCCAACCCACACCTATTCAGAGTATAGTGAGTGTTTTGGAGCTTGGGAAGCTTTAGGGATTTGCCAAAAGAAGCCGGTGAGGCTTTGCAGATGTAATCGGACGGTATTTCGGGATTCAAAAAGCTAGTGCAGACAAGACTCCGAGAAGTCCGTTGGTAGGAGGAGCTTGGAGGGCTCAAGTACATTGGGTGGACTAGGCTTGAAGGGTCATTTGTTATTTGTGTACTCCAACTTATTCACTAGTGGATCAATTTTGACTTGGAAGGTCACGAATAGGTTTTGCGTCGAGTTCTTCGATTTCCTCTTTGATAACACATCTGGGTGTTATCTTGTGTTTGCATCTCTCTTCCCTAACTATTTAAACTTTATATATATTGTTGTGTGCTTGCTTATGGCTTAGAGAGTAGATCCGGTGATTATGCTTCATTTATTCGAAACACTTGTGAACTTGACAGCCTAGCATGACTCTTCATCTTCCAATCATGTGCTTCACATGTGGCCTTTTCGTGGGTTACTTCTCGCAAGCTAGTCGCGAACTGCACTGATTCATCTTTTGAAGCTTGATTCTTCACTGATCTCTCACACTCGTCCCTTATAAATAAACCCACATACATACAGGAAAAATGTTTGAAGAAATTACAATCAAATGTGGCACAAAAATAAAGCCAACACAAACTAGTTGGAAATCACAACTTTACAATCTCCCCCTTACCTAATAGTTGATATGGTTGCCTTCCACAAATGCATTGGCAAAGAACTCCCTTATGATGCAATCATAGACATCAACCATGGGATTCAACAACTTGGTCTGGAATGAATGTGTTCCTTAAGGACTCAAGGTCTACAGTCCTTTCCAAGATGATAGAGGCCGTTTTGTAATGATCATTGTAGGCCATGTTAGCATCATCGTTTCTAAACGAATCCGGGGAGAAGCGAGGACGCTTTGCTGATTTCTTTTTGCTATTTTCTTACAAGGAGGCATCTACACAAAAAAAAAAAACAAGCAAACAAAACAAACACAAACATGGTAACAAACTTGATTAGATACAAGTTAGTCCATAAACACGAACAAATTGTCCTAAAAAGGAAATAGAGAAGCAAGCATAGTCATGCACTAAACACAAGAGCTTGTTCAAACCCCCAATTAAAATTACGGCTAGATTGCTTTTACTCTAACTTAAATAAAGTGCGAAGCAAGAGTAAATATGAGCAATGAACTGATAATACTACTTTAAACCATATTCGTCCATCATCAACAATAAAATGAAAGTTTAAAGAGTAGGGAAGAGAGATACAAACACAGGATAACACTAAGACGTGTTATCAAAGAGGAAACCAAAGAACTCGATGAAAAACCTCTCTGTGACCCTCCAAGTTGAAATCGATCCACTAGTGAAAAAGTGGGAGTAAACAAATAACAAAAGACCCTCTAAGCCTAGTCTACCCAATGTACTTGAGCCCTCCAAGCTCCTGCTACCAACGGACTTCTCAGAGTCTTGTCTTCACTAGCTATCTGGATCCCGCAATATGCCCGATTGCATCTGCCAAGCCTCACTGGCTTCTTTTGAAAAATCCCCAAAGTTTTCAAGCTCCAAAACACTTTCTACACTCTAAATAGGTGTGGGTTGTGTTTGGGTACAAATCTCCTTTCAATGTATGATAATGGGAGAGGGAAGGAGAAGAGACTACAATGATTTCTCTCTAAAGAATAAGTAGCTCTCTCTCTATAAGGTGGGTGTGTTGTGTTGTAGAAAACCTATCTAGGATTTTTCTTTCTGAATAGCCTCCTTTACTTTTGCGGGTAATGAGGGTATATATATAGTGTGGGTGAAGGGTAAGAAAGTCACACTTAAAATCCCCAAGGTAGAGAGTTTCGCGGGAACCTCGCGAGAGGGCCTGTCTCGCGAAGTACTTGCGAAATTCGGCCTGACACTTGACTCTTCAGCTTCCAGCATGTGTTTCTCACGTGCCCTTTTCATGGAAACCTTTACTTGCGAACTTCTTGCGAGCTAGTCGCGAAACTGCACTAATCTTCATTACATGCTTGATTCTTCACCAACTTAATACTAAATCTAATACAATAAAATCCCAAAAATACAAGGAAATAAATTAATACAATTACAACACTTTTTTTCATGAAATAAAACCAACATAAAACATAGTTGAAAATCACAACTTTACAATCTCCCCCTTTGGCTATTCCATGACAAAACACCCTATAACAGACTCTAGACTTAAATGTGAGTTTGGTAACAATGGCAAAACTCACTCACACCTAAATCTAAAACCTGTGATGAACTAGGAACATATATACTTATAACGTGAAACAATTGCACAAAACACATTAGACCCCCAAGGTAAAGCAAGTAATAAAATGACAAGTATAATGTAACAAGAAAAATGCGATCAAGTAAACACGATGTGAAACATATGAGCAACTTGATCCAACACAAAACAGTCATATGAAAATGACCACAATGATCACATAGCACAAAACACATTAGACCATAAAGCGACCGAGAAAACAAGCATAATATGAAACAAAATAAGACAAGGTTTTCTCATAAAAAAATGTCTTCTCTCCCTTGGTATATGCATCTCCCCTATGAAATTTCTCCCCCTACGAGTGTGCATGAGATAGAATCTCTCCCCCTGAGAATGTGCACACGAGTCATATAGAAATGATGATGCACTCGATACACTCTGGTATACTCTCTCGTATACTCTCCCCCTTTTTGTCACAAATAGACAAATGAATCAATAGGAAGGAAGGCAAGAAAAGAAGATATAAAGAAGGATAAGATGCATGAGGGGTGTAAGATGAATGAGAAAATGAAGCTCAAACAAAAGATAGCACATCTTAAAAATACAATGCTACAAAGCATAAAGTGAACATGATATGCTAAGAATGACGGAACAAGATGTAGACCAAGGCATGACATAGACACAAAAACATGTTATATGTGCTAAAAGATCTAAAAAGACTTAACTAGCACGAGTGAATGCAAAACATGTCAAGTGTTAGAGTGTGTGCATTAATGGTGCATCTAGTGTGCATGTTAGATGCATGACCAATGCATAAGCAAGCACTCATGGGGAAGAGTGTGTAAAAAACACAATCAATTATTAAAACATGATATAACATGAATAATTATGGTGATCTCTAAAAATTGGAACTCATCAGATTCTAAAAGAGTAAAAAAAATACCATAGAGGCATTTTATCAAATACATAGAGTGCACACACTACACATGCATAATAAACAATGCATGAACATATAAAAATCTATCCTTAAATACATGTTATTTTTGTCACAATGGGCCAACATCCAAAACAAATCATCATTTAAAACAAAACCTATCGGACCGTGTGCCTTACCGATCCAACGACCAATTGGTGAAGGATGAGGGGGCACAAATCTTTTATAGTATTCGATCACAGACCAAGCCCATTGGTATTGGAGCAAATTGTGAAATCTCTCACAATCCCTCCCTCACAATGTGGCTCCAACGATTCAAACCTATGACCGGGCTCTGATACTACTTGTTAGACTGTGTGCCTTACCAATCCTTCCAACAACCAATTGATGAAGGATGAGGGGGCACAAATCTTTTATAACATTCAATCATACACCAAGCCCATTGGTATTGGAGAAAATTTTGAAATCCCTCACAAAACCCAATAAAAAGATTGACATAAATTAAGTTTTCCAACCCCTATTTGAGAAAATCCCAACTATAAACATAAAACCCCACAAAAACATAATCTAAGGATCAAAATCAATTAAAAATGTTAAAGATTACCTTAGAGATGTTTATGGAATGTAAAACACTTGAAATTAGTTGGGTTTCAATGTAAAAGCTTTGAAAAAGAGGGTTTGGAAAGGGTGAAGTCATAAAAGAGTCGTATGAGGAGTTTTGGACCAAAAATTCACGATATATCAATAAAATAGCTGATCTGGGAATTTATTGAGTTGTGAACTTGCGAGCTACTCGCGAACATTTCTGCCTGAATGCCAAAAATGCATTTTTCAGCTTCGCGACTCGCAGCCAAGTTGCAAACTACTCGCGAAAGACTCTGAACCCTGTTTTTCAACACAAAAACAAGCATGAAACATTGAAAAACAAAGCAAGTGCAAAACTTAAACACAAAGAGTGATGAAAAACACTTCCAAATACAAATAAAATGGTCAAAAATCTTTTTGGTTTGATCCATGTATGGTTGAGCACACACACATCATATTTGAATACATACAATCACACAAATGAAATAGGCATTCATTGAACATTAGACTTGTGTGTTGTGTGTGTGAATCAAGTATGAACTTGTCTATAGTCTAGTATGAAGCTTCAATGATCAATTCAATCAAGTCATACACAACTAGCACGAAGTCAAGTGACCTATCTCACTAGCAGAAAGGAACATATATGACCCTCCACCAAAGTGTTTACATTTGATTGAAAGTTTTTCATTTGGCTTCCATTTTTCATACTTTTTGATCTATACAACTCAAGTTTTGAGAAGCGATGCCACGAAATTTTTTATATTTCTTTGACGGATAAGCCTTTGGCTTTGGCACCATACATTTTGAATACATTTTTGCTTCACTTTTTCCTAGTCAAACTAGTTTTCAAAGCAAGGCTTTTTCAGATCTTTCTCTTTTTAGAGATTGATGTTTTTAGAGCTTTTTGACATAAAAATAAATGTGAGGAGATATATAGGTGCAAGTCTATGCATGTACTAAGATCAAACAAGACTATTGACTAATCATTCATGACAAGCTTGAAGATCTATTTACAACAATCAAATGTAGATTTCTAGATGTCGCTCACACCTAAAAAAAGTGCATACATAACAAGCTAAGCTCGTAAATGCACTACGCCATTAGTACGGAGGTACTATGCTAAACTCACATGCGATATATGCTCAAACATATACGATCAAACTTTTTGAATTTTTCACTTTTTATGTGTTTTTGGATTTTTACTAACACAAAAAAAAAAAGGAATAAAAGTGAGATCAAATGCAAAAACAATGCATATAAAGAAATGCAAGATGCACAAATGCATGATAATGAAACATCTAATGCATAGAGAGTCCTACAAAGATCGTAAGAATTAAATTTTGGACCAAAAAAGCATAAGCTCAACCATAGGAACCCTTCCTCATTCAAATGGAATGATTGTTTGGAATGAGTGTCTCATGAGAAGTGAGACGAGGGTTGGAAGAATGAGAACCAGAGATGCACATAGACAAGGATGTAAGAGCATTAATCACATGCTTCAACAACTTACCACTTTCAATAAAATCCGGTTTAGCTTGCAAAGCATAACTTCCAAGAAGCTCAAGTTTCTCTTTTCTTTTGATTCTTTTAAGAGCTTGAAACTTAGAGTAATAAGGTCTTAGATGACCAAAAGCACCACAATGGTGACAAACAATGTGTTTAGGTCCACTAGGCTTTTTAGGGAGGGATCTAGCAACGTGGTTTTGTTCTCTCTTCAACATGGAATATTGAGGTCTTATGTGACCAATCACACCGCAATGGTGGCAAGTAGGAAAAAACTTAGATCACAAAAATCCCAAGGATTGGACCTAAACGAAGGCTTAGGCTTAAGAGTTTTTCTCTCAACTTTTGGTTTCTTTTGTGTGGAGGAATGTACACAAATTTGTTTTTAGAGGTAGAACTCACAATAGGTATAAAATCGGGCAACATAACATGATTGCAACAAAATTTTTCTTCCTTTTTAGCAATAGGTTCAACAATCAAACACTTGGCATGCATCTTAAGAGATTCATTTTCACATTTAAGATCATCAACAAGTTTAGCATCCAAGTCCACATTCAAACTCCTTTGGTTTTTCAAGAGAATGTTCAACAAGTTTCTTATACTTCTCAACCAATTTATTGGATTAATTGAGCTTAGCAATCAAATCATCCTTTTCACAAATGAACTTGCTCAAATTCTCATAAAACATCTTAACCTTTTTCTTCAAGAGTTTGACATTTGGAATTTTGACAACACCCATAAATTTGTGTAACATGTCATCACAAGCATGAGGATAAACACTCATAGAGGCATTTTCACAAACACATGGCATGTTACAATCAACAATAAAGTCGATCAAACTTTTTGGATTTTCTACTTTTTATGTGTTTTTGGATTTTTGACATAAAAGCAAGAAAAGATTGATAAAAAATAACAATGTAAAAACATTTAGAAAGAAATAAGGAAACAACCAAACAATTTCCAAAACAAACAAGCAAAAAGCACACAACCAAGCATATTCACAAAGCATAGGAAGAATTGATGCATTGATATGTTGTAATGCTTATGCATGAGTACCCCTCTTCACCCACACGTCACATGCGTTTGGGGTGATATCCCTATTGGATTGGGTATAAGAGTTAGGATTTTCAAACCTTCTATTGAAGCTTTCCAAGCAGGTGGTGAATGCACCAATCATCTTCATCACGTCCATCACACCGAGATCACCATTTCGACCTCTTGATGACTCAACAGCCCAAGTCCTCTTGTCTTTTCTTGGTCCTCTTGACCTTTGATTAGTTGCATTCTTCAATGCTCTAAGCTTATGACAGTTTGTTTTGGTGTGTCTTTGAAGTCCACAATGATGGCAAAAGTGGTTTGTTCTCGGACCTCTTTGTGATCTTGGAAGAGATTTCCCTCTAGCTTCAGGTTTGATCACTGATTGATTACGGGGCTTGTTTAACACCTTTTGGTCAGCCACGTTCTTCCTCTTTTCATCCCCTACTATCTTAGGTGTAGAGTCGGCCACTACAGGTTCTTTGGCTTGCACAAATTTCACTTCTTTAGTGATTTTGACAGCCGAACTACTTTCTCTGGTATATCCCAACCCGGATTTGTCTGAGAATTACTTTTGAGAGAAAATGACATTCTCTAGTTTCTTTGTGGAGACCTTCTCTACCTTGGCATTTGCTTGAACTACCTCAAGCTCAAGAAACTTTATCTTTGAATAGGCTTTAGTAAGCTCTCCATTCAGCGTCTCTATCCCACACTTTGCCTCCTTTTATTGCACTAGGAGAATTCTATAGTCCTCATCTGCCTTCTTTATCTTTTTCATAGCTGCCTTGGCCACACGTGCATATTCTCCTGATTTCTCAAGGAGTGAATTGAAGTTTTCTTGAAGTCCCCCTGCACTCTCATCTTCTTCACCATCCGATTCTTCTACAATTCCCATTGATTCCTCATCACTATGCTCCCCAAGCTCTTGTACAAGCAAATTCAAGTCCTCTGAAGACTCAACATGAGCAATGGTCATAAAAGCGAAGTAATTCCCTTCTCCGTCACAGCTTTCCTTAGAATCAAAATTGGATGAATCTGAGTCACTAAGAGTTATGGCATACGCCTTGCCCTTCGATTTCAAATAATTGGGACATTCTTTCTTGAAGTGTCCATGCCCGTTGCACTCGAAACAAGTGATTCCTTGTGTAGATTGGGATTCCTTTCCATCTTTCTTTTTGAATTCCTTTTCTCCCTTCTTGAACTTTGAAATTTCCCTTTATCACCAAATTTTCCATTGTTCTTGAATTTCAAGAATTTCCAGAAATTTTTCACAAGGTATGCAACATCTTTGTCAACAACATCCTCATTTGATGAGTCATGGACTTCCACTCTTTCATTCACAGTCTTAAGAGCAAGTGATTTTCTCTTCCTTTGTGTGGGCAACGATAATTCATAGGTCTGAAGTGAGCCAGTCAGTTCTTGGACTTTGATATCATCAAGGTCCTTGCTCTCTTCAATCGCTGTCACCTTGGCAGGGAAGCTCTCTGACAACGAACGAAGGATTTTCCTCACAACTTTAGAGTCCTCCGGTTTCTCCCCCAAGTTGAACTTGCCAATGACTACTTCATTTAGCTTGCTATAGAAAGAGTCAAAAGACTCGTCCTCACTCATTTTCAACTCCTCGAAACAAGTGGTCAGCATTTGCAGCTTGGTATCCTTCACTTTCTTTGTTCCCTCATACGTGGTCTCCAATATCTGCCATGCCTCCTTAGCAATAGAAATGTGAGATATCCTGTGGAATTCTTCAGGAGACACTCCACAAAAAATAGCGTTAAGTGCTTTGCTATTTGCATTAGACGCCGCAAGGGTTGCCTTATCCCGCGTGGATTTGGCAGCCTTCGGCCTAGTCCATCCAATATCCACCACATCCCAAACGGTTTCATTCATTGAACATAAAAATGCCCTCATCCTGACTTTCCAAAAGGCATAGTTGCTACCATCAAAATATGGTGGTGCATTTAAGGATTGAGACCAATCCATCTCAATACGGGGTCAAGGATCGCACTAAGGTGTTTAAACCACAAAGAGTGCACCCGCTCTGATACCAATTGAATGTTCAATTAGTGTATAAAACACTATGAATGTTTAGATCCCCAATTTACAAATTACCAATTCAACCTTAATATCAAACAATGTATGTGCGAAAAATGAATATAAGCTTATACCAGAATTGATAAACAATCTAAATCAAATAAAATCACATACACAGCAGAAATTAAATGGAAAAGATTAAGAGAAGAGAGATGCAAATACAAGGACAACACAATGATGTGTTATTGAAGAGGAAACCAAAGCCCTCAGCGTAAAACCGCTCTGCCGCCCTCTAAGCGGTCAATAATCCACTAAAGAATGAAGTTGGGATACATGAACAGCAGAAGACCCTCCAAGCCTAATCTACCTAGTGTACCTAAGCCCTCCAAGCTTCTTGCTCCAACGAGCTTGCTCCAAACCTTTTTCTTCTTTAGCTTACCGGATTCTGTTATAGCCCATAGCATCAACCAATAACCATTAGTCCCTTCCTAACTACTTCCCAAAGCACCAAATATCCTTCTCATAGATGTGGGTATGGTGAGAAAAGGATTTGGGTAAGAACCTCTCGAGGATGTAACAAAGGAGATGGTGAGAGTAGAGGAATTTGAAGAGTCTCTATGTATAGATTGTGGACGAATCAATCTTGTTTTTCTCTAGGGTTTCTCTCTCAAAATTATCTCTGGAAGCTCTCTACATTTCATGGGTATAAGGGGTATTTATACAGGGATGAAAAAGGAATGCGAAGAGTCAATTTTTCCCAAATAGGCTGGTCTGGCGACTTGGCCTCACAGCCTAGGACTTTTGTCCTGTAGTGCAACAGCTGGTGTGACTCTTCAGCTCCCCTGCATGCTTCACACATGTGCCAGCTTTGGCAACTTGCAAGTCGTGAGCCACCTGCGAGATCCAACCGCGAGTCTCTGCTTCACTGCACAATCTTGAGCATTTCTTCACACTCTCTCACACACTACCCTTACATGATTCTCACCTAAATACAGGGTTACTAATTGCTAAAATACAAGCAAATTTGGTACGGAATAAAGCCAATAAAATGGTTGATTAAATTCAACCTTACAATCTCCCCCTTTGGCTATTTCGTGACAAAACCCTACAACAAACTCTAGACTTAACGCGTGAGTTAGGAATAGTTGATCAAAACTCACTCATACCTAACTCTAGAATTTGTGAAGCTCTTGAACCATAAGAACAAGTATTTCTTGAAACACAAAAACACAATATGATCATTGTATGCAGAAAACTTGTAATGCATATGGAGCAAGCACAATGCAATCAAGCAAAATGGAAATAAGTAATAAACCAAGGCTTGACCAAAAACAAACAATCACTATAAAAAGTGATCACACTGCTCATTCACACATGGAATGAACATCTGGACATGCAAGCTAATAAGCTCAATTGTAAAGTATCATTTGCATGTCCAACACTCAACCAATGCAACAACACTAGGAAATTGCATTAAGGATATAAAATCCAACAAAGGGCATGAGAGTGAAGTACTTAAAGAAAATGCATCACATTTAACAACAAGTACTTAAGCTACAAAGCATGGGTACAAAAACCTTAAAAGCTTACAAAAGCAACGGGTACAAACCTAAATTAAAAAAAAAAAAAAAAAAAAAAAAAACTTCTATATAAAACCAAGTACTAACAACTTTGACAAAAGTATAAACACCATATCCACACAAAAGTTTATATATATATATATATATATATGTAAAAAATGAGCAAATGCCTATAGACAGGACAACTCCCCCTTTCATTATGCACACTTCTCCTTCCTGTGTTGCTTTCCCCCTTACTGTATGCTATCTTTCTCCCCCTTTTTGTCACAAATAGCTAAAGGCTTTCTTCTAGCTTTTGCTGAATAGCATCTAATTGTGTCTCAATGGTTGTGAGTTGCACTTGAACTTGGTTGTTGGTGGAGTAGAGGAGTCACTCTAAACCGGAAATTCGTTGAGATACATTCCCAATCAAATTGCTTAGCTTGTCAACTTGAGAACTAGATACAGAAGAAGTGCCAGTTGTTTGCACAAGTGTAGCTGAAGCATGATTTGGTGGAGTTGCATGTGTGGATGGCTCACTCTTAGGTGTTCTAGAGGAGTGACTCTTGCTTGCTTGAAGAGTTATCATAAATATTGGTCGAGAATGCGATATCATTTTTCCATCTGTTGGTGAACGGACACCTTCACGAAGGAAGATCTTCATGATGAGACTACAAAAAGGAAGACATGTTCGGGCTGCTAATCTAGCTGCTGCTTTCCCAATGGTTTGAAAGATGTGGGCATAGATGTCAATCGATATGCCAGTAATGAGATCACGGAGAAATTGTGCTCTTCCAAGATTGATGAAAGCAGTGTTAGACAGTGGGTAAAGATTGGAGAACAAGATCAATTTTAGAGTCGTCAGTTCAGGCAAAAACTGTGCAGTGCCTATAGAGGAACCCTTGCTTCTAACTTCATGATCAGGTCCAAGAACTTGAAGTATGTCTTGTACCTGAAGTAGTCTATCATCATATGGAGTGAGGTCCAGATTTGCTGGTCTGGTGATGCGAAGAACCTTAGCAATGTAGTCTGGATTGATGGAGAATTTTGTTCCTCTTACCCAACAATTCAACTTTACTTTGGTGTATCTGGCATTAGAGTAGAATTCTTTAACCAATTCATTAACCGGGTCTTCAAAATTCCCGAACAGATCAGCCTAATCTCTTGATTCAAAAATCCTAGGGATAAATGTTGTTTCCAAGGAATCAAATCGTTCGGCATGTTCCACAATTGTAGGAGCATCTACAAATATTTTTGAGTAAGTTTGTGAATTAAGAGGAGTCCTGAATCTCTCATTGTTTGGATCTTGAAATGATTGAGTCGAGCGACGAGTTCGTTTAGCAACAGGGGATGGAACATCAATTACAATGTCCTTTCCTTTAGAGGAACGACGTGACATCTGCAGAAGAGAAGACACACAACAGAGAACCAAGTGCAAAAAATCCAAGACACATACATCAACTTGATTAGCTTCAGGTTAGTCAAAAAAATTGAATAAGCATTGGTATTCAAAGATAGACATCACTCAATCATATAACATGGCCAAAGATAGTACTAAGAAAACATTAGCAACACTGATGCATAGTGAATTTGAGAATGTAACCGATGATCAAAAATGATGATTGTATAGTTATAATTCAGAAGAAAGTGATCAATGATCATTACACAGTCACAAATAACTGTCATTGTGACACTATACCATGAGCATGATATGTGCAGAACAACACAGTCAAGAAACACAACTCAGAGCACAAACTCTAACCAGAGAAACTAAAGCATGATACCAATCATATTTAGTATCCTAGAAACAAGATTAACCAAACCCAAACTCACAAACATTAACCTAGCCTATGTCCGAATCCACATATATCACAAATCAAAACCACAACACACAGATTCAAGAAAACAAGGTTATAATTATGAAGAACTTAAAGAAAATGAGAAAACCCATACCTTTTTCTTGAAGATTGGTGGTTGAAATGATGCAAAGGTGGAGGTTTTTTAGAGTGACACAGTGAGTTTGAGAGAGAGTTGAAATGGGGAAGACAATGAACAGTCACAAAAATTTGAGGGAAAACTGAAAAGTTTTAAAAAACTGACCTTAAAATGCAAAACACACGATTTTCGCGACTGAGTCAAGCCGCATGCAAGTCGCTAGGACCAGCCACCAGAACACTTAAAACAAAAATTTGAAAAAAAATTCTAAGTATTTTTCTCGACTGAAAGGTCTACCCGCGAGGAAGTCGCAAGGTAAGCCGCAAAAATCTCTATGTACCTCTCACGACTGAACCTTCCACCCGCGAACAAGCTGCCACAGTGAGCCGCGAGAATCATAAAAACCCAATTTTTGAAAAATAATCTAAGTATTTTTCGCGACTGGGACATTGGCCCGCCAGTGAACCGCAAAAAATCTCTGTATGGGCTCGCGACTGGGGCATGCGACTGGACCAACTCGCGACTGAGTCGCCAAAACAGGACACCTCTGTTTTTGAGCTTTTGATAATTTTTGTAAAAACAAAATACTTTCCAAAAACAAACTAAAAGACTCAAAAATCTTGTTGTGTTTGATCAACAAAGATTAAGCATGTGAAAATACATTTAAATAAGTACAATCACATAAATGAATATGACATTCATTGAACATAAACATGTGTGATGTGTGTGGATATCAGAAATGAGATAGTCCTTAGTCTAATGTGAAGCTTCAATGATCAATTCAACCAAGACATACACAATTAGCACTAGATGATGTGACCCTTCTCAATTATAGAAATATGCATATATGACCTCCCACATGAACTTGATTACATTCCTTTGAAGCTTTTCATTTGGCTCCATGAACATCATATCATTTGATCTTTTTGAATCAATACATCTCATCGTGAGATTGATGCCTGAAATTTTTTATATTTCAATTTGATGAGACAGCCTTTGACTTTTTGCGCATCATACTTTTTTTTTTTTTTTTGGTCGCTTTCCCTTTTTCCTAGTCAAATACTAGTATGTGCAACAAGCTTTTGCAGCTCAATATCTTTTTTTCATTTGGAGATTTACATTTGGTGAGATTTTTAAGTAAAAGCAATAAAATAAAATAGTGGGAAGATATATAGACACAAGTCTATGCATGTCTCAAGATCAACAAAACCATTCACTAATCATTCATGACAAGATTGAAGATTTGAATGTTCAAATAGAGTTGAAAACACTATGAACGTTTAGACCTCTAAATAAACAAATTACCAATTCAAGCTATATATCAAACAATGTATATGTGGAAAATGATTATAAGCTAATACCAGAATTGATAAACAATCTAAACCAATTAAAATTACATCCACAGTAGAAATTAAATGGCAAAGATTAAGGGAAGAGAGATGCAAACACAAGGACAACACAACGATGTGTTATCGAAGAGGAAACTGAAGCCCTCAGCGTAAAACCTCTCCGCCACCCTCCAAGCAGTCAATAATCCACTAGAAAATGAAGCTGGGATACATGAACAGCAATAGACCCTCCAAGCCTAATCTACCCAGGTACTTAAGCCCTCCAAATTTCTTGCTCCAACAAGGTTACGCCGAACCTTTGTCTTTTCTAGTTTACTGAATTCCGCTATAACCCATAGCATCAACCAATAACCATTGGTCCCTTCTTAACTTTTCCTAAAGCACCAAAAGGCCTTCTCACAGATGTGGGTATGGTGAGAAAAGGATTTGGATAAGAACCTCTCAAGGATGTAACAATGGAAAGGATAAGAGTAGAGGAATTTGAAGAGTCTCTATGTGAAGATTGTGGATGAATCAATTTTGTTTTTCTTTAGGGTTTCTCTCTTAAAATTCTCTCTGGAAGCTCTCTACATTTCGTGGGTTTAAGAAGTATTTATTCTTGGGTGAGAATGGAATGCGAAGAGTCAGTTTTTCCCAAACAGGGTGGTCTAGCTGCTTGGCCTCACGACTTGACTGAGTCGTGGGTTCAAGCTACGAGATAACAGAACGGCCAGGCTGGACTTTTTGTCTTGTAGTGCTCCAGCTGGCGCGACTGTTTAGCTTCTCGTACGCTTCACTTGTGTGCTGATTTTGGCGGCTTACCAATCGCGAGTCACCCGTGAGTCCCAGCCACGAGTCTCTACATTCTTGCATAATCTCGAGCATTTCTTCACACTCTCTCATTCACTACCCTTACATGATTCCCACCTAAATACAGGGTTACTAATTGCTAAATTACAAGCAAATTTGGCATGGAATAAAGCCAATACAATGGTTGATTAAATTCAACCTTACAATCTCCCCCTTTGGCTATTCCGTGACAAAACCCTACAACAAACTCTAGACTTAACGCGTGAGTTGGGAACAGTTGATCAAAACTCACTCACACTTAACTCTAGAATCTGTGAAGCTCTTGAACCATACAAACAAGTATCTTCTGAAACACAACAACACACTATGATCATTGTATGCAGAAAAACTTGTAATGCATATGGAGCAAGCACAATGCGATCAAGTAGAATGGAAACAAGTAGTAAACCAAGGCTTGACCAAAAAAGAACAATCACTATGAAAAGTGATCACAATGCTTATTCACACATGGAATGAACATTCAGACATGCAAGCTAATAAGCTTAATTGCAAAGAATCATTTGCATGTCCAACACTCAACCAATGCAATAACACTAGGAAATTGCATTAAGGATATAAAATCCAACAAAGGGCACAAGAGTGATGTACTTAAAGAAAATGCATGACATTTAACATCAAGTACTTAAGCTACAAAGCATGGGTACATATACCTTAAAAGCTTACAAAAGCAACAGGTACAAACACTTAACACATACAAAATAAAACATCATAAATATTAATAGACTAAAGTTTCACAATTAAACAACACTATGAGTTTTAAACCTTTAAACCAAAACTTTAACCACAATATATCAAACCCATAGAGAGAGCATTAGCCAAACATAATACCATAAGAGAAATAAAGTAAAGCTGAAACATAAACTGAATAAACACTAATAAACACTGTTTATGGCATGCTCCCCCTCAAAATGGCGCTCCCTCTCAAGAGCTGCCCCTCAGAAATTCTCCCCCTTTTTGACTGGAATGGCCAAAGGGTCACTGCTGGGTGTTGATGCCGTCAAACTTGGCTGAAAGTACATTGAGCTGATCCTGAATAGCTGCCATCCTATCATTATGCTCATTCTAGACTTCTCTGAGTCCATTAATCCTCTCCAGGATGATTTGAAACGCATCTGGAGGTACAACTGATGAGGTTGAAGCCCTGCTCCTCTTGCCTCTACTTCTGGATGTAGACGTCTATCCTGCAGGCTTTGCTTCAGTTTCCATAGGATCACCTTCTCCTTGGTCACCCTCCTCTTCATCACTTGGAAGACGAACTTCTATCCTTGTGAGGGTTAGTTTGTTTATGGCTGATAGTGGAGTCATGGGACTGATATCTTGAGGGATTGCAACACCTTTTGCTCTAAAAAGTCTCATGAGAAGACTAGAAAAGATTAGCTTGGGCTTGGAGGTGGTTCTAGTCTCATCTACAATTGTGTCAAATATGTGAGAGCTAATGTCAATGAAGGTTTTCTCCTTGAGCTCCATAAGGAAGATAGCTCTGGCATTAGTAAGAGTAGTCATCTTTCTTATAGGATACAAGTTGAACATCATGATGGTGGTCAGACAACTCATGTCAATAGGGAAGGCATTAGTATTGAGACATCTCCCCTCTTTAACACCACCAATCCGAGTCTGGACAGTGTGTATAGATAGCATCCTGTCTTTGTAGTTGGTGAAATTGTGATCCTCTAATCCCTCAAGCCCTAGAACCTCATCAATATCATGTGCATCTATGGTGAACTCATGTCCTCTAATCCAGCAGTTTAGTTCATCGTCCCTTATGCTCACATTTGCATAGAATTCCCTTATTAAAGGCTCACACACTGCAGGTAGGTCACCCAGCAACTTATCCCATCCTCTGCCTTCAAAGCATTCTGGAATGAAGGTATCCTTCCAGTCATTTAAATCCACAAACCTCTACTGGATAATTGTTCCTTTCATGAAAGAATCTCTGTATCTCTCAAAGTGCTGAAGAGACTTAAACAGGTTGTGGTCCATTTTCAATCTTTTGTCAGCCTTTTTAGCTGGAGTCTTCTTCTTGGTAGGTGTGGGAGCCATCTGTAGACAATCAGACGAGGCCACAATAGGAACATAACACAATAGGTGGACGTTCACATGTATTAGTAACAAGTTAGTTATAAAGGGAGTGATAAAGAGTCAAGACAGTACATAAACCAAACACAATTGAGAGAAATAACTCAAATTAAAACCCAAACAGGTACAATCTGACTTGATGCAAACTGCAACATGCACTCAACAACTTTATTTAGATAGTGTAAATCACACTCAGTCAAAAGAAGCATATGTCAATGAGACATAACTTAAGAAATATGAAATGATCAAGACAAACCATCAAGACAGAAGCACACACAGTTTGCAACACAAAAACAAAGCATTATAAGCCAAACAAACACAAATATCTCATGGGTATGTAATATTTCAAACAGCAAAGGTCCGAAAACATATTAGCTTAATGAGAATCAATCATGATAGCAAACATAGTCAGCAGATTAGCAACAAAAATTAATCAACCCCAAACAATCAAACCCAACATTTTAGGCAGACCCAAACACCCATATTCGAACATTGCAAACCACACATATTACCAGACAAAATCACAACTCGCAGATCCAAGAGAATAAGGTTCAAAACATGAAAACTGAAGTGAAAAATAGAAAAACCATACCTTTTTCTTGAAGATTGGAGTAGAAATGATGCAAAAATGGAGGTTTTTCGAAGAGATACATGGTGAGTTTGAGAGAAGAGAAATGGTGAAAACAATGAATAGTCACAAAAGTTTGAGAGAAAACTGAAAAGTTTTGAAAAACTCCCTTTAAAGTGCAAAACACGCGATTTTCGTGACTGGATCAAGTTGCCAGTAAGTCGCCAGGGTAAGCCGCGAAACACTTTGAAACCAAGATTCTTGAAAAATTTTCTAAGTGTTTTTCGCGACTGGGGGATCTACTTGCGAGACAGTCACTAGGTAAGCTGCTAAAATCTCTGTGTATCCCTTGCGACTGGACCTTCCATCCGCGAACAAGTCGCTACACTGAGCTGCAAAAATCATAAAAACTCAAATTTTGAAAAATATTCTAAGTATTTTTTGCGACTAGGGTATTTACCCGCTCGTGAGTTGTAAATGAGCAACGGAAACCCTCTGAGTAAAGTTCGCGACTGGGGCATGCGACTGGACCAACTCACAACTGAGTCACTAGATTAGGCCAACACTATTTTTGAAATTTTGACAACTTTTGTGAAAAACAAAATGCTTTCCAAAAACATCTAAAACACACAAAAATCTTTTTGTGTTTGATCAACAAAAATTGAGCATGTGAACACATTTAATCAGGTACAATCACACAAATGAATATGGCGTTCATTGAACATAGACGTGTATGGATATCAAAAACGAGATAGTCCTTAGTCTAATGTGAAGCTTCAATGATCAATTCAATCAAGACATACACAACTAGTACTAGATAATGTGATCCATCTCAATTATAGAAATATGCATATATGACCTCCCACATAAACTTGAATACAATTTATGAAGCTTTTCATTTGGCTCCATGTTCAACATATCATTTGATCTTTTTGAAACAAAACATCTCATTATGAGATCGATGCCTGAAATTTTTGATATTTCACTTTGATGAGTTAGCCTTTGACCTTTTGGGCATCATATAATTTTATTTTTGGTTGCTTTCCCTTTTTCTTAGTCAAATACTAGTATGTACGACAGGCTTTTGCAGCTTAATATCTCTTTTCATTTGGAGATTTACATTTGGTGAGCTCTTTAATTAAAAGCAATAAAATAAAAAATGGGAAAATATATAGGCACAAGTCTATGCATGTCTCAAGATCAACAAAACCAATCACTAATCATTCATGACAAGTTTGAAGATCTATTTACAACAATCATATAGATTTCAAGATTTCTTCCACAATGATATGAGTGCATAAGGAACAAGCCATGCTCGTAGATGTACTAAGCCATAAGTACAAAAGTACAAGGCAAAACATGTTTTGAGACAAAACTCAACAAAGTCGATCAAACTTTTTGGATTTTCTACTTTTTATGTGTTTTTGGATTTTTGACATAAAAGCAAGAAAAGATTGATTAAAAACAATAATGTAAAAACATTTAAAAAGAAACACGTAAACAGCCAAACACTTTTCGACACAAACAAGCAAAAAACACACAACCAAGCATATTCACAAAGCATAGGAAGAATTAATGCATCGACATGTTGTAATGCTTATGCATGAGTACCCCTCTTCATCCATATGTCACGTGCGTTTGGGGTGATATCCCTATAGGATTGGGTACGAGAGTTAGGACTTTCAAACCTTCTGGTGAAGCTCTCCAAGCAAGTGGTGAATGCACCAATCATCTTCATCATGTCCATCACACCGGGATCACCATTTCGACCTCTTGATGGCTTAACAGCCCATGTCCTCTTGTCATTTCTTGGTCCTCTTGACCTTTGATCATTAGCATTCTTCAATGCTCTAAGCTTATGACAATTTGGTTTGGTATGTCCTTGCAATCCGCAATGGTAACAGAAATGATTCATTCTAGGACCTCTTTGTGGTCTTGAAAGAGAACTTCCTCTAGCTTCAGGTCTGATCATTGATTGGTTACGTGGCCTATTCAACACCCGTTGGTCCAACACATTCTTCTTCTTTTCATCCCTTACTGTCTTAGGTGTGGAGGCAGCCACAGCAGGTTCTTTGGCTTGCATAAACTTCACTTTTTTTGTGATTTTGACAGCTAAACTACTTTCTCCAGTATATCCTGACCCGGATTTGTTTGAAGAATGCTTTTGAGAGGAAATGACATCATCTAGCTTCTTGGTGGAGACCCTCTCTACCTTGGCATTTGCTTGTACTACCTCTTGCTCAAGAAGTCTCACTTTTGTGTGAGCCTCTGACAGCTCTCCATTCTGCCTTTCTATCTCACACTTGGCCTCCTTATGTCGCACTAGGAGACTTCGATAGTCCTCCTTTGCTTTCTTCATCTTTTTTACAGCCACCTTGGCCACCCTTGTATACTCTCCTAACTTCTCAAGAAGTGAGTTGTAGTTCTCTTGAAGACCGGTTGTGCTTTCATTTTCTTCAGCATCTGATTCTTCAACAACTCCCATTGATTCTTCATCACTATGCTCCCCAAGCTTTTGTACAATCAAATTTAAGACCTCCAAAGACTCAACATGAGCAATAGTCATAAAGACGGAGTAATTCCCTTCTCCGTCACAAATTTCCTCAGAATCATAATTAGATGAGTCAGAGTCACTGAGAGTTATAGCATATGCCTTGCCCTTCGATTTCAAATAGTTGGGACATTCCTTTTTGAAGTGTCCATGCCCGTTGCACTCGAAGCAAGTGATTCCTTGTGTAGATTGGGATTCATTTCCATCTTTCTTTTTGAATTCCTTTTTCTCCCTTCTTGAACTTTGGAATTTCCCTTTATCACCAAATTTACCATTGTTCTTGAATTTCAAGAATTTCTGGAAATTTTTCACAAGGTATGCAACATCCTTATCAACGACATCTTCATTTGATGAATCATGGACTTTGATCCTTTCCTCAACCGTCTTAAAAGCAAGAGATTTGCTCTTCCTTTGTGTGGGCAATGACAATTCATAGGTCTGAAGCGAGCTAATCAATTCTTGGACTTTGATATCATCAAGGTCCTTGCTCTCTTCAATTGCTGTCACCTTGGCACGGAAGCTCTCTAGTAGTGAGCGAAGGATTTTCCGCACAACTTTAGAATCCTCTGTTTTCTCCCCCAAGTTGAACTTGCTGATTACTATTTCATGCAGCTTGCTATAGAAAGAGTCAAAGGACTCGTCCTCATTCCTTTTTAGCTCCTCGAAACGAGTGGTTAGCATCTGTAGCTTGGTATCCTTCACTTTCTTTGTTCCCTCATACGTGGTTTCCAGTATCTCCCATGCTTCCTTAGCAACCGTGATATGTGAAATCCTGTGAAATTCTTCTGGAGAGACACCACAGAAAATAGCATTCAAGGCTTTACTATTAGCGTTAGATGCCGCAAGGGTTGCCTTATCCCACGTGGATTTGGTAGCCTCCGACCTAGTCCATCCAATATCCACCGCATCCCAAATGGTTTCATCCATAGAACATAAAAATGCCCTCATCCTCACTTTCCAAAAGGCATAGTTACTACCATCAAAATATGGTGGAGCATTTAAAGATTGAGACCGGTATCTTAATAAAGGGTCAAGGATCGCATAAAGGTATTTAAACCATGGAGAGTGTACCTGCTCTAATACCTATTGAATGTTCAAATAGCGTTGAAAACACTATGAACATTTAGACCCCCAAATAAACAAATTACCAATTCAAGCTATATATCAAACAATGTATGTGCGAAAAATGATTATAAGCTAATACCAGAATTGATAAACAATCTAAACCAATTAAAATCACATCTACAACAGAAATTAAATGGCAAAGATTAAGGGAAGAGAGATGCAAACACAAGGACAACATAACGATGTGTTATCGAAGAGGAAACCGAAGCCCTCGGCATAAAACCTCTTCGTCGCCCTCCAAGCGGTCACTAAATCCACTAGAAAATGAAGTTGGGATACATGAACAGCAATAGACCCTCCAAGCCTAATCTACCCAGGTACCTAAGCCCTCCAAGCTTCTTGCTCCAACGAGGTTACGTCGAACTTTTGTCTTTTCTAGCTTATCGGATTCCGCTATAACCCATAGCATCAACCAATAACCATTGGTCCCTTCTTAACTGCTTCCCAAAGCACCAAAAAGCCTTCTCACAGATGTGGGTATGGTGAGAAAAGGATTTGGCTAAGAACCTCTTAAGGGTGTAACAATGGAGAGGATGAGAGTAGAGGAATTTAAAGAGTCTATATGTGAAGATTGTGGATGAATCAATCTTGTTTTTCTCTAGGGTTTCTCTCTTAAAATTCTCTCTGGAAGCTCTATACATTTTGTGGGTTTAAGGGGTATTTATACTTGGGTGAGAATGGAATGCAAAGAATCAGTTTTTCCCAAACAGGGTGGTCTAGCGACTTGACTGAGTCGTGAGTTCAAGCTGCGGGATAACAAAATAGCCAGACTGGACTTTTTGTCCTGTAGTGCTCCAGCTGGCGCGACTGTTCATCTTCTCGCACACTTCACTTGTGTACTGCATTTGGCGGCTTGCCAGTCACGAGTCACCCACGAGTCCTAGCTGCGAGTCTCTACATTCTTGTACAATCTCGAGCATTTCTTCACACTCTCTCACTCACTACCCTTACATGATTCCCACCTAAATACAGGGTTACTAATTTCTAAATTACAAGCAAATTTGGCACGAAATAAAGCCAATACAATGGTTGATTAAATTCAACCTTACAAGATCTATTTACAACAGTCACATAGAAATCAAGATTTCTTCCACAGTGATATGAGTGCATAGGGAACAAGTTAAGCTTGTAGATGCACAAAGCCATTAGTACAAAGGTATAAGGCAAAACATGTTTTGAGACAAAACTCAACAAAGTCGATCAAACATTTTGGATTTTCTACTTTTTATGTGTTTTTGGATTTTTGACATAAAAGCAAGAAAAGATTGATCAAAAACAAAAGTGTAAAAACATTTAAAAAGAAACAAGGAAACAACCAAACAATTTCCAAAACAAACAAGCAAAAAGCACACAACCAAGCATATTCACAAAGCATAGGAAGAATTAATGCATGGACATGTTGTAATGCTTATGCATGAGTACCCTTCTTCACCCACACGTCACATGCGTTTGGGGTGATATCCCTATAGGATTGGGTACGAGAGTTAGGATTTTCAAACCTTCTATTGAAGCTTTCCAAGCAGGTGGTGAATGGACTGATCATCTTCATCACGTCCATCACACCGAGATCACCATTTCAACCTCTTGATGACTCAACAGCCCAAGTCCTCTTGTCATTTCTAGGTCCTCTTGACCTTTGATCAGTTGCATTCTTCAATGCTCTAAGCTTATGATAGTTTGGTTTGGAGTTTTCTTGAAGTCCATAATGATGGCAAAAGTGGTTCGTTCTCGGACCTCTTTGTGATCTTGGAAGAGATTTCCCTCTAGCTTCAGGTTTGAACACTGATTGATTACGGGGCTTGTTCAATACTTTTTGGTCAGCCACGTTCTTACTCTTTTCATCCCCGACTACCTTAGGAGTAGAGGCAGCCACTACAGGTTCTTTAGCTTGCACAAACTTCATTTCTTTAGTGATTTTGACAGCTGAACTACTTTCTCCGATATATCCCAACCTGGATTTGTCTGAGAATTACTTTTGAGAGGAAATGACATCATCTAGTTTCTTGGAAGAGACCTTCTCTACCTTGGCATTTGATTGAACTACCTCAAGCTCAAGAAACTTTATCTTTGAATAGGCTTTAGTCAGCTCTCCATTCAGCGTCTCTATCTCACATTTTGCCTCCTTATGTCGCACCAGGAGACTTCTATAGTCCTCCTCTGCCTTCTTCATCTTTTTCACAACTGCCTTGGCCACACGTGCATATTCTCCTGATTTCTCAAGGAGTGAATTGAAGTTTTCTTGAAGTCCCCTTGTACTCTAATCTTCTTCACCATCCGATTCTTCTACAATTCCCATTGATTCCTCATCACTACGCTCCCTAAGCTGTTGTACAAGCAAATTCAAGTCCTCCGAAGACTCAACATGAGCAGTGGTCATAAAAGCGGAGTAATTCCCTTTTCCGTTATAGCTTTCCTCAGAATCAGATTTGGATGAATCTGAGTCACTAAGAGTTATGGCATACGCCTTGCCCTTTGATTTCAAATAATTAGGATATTCTTTCTTGAAGTGTCCATGCCCGTTGCACTCGAAACAAGTGATTCCTTGTGTTGATTGGGATTCCTTTCTATCTTTCTTTTTGAATTCCTTTTTCTCCCTTCTTGAACTTTGGAATTTCCCTTTATCACCAAATTTTCCATTGTTCTTGCATTTCAAGAATTTCCGAAAATTTTTCAAAAGGTATGCAACATCTTTGTCAAAAACATCCTCATCCGATGAATCATGGACTTCCACTCTTTCATTAACGGTCTTAAGAGCAAGTGATTTGCTCTTCCTTTGTGTGGGCAATGATAATTCATAAGTCTGAAGTGAGTCAATCAATTCTTGGACTTTGATATCATTAAGTTCCTTGCTCTCTTCGATCGCTGTCACCTTGGCACGGAAGCTCTCTGGCAATGAACGAAGGATTTTCCTCACAACTTTAGAGTCCTCCGTTTTCTCCCCCAAGTTGAACTTGCCGATGACTACTTCATTCAGCTTGCTATAAAAAGAGTCAAAAGACTCGTCCTTACTCATTTTCAACTCCTCGAAACGAGTGGTTAGCATCTGTAGCTTGGTATCCTTCACTTTCTTTGTACCCTCATACGTGGTCTCCAATATCTGCCATTCCTCATTGGCAATAGAAATGTGAGATATCATGTGGAATTCTTCTGGAGACACACTACAAAAAATAGCGTTAAGTGCTTTGCTATTTGCATTAGGCACCGTGAGGGTTGCCTTATCCCACGTGGATTTGGCAGCCTCCGGCCTAGTCCATCCAATATCCACCGCATCCCAAACGATTTCATCCATTGAACACAAAAATACCTTCATCTTGACTTTCCAAAAGGCATAGTTGCTACCATCAAAATATGGTGGTGCATTTAAAGATTGGGACTGGGCCATCTGAATACGGGGTTAAGGATCGCACTAAAGTGTTTAAACCACAAAGAGTGCACCCGCTCTGATACCAATTGAATGTTCAATTAGTTTATAAAACACTATGAATGTTTAGACCCCCAATTTACAAATTACTAATTCAAGCTTAATATCAAACAATGTATGTACGGAAAATGAATATAAACTTATACCAGAATTGATAAACAATCTAAGCCAAATAAAATCACATCCACAACAGGAATTAAATGGCAAAGATTAAGGGAAGAGAGATGTAAACACAAGGACAACACAATGATGAGTTATCGAAGAGGAAACCGAAGCCCTCGGCATAAAACCTCTCCGCCGCCCTCCAAGCAATCAATAATCCACTAAAGAATGAAGTTGGGATACATGAACAGCAGAAGACCCTCCAAGCCTAATCTACCCAGTGTACCTAAGTCCTCCAAGCTTCTTGCTCTAATGAGGTTGCACAAAACCTTTGTCTTCTTTAGCTTATCGGATTCCGCTATAGCCCATTGCATCAACTAATAACCATTGGTCCCTTCCTAACTACTTCCCAAAGCACCAAATAGCCTTCTCACAGATGTGGGTATGGTGAGAAAAGGATTTGGGTAAGAACCTCTCAAGGATGTAATAATGGAGAGGGTGAGAGTAGAAGAATTTTAAAGTCTCTATGTCAAGATTGTGGATGAATTAATCTTGTTTTTCTATAGGGTTTCTCTCTCAAAATTCTCTTTAGAAGCTCTCTACATTTCGTGGGTATAAGGGGTATTTATACTGGGGTGAGAAAGGAATGCGAAGAGTCAATATTTCCCAAAAAATGTGGTCTAGCAACTTGGCCTCGCGACTGGACTGAGTCGCTAGTTCAATTCATGAGCTATCGGCCTGGCCAGCCTAAGACTTTTGTCCTATAGTGCAATAATTGGCATGACTCTTCAGCTCCCCTGCATGATTCACACGTGTGCCAGCTTCAGTGACTTGCAAGCCATGAGCCACCCGTGAGATCCAGCCGCGAGTCTCTGCTTCACTGCACAGTCTTGAGCATTTCTTCACACTTGTTAGGACATATGTGGTTTCACTTGTTAAAGAACATATGTCATTCTTTTATGTAATTGGCTAATCCTTTGACAAAATGAACTCAACTTGTAATTGGGTAGTTCTAGATATTTTTAATACTTCAAGAAACAAGGTTTCAAGATCAAGTGTTGAAGTTATCAAGTCTGTCCAAGAAACAAGTTGAAGAAGTGCTGAATCATTAAAGCTCGACACTTGCTCGATAGCTGCTCGACAACTTCTATCTGTTGAGATTTATAAAATCAAAAATTCTGATTTGATTTCTTAGGATCCGTGGATGTGTCTTTGAGCCTTCTTTTCTTCTATCCCTAGGCATATAAAAGGATTGTTTTAAGGGTCACCAAAATGTTCACAAGTTGCACAAGCATTGAGCAAACTCTGTTCAAGAAAATTGTGACCGGAGACAAAGTTTTACCCTAATTCATCTCTTCTGAAGAAGTTGCTGTGTATGTGCACCTTTGGGTTTTATGACCAAGCATCTTCTTGATCTTCATCGTGGATGAACTGAAGAACTTTATAGCCAACAACTCTTTCTAGTTGGTGATTGAAGTCGCGTATTGGGATCCGCACAATTGGTTAATCACGTATTTGGGAGTCGTGCATCAAAAAGGGGAACTGTCACTACAGAACAAGTCCAATTGGGTATTGGGGTAAGGGTTCAACTGTAGGTTGGTAAGGTACTTGGGATTCCTTTACTTGTAACCGCTTGTGATAATAGTGGAGTTTCGGGAGTGGTGACCTGAAAATCACCCAGTGGGGTTTTTGCAGTCAGGTTTTTCCCCATTCGTAAACAAATCACCGTGTCATTTATTTTCCGCTGCATAATTAGTTTATTGGTGATTTGTTTGTGCTACCACGCGTTTACATATTAAATTGATTAATTAATAACTTGGCTAATTAATTAGTTAATTTAATCATAAGGGTCAATACATTTTTTGGCCTATCAACACTCTTTCACACACTACCCTTACATGATTGCCACCTAAATACAGGGTTACTGATTGCTAAAATACAAGCAAATTTGGCATGGAATAAAGCCAACCAAATAGTTGACTAAATTCAACCTTACAAGCACCTTTGATGACTAAAGAAAGTAGTGACTTCTACAACACCGGATCTTGAGATTCTTCAAGTAATAACACCAGTAGAAAATATGAGAGAGCTTTTTAGGTACAAAACCCTAAATACAAAAGAGGCACTCTCTTCTCTCTTTGGAAAGCCTTATAAAAACGTGCTTAGGGTTTCCTTTATATACTGGGAGAAGTAGATCTAAAACCCATATCCTTAATGTTCTTGAACTGCTGTTTGGGCTTAATTAAAATTCTGCAGATACGACTTTCGATCAGTCGAGCCTGTTCTTCGATCGATCGAACCAAGCAAATTCTGAAATCTTCTTTTTGCAGCTTGTATATTCTTGTGTGTTCACGATTTACCAATTGTTCTAAACTTTTAGAACCTAACAATCTCCCCCTTGGGCAATTCTTGACAAAACTTTCGTACAAAATGAAATGCTCAAATACAAGAACAACCCAATATAATAAAATGCCCAATTACATCACAAATCCCAATCTAAGACTCCTAACCTAGAAGTTGCAAGAAGAGGTAGAAAGTCTTGATTAGAATGTACCCGTCTTTCCTAAAACACTTAACAAACACATCACTGCATGTGTGGAAAGAAAGACATATAAACCATAATATGAAACAGAATATAAAAAACAAAAGTAAATTCTAACTCTCCCCTAAGTCAGATACATCAGAAAGTTTTTATATTCTCCTCCTTTGAAAAACATCTCCCCCTAAACAAAACAAACAGGATTCCCACATATTCCCACATTTCATCTAAATCTCCCCCTTTTTGTCATGTATTGACAAAGACAACTCATTGTTGCCCAAATTAAAAAAACATACGCAACAAAAGTCAAGAGAAAATAGAGAATTAAGGGAACACAAAACAATTCAACTCTATAGAAAATAGAGACAACTCCCCATATGCGCAACAAAGGTTAAAAACAAGCTTCTCCCCCTATAAAAATAGGAAACACAAAACAAGTGTTGGGAAAAACAGTTTTGGGGAAAATTTAGGAGGTGGGGATAAATAAAAAGATGCAAACCAAACTCAAAAAATTAAGTTGATAAGTTGAGGATACACATGAAAAAAATATTATCTCTTTCAATAAATGCAAACTTGACATTATGTGACCCATAAATAGTTGCATGAGTAGAGAAAATATTGGCACATTGATTATCCATCATATCTCTTAAGAAAAATATTTTCTGCAGTTCACACATAAAAATAGCATATACTAAAAGTACATAACTCAAAAATCAATCAATTTTTAGATCAAGTTGAGTACCCAATTTAGCAAAGTGTATGCATGTTATGTGTGAAAACAATGAGAGATATGACTGCAAAACTACAAGATGGATACAGAAAAACAATGTAATGCATGTGAATCCTAAACACAAATGATGCATACAAAAAAATTTGTTCAAAAACTTAGAAACTGAAAATTTTTCAGTTTCGATTGGTCGAGCATTGATCGAATGCCAATCGAGCCAAGCAGATTCAAACCAAAAATTTTTATCGCAATTTTGATCGGTCGAGCAACAGGTTCGATCGATTGAAAATATGGAAAAATCAAAATATTGAAAAACAGAGCATTTTAATGCAGAAACTCCTTAAAGCACAATGTTTTATGAATAAAATGCATGAGTACGAGGTGAAAAGTTTTTAAAAAAAACCTTTGAATTTAACCCAGATCTTCCAAAATCAAGATTTTCAATCAATTTGTCCTCAAATCTCAAATTTTAAACACATTTTGCATTAAGATCAATGAACTTTTAATCTTGGATGGCTAAAACAAGATCACACACAATATAATGTACGAAGTTTAGCAAAGAGTAACTTGTGTAGTGTGTGCAACTAGCAAAAACTTGAGATACATGTGAGGTGATATGTGAATGGTAATCAACCACAATCTCTACAAAATTCATCACATAAATTCGAAAGAGACAATCACCTAAAGAGTGACATCGTATAACTCCCACATCTCCTAGAATAAAAGCTTGCAATCATGTAAGTTTCTTGATTTGCCTCATAATGTATACACCAATTTTATTTAGTCAGAAACTTATTAAAGATAGTTGGGATAATGTACACACCAATTTTATTTGATTGTGAAGTTATTAAAGCCCAATAATGTACACACTGATTTTAGCAATTAAACCTAGGTTACACCTTATGTTCTTTTTTTGCATGTGCCACACTTTCTCGAGCACAAAATCTTACGATATGCACTAAGATATTCATGATTGGCTAGTAAACAGTGGTGAGATGGTTATTTATGTATTTATCAATAAGTTCAAGTCTGACAATCAAAGCCATGTGACTTCAAGATCAAGATCATGTGACCAAAAACTATAAACATCTTCCCACACAATATGCATTACAAAGCTCAAACTAGTAAAGTGCAATAGATAAGCTCATCCAAGCTAAACAGGGTACATAAACATGTTATGTAAAGATAAGGTGGCCAACCTTGATTTCAAATCCATGATATGTAATACAAAACACAAAAATCTTTTTGGTTTAAAAAAATTTAAGACCAAGAACAAAAAAGCATACATTATGCTAAATGATTAAAAATGCAAACGCAATGCATGGCAGTGCTTAACTAAGTTATAGAGGGTACACAAACAAGAAATATCAAATTTTTAATTAACCCTTGAGTACATGTACAAACTAGTACATACTCACACAAAATCAAAAAAAACTTAGCACTTATATAACACATACTATTCAAGTTTCTCCACAATGTCAAGCATGTTCTAAATCAAGAGAGAGATATCATAATTCATGTAATCCTCAAAAACAAATAAAACAAGACGCAAAATAAAAGATTTTTATCTTTTTGAAAATTTTCATTTTTTTTAATAAAAAATAACCTAAAAAACAAAACAACTAAAAACAAAAACAAAACATGTCCACAAATAATTGAAAGAATTAAATCAAGGACAAATAAACAACACTCACCTTAGCAAGTCTTTTCTCACCCATTTAGCACGAGTCTTCGGTTTTGTAGGTGAAAATCCATGAGAAGTAAAATGTATTTGAGAGATTACACAAATCTTCTAATAAAGACTGAAATCCTGCAAATTCTTTTCACAAGCCAACAAGCTCAAATTTTCCAAAAGAATATGAGACAATTTATATGGACTTATGGTAGGAGAAATATCATCACATATTCTAGATTTAAATACAAAATGCTTAAATTTCAATTTATGACAATTAGGACGAATGTGACTGGAGACGCTACAAAAGTGACAAACAGGAACAAATTTAGGAACATCAGTATTCCTAACAACAAATCTAGTCTTAGATTTTGGTTTTTGCCTCAACAAAAAACAATTTGGTCTAATATGACCAACACCACAAAGGTGACAAGTAGGCACAAAAATAGATTTATTATGCTCTCTAACAGTAGGTTTAGACATAAGTTTAAAAACTTCAGCATCTACATCAGAACTTTTATCTTTGTCTAACCTAACAAAATAAGCCTTTTCTTTATTATTCCTCTTGAAAGGAGGGATATAAACTTTCTTAGTTTTTGGCTTAAGAGAAACAGAAACACTTCTGTTATCAATAGCAGGCTTGGCACTAGTCAAATTTTCAATTTTAGCTTTAGATTCAACTAACTCTTGTTCCACGCTTTTCATCTTCTCATCTTGAGAGGAAATTTGATTTCTCAAAAATTCATTCCTTTTATTAGATTCATCTAATCTAACAACCAATTCCTCTTTTTCAAGATTAGCCAATTTTAACTCTTCCTTGAATTTCTTAGCAATTTTCATAGATTTTAATAATTCCTTATGAAGAGTTTCACAGGCATCAATAAAATCAATAGAAACATGATAAGAAAGACACTTCAAATTATCCATGACAATAGAGGTCAAGGATCAGCTCTTAGATCAAAAGATCTAAAACAAAAGAGCTACCCGCTCTAATACCACTTGTTTGTTTTTAGACCCCTTAAAACACAATCGGATTAACCTAGTTAACAAGCCAAGTTATTACTTAGTCCAAATTCCAGATCTAGGTTAACACAATCATATAATCATATCCATGCAAAGTGCAAAATATAAAGAACACAAAGATATAATCGCCCAAGAAAACCAAACCGGTAAAAAACCTGGGGAGGATTTAACCTAGCTATCCTCAAGGTAAAACAGCAAAACCACTATGAAAGAATTGAAGTTTGTACAATAGCGATTTAGACTACTAACATCCTATTGCTACATCGAGTAGAAAACTTACTACCACGACCCCATTATAGCTCCGAGTCCACGAACTACCTCTTTCTTTGGCCTTTGCAAAACACAAACACTCACGTTTGTGACTTTGAGATCCCACCCAAAGGTTTAGCAACACAAACTCTCCTGTTTATGACTCCAAGACCACGCTTGAAGGTTTAGATATTGCTACTTCGAGTAGAAAACTTACTACCACGACCCCATGATAGCTCCGAGTCCACGGGCTACTTCTTTCTTTGGCCTTTGCAAAACACAAACACTCACATTTGTGACTTTGAGATCCCACTCAAAGGTTTAGCAACACAAACTCTCCTATCTGTGACTCTAAGACCACCCTTGAAGGTTTAGATCATTAGCACCTTTAATGACTAGAGAAGGCAGCAACTTCTACAATATAGGATCTTGAGATTCTTCAAGTAATAACACCGGTAGAAAATATGAGAGAGCTTTTTAGGTCCAAAACCCTAAATACAAAAGAGGCACACTCTTCTCTCTCTGAAAAGCCTTATAAAAATGTGCTTAGAGTTTCTTTTATATACTGGGAGAAGTAGATCTGAAACCTTAATCCTTAATGGGCTTGAACTGCTGTTTGGGCTTAATTAAAATTCTGCAGATACGACTTTCGATCGGTCAAGCCTGTTCTTCGATCAATCGAACCAGGCAAATTGTGAAATCTTCTTTCTGCAGCTTGTATGTTCTTGTGTGTTCACGATTTGCCTATTATTCTAAACTTTTAGAACCTAACAGATTGGAAACAAAGAGGTTGTAAGGAGAAGTAAAAAATAAAATAGAGATTACCGTGTGGAGAACATTAAAAACTATACAATATAGTAACATATACCGTTAAATTCACTTAAAAAATTAAATTAACAATTAATAATCAAATACAATCATAGTACTAAATTTAAATTTAAAACTAATCAAACTCTAATTATGGAAACCATATTAATCATAACTAAAAAAGAGATGTTCTCTGATAGTAGTAGAAATTACATAAGAAATAAAGTTAGAAAATTTAAAAATCCATTTTTTTGACATTTCATTTAACCTTATTTATAATATATATATATATATATATATAATTTTCATACACCATTGCTTTTGAAAATCTAATGAACAATGCTACCTCTCATTTATTATCTTTGTTATACAAATCATCCGTTAGTAAATATATGATAATGGTAAGAAGTATTACAAATGAGATCACTAAAAAAAAAAAATTAATTAGCCACTATCATTATGGAGTAGTAGTCTATAATTTTATGCATCCAAAAAAATGGAATATATAGAGTTTTCTTAAAGGCATGTGTAAAGATTCACTATGTGTGTGTGTGTGTGTGTGTGTGTGTGTGTGTGTGTGTAAAGGTAAAAAAAAAAAAAAAGTATATTTAAGGTTTTTATTAACTTAAAAACTAATGAAAAACAATTGGTTTTTTTTTTTTTTTTTTTTGAGAAACATGAAAAACAATTGGTTAATAAATAAAATTATAGTATTAATAAAATATTTAATGAGAACATCCTAAAAAAATTCTCATGCGCAACGCACGGGTATGCGACTAGTAATAAGTAATAGTCGAAATGTTTGACTTTTTGTTGACCTCTTCTCATTGCGCCATGTGGCTACATAAATTAATGCCACATCTATGATTAAAAACACAACAATTGTATCTTTTCAATTAAACGTTCACCTTAAAAAATAAAAATAAAAAACTAACTGCCTATTATTATAAACTAGAGACACAACTCTTGGGGCTGTAGTTATAAATAAAACATCACTTCTTTTTTATATTTTTCTCACTGAACGTTCTTCTTTCCCTTCTCTCTCCCTCTATCCAAAATTTAGTATTTGCAATTGGACTTCTCTTTTTGATAACACTAGCTAGCAAAGTTCCAAAACAAGTTTAAAGGTCAGATACCTCTCCTCAAATGTATGGTAAATAAAAAGTGGGTTAACGTAGCACAGTATTTGTATTATAAACTCAAAGGATTTGCGTGAGTTTTTCTTTTTTTTTTTGGTTTCCCAAGGTATCCCCAGGCTTTGCCTAGGACTAATCCTCCGAGGTACTATGAGGCACCAAAGGTGGGGACCTCTCCCAAGAAGGTTTGCTGCATCCACAAGGGCTCGAACTAGAGACCACTTGCTTAAGCGACCAGAGCCTCTTCCACTCAGGCCAACCTTCGTTGGTAGGATTTGCGTGAGTTCTAAGTATATGTTATTGTGCAATTTATATTCATATTTGCGTTAATATTACTTTCAGTGGTGATATTGATTTTGATGTTGGATTACATAGTAACGTAACTGGTTTATTCTTTCTAATATTATTCCTTTTTCAAACAACAACTTTAGACAATCTCACAGTGCAACAATAAAACGAATACAGTAAATAGAGTTTGTATGAAAGACAAATTGTTGAAAGTTGTTATATATTGTTGCTATTAGTCTTTGATATAGAGAAGTATATATGAAACTATCAAATTGGTTTTGAGTTACTATTTGGTGGATTCTTTGGGCGACTTATATGTATTTATTTATTGCGTGAAACTGCCTGATTGATTTATTGGCTATATGTATTTGATGAGAATACATGTCTAAGTTGGAAGCCATTAATTCTTTTATTTCGTGAAACCATGAATAGTTTGATGACCCAAGCCTTGTACCAGTTCGGGTTAATGGTGGAAAAGAAAGAAACAAGTTTCAATATAAACCGTGGCGGCTCCAAGATATTTTCCTAGGGGGGTCAATAATGGCGGAGCCAGAAATTTATTGGTGAGGGTAGGCACGAGTAAAAATATAAGATGATTTTTTTTTTCCTCTATATACAACTTCCATGTTATATACAATACAACTATATTATATAATAGTCTAAAAAATTATTAATAGTTTAAAGATCATTAAGACAACAATCATTGGATGCATAAACAAATAGAATTAAATAACTAATCACACATTTTTATCATATTAATAATAACTTATTATATTTATAAGTTATATCAATTGAATTAAAAAAAATAGAATAAATAAGAATAGTAACATAGTTAGGAGTAGGGCTAGGAGTAAGTGTGAAATTAAGAAAAATAATACTCCACTAATAATTGTTTCTTTTGAAGTGTATAGTTTTATAAATATACATGCAGTCACTCTCTTGGAATTGGAGTAAGCAGTAAAAGATTTCTTGGACTTGGAAATGTGTAGAGAACATATCAAACTACTTGATTGGATATAGAGAAAAACTAAGAATTATGTTCAAGCTTATTTCAATTGGGCTTAACAAAAAATTTAAAGTCTGAGTGTTCAAATTTTTATTGTAGGTGTGAACAAATTTTTTTTGGACCAGCTCAAGGGTTCATTTGAACCCCCTCAGCTGGTCTTGGAGCCGCCGCTGATTATAAAGGGTATGATTCTTGACTTATGTGCAAGATTGTAATGGCAGGAGTTAATGGCGAGTTAATGGCAGGCATGCAATCTATTAGTAATATATATATATATATATATATATATATATATATAGAGGACTAGTTGATACTAAATCCATATATAGGACTTTGGGTCCAATCTACCTTCAATTCTTAGTTTAGTGTTAGAACTATTGAGCAAACATAATCTATTTCAAGAACTCATGAAAAATGTTGTCTATTTAATGGAAGAAGTATTAATAATTTTCTTGCTAAAAAATTTAGTTATTTGCATAATGGATTAGTCCAAGTTGCTATTAAACCTCTTACTAGAAAAGGTATTAATGCTTCTATACTTGTGTGCTTAAGAGATGCTAGATTTAAAGATTTTCATACTAGTATTCTTGGCATGATCACCTCATCTTTGTCTGATGGCCCTGTTTATTTTAATTGCTATCTTGATATTACTCTTGCTTTGGATGAACCTAATATTGTTAAAACTTTAACTTTAAATATTTTGACATCTGGTTATGATATGGATGAAAGCAGTAAGCCCCTTGCTATCATATATCGCATTTATTATAGATTACGATATACTCAACTTAATCCTCGTGCTAGGCTAAGAGATTCTGGTGATAAAACTTTGTTAATCCATTGCTCCACTCTTGATGCTAAGGTTCAAGTTCCAAAAATGGTTCAATGGAAAGATATTAAGCTTCCCAAAGAATGGTTGTTGGAATGAGAAGCTCAGCCTGCTAAGTTTGTTTCTGATGAGTTAAATCTTGACCACATCCAACAATATCTTGATAGAACTATTAAAATAAGTTTTGATGATAATAGACCTCTTATGATCAAAGAAGGAAGACATTCTTTTGTTGGATCTACTGTTTCCGAAGACATTTCAAAAAGAGATCAAGATCTCAATGAATTTTTACAAATTCTTTTTGAAAAACCTGATTTAAAGCTGAAAGGAGTTGCAAGTGACACCTCCCAAGTAAGCACTGCTTATTATTCCACAAAAATAAAGCCTCCTTCTAGACATGGCAAACATGTCATTGAAGAAGAAGAAGAGACTGAATCTGGGTCTCCAACTACTTTTGATTTTCAAGCCCCTACTACCCCCGATTTTCAAACCCCTATTATTCATAGCCAACTAAGAGTTTTAAACAAAGCTTTTGTTATTGATATGGTAGCTTTTATTTGATGAGCTTAAATTTGCAAAAAAACAAAGAAAAAAGAAAATCCTATCATGCTACTTTTGAACCCAAAAAAAAAAAAAAAAAAAGCGTTAAAAGAAAATGGAAAGAAAAAATGCACCAACTGCAAAAACATATTTTGTTTTTTGATTTCATTGAAAACTACTATGTTCCAAAAAATACTTCAAAATGCAGTTTGAATATGGTAAAAAAATCAAATTTTGTTAAAGAAGATAAAACTATTGTTCGGTCTAGTCATCCGCCCCTTGACACGTTTATTATTAATTGTAAAGGGACTGAGATAAAAGCCTCCCCTTTCAAAATTGCTGAAATAATTGATGTTAACACCCCTATTTCTACTAAAACAAAACGATTATTGAAAAAAACAATTTTGTTAATAATTCCTTACATATTATTGGCCAACAACTCAACCATATTGAAGAAAAAATTGAGAAACCTACTTCTTCAAAAACTGAAAAACCTTTGATTTACCTAGCCAAAGGAAAAACTTGAGCCTTAAGACCACCGAAACTAAAACTATTGAAAAAGTTGAACAAATGCTTCTTGATTTACAAAAGATAAAAACTGAGCAGAATACTTCTACTAGTACTACCTGTGCTATTTGAAGAAAAAAAGAAGAGATTTTTTTTCCGAAGTTTCAGATTATGACTAGTCCTCATCCTCTGCTTCTAATAAATCTGTTTTTAAATTACTTGAAATTAAAAGATTTGTTGAAAAACCAATCCCATGTCTTTTACTGAAAAACTGGTATTCAAAACCTACTCCTCATGATATGCAGTTCGAAGAAAGATTTTTCCAAACCCAGTTTTCTATTTTAGCTGATAAGCTTTATAAATGGAACATTGATGGCTTACCTAAATAAGAAATTATTAATAAAATGGGTCATACGTCTATGGTTGCTAATGCTTATATTACCAACCATAATCTTGACCATGCTGAAACTATTGATCTTCTTACTACCGGTTTCTCTAGTACCCTTTGCGGTTGGTGGGAAAAATGTCTTATGGAAGAGTCTAGAGAATCCATCAAAAAGGCTGTTAAAAAAGATGATGATGGTTTACCCATTTTTTATGAAATAATTGGCCAAGGTATTCCTGATGGAGCCAATACTTTAATTTATACTATTATTAAACACTTTGTTGGAATTCCTTCTAATATTTCTTCTTGTATTAGTGACTATCTAAACAATTTATGTTGTCCTACTATGTCTAATTATAGATGGTACCAAGATGTTTTCATTTCTAGAGTAATGCTTCAAAAAGACTATTTGAAACCTTATTGGAAAGAGAAGTTTCTTGCTGGTCTGCCTCCTCTCTTTGCTCATAAGGTAAAAGAAGAATTAACTGATAAAAATGGTACTATTAATTATGATTATTTAACATATGGTGATATTTTTAGCACTATTAAAAAACTTGGTATTAACATGTGTAATGACAAAAAAATGTTAAAACAACATTTAAAAAATAGTAAAAAGGCTAAATATGAAATGGGTAATTTCTGTGAACAATATGGTTTACCCCCCATTGCCCCTTCCAGGCAAGAAGGGAATAAGAAACATGATAAGGTCCATAAAGATTACAAATATAAAAGATATAAAAGACGTTCTACCAAACCTAATAATTTTTATGGCCAAAAGAGAAATGTCTATAAGAAACAGGATAAGCAGAAATCTAGTAAAGGAAACTGTTTCAATTGTGGGAAATTTGTCACTTTAGTAAAGATTGCAAACAAAAACCTGGTAAATTGAAGAATAAGCTTAATATGTTAAATATCAATGACAGTGATAAAGAGGATCTGTTTCGGATCCTTGAATCAAGATCTTCTGTTTCATCTAGTTCATCAAAAGATGATTTTCTATCCTCAACTGATTCTGGATATCACTCGAATAGTGAAACTTCTAATTCCCCTAATATTAAAATTGGTTGTAGAGACTTTTGTTGCAATACTATCAATGTTCTCTCCAAAGGTCACAAAATAATTAATGTTTTAACCAAAGGAGAAGAATAAGAAAATTTGCTAATAAATTTGATAAGCCACATTGATAATCCTGAGCTAAAAGAAGAATATCTTAAAAAGCTCAAGAAAACCCTGATTAAGGATAAAAATGATAAGAAAATGAAAGCAAAAATAAGTCTTGATGAAACTTTGGAAAGATTTAGTAAAAAGAAATCCAAGAAGATAACTATTAATGATTTACAACATGAAATTACTATTATCATGAAAGAAATCATTGAGCTAATAAATGAATTAAAAAAATGTTAAAAGTGATAACTTTGACCTAAAACAAGAAATTTTACTTTCAAAAATTGATAAACAACTTGATAATGAGCAATCTGATAGCGAGCCTGATGAGCAGAAAGATGAAGACGACCCCAGCCAAGAAGATCCTCTTTCTAATACTGCTCCTACTGATAATAGTCTCAGTCTTATTAACAGATTTGTCCCTCCAAAATGGTTTTCAAAAGTTAAAATTATTGTTTACCATGAATATGAATTCAATGTTGTTGCTATGATTGACTCTGGTGCTAATATGAATTGCATTCAAGAAGGAATAATTCCTTCCAAATATTATGAAAATTCCACTGAGAAACTATTTTCTGCTAATGGTACTCAAATGAAAATCAAATATGAATTAAATAAGGTGAAAACCACATTTTCGTCCCTACATTTTCACGCGATTCCCACTTTGGTCCCTATCTTTTATTTTCATCGCTTTTAGTCCCTATTTAGAAAAACGCTATCTATTTTAGTCCTATCCGTCAGTGCCCTAATAGCAAAGTCCTAGGTGGTAGACGGAGTGCATCGCTGGCAATGCTGACGTCAGCATTAAAATAATAATATAATATATTATTTAGCGTTTTAAAAATGCCATGTCATCTTTTAAAAACAAAAAAATTAGTTTATGAATTTTAACTAAATGAAAAAAAAGGAAAAAACAGAAATAAAAACCAAAAATAATATAAATTAAGATCTAGCTTTATTTTGAGTAAGAACAAACAAGAACACAAACGCAGTCATTGTTTTGTTGGCAACCAAACACAATATTAGCTGAAACACACATGATTAGCCAAAACCCAGAAATACCGTAGATTGGTTAAAAAAAAGATTTTTAAAAAATCTAATGTGAGATGAGAGAAAAAACCCAAATTGTGCATCCAAAATTTTCAAAACCGGAAGAATAGATATTCATTATCTTCACCTCCAAAAGGCCCAATCTCTAAGGATCTCAAAGTCTACCTCAGAATTCGGTCTCTTTTGCTGCCCAAGCTTTTAGGACGAAATGCCACCATTAGCGATCAAAACCCTAGGGTTAGAGCCAAGAACGCATGGCCACAGAACCCAGCGAAGAAGAACGCTGCGAGGGACAAGAGTGCGAAGACGAAGAAGACCGATGAAGTTTGTATTACAGTAAATGATTCTCACTCGGTGACGTTATCGCCGCCCTTGGCCCTAAAAGAATTGAAGCGAATCAAGTCTGAGGTTTACAAAGGATTTTCCCACGTGTTTTCGACCGACTCGACTCAGATATTTCTTTCTTTCCGCATTTGTTTGGTTACCTAGAAAATGCAAGAAAAGATAAACGTATTTTTTTTCTCTGTAACTTAGTTTTTGGAATTCCTTATTTGATCGTTGATTTCATGTTTCTAATGTCAGGGAAAGAACAATGGGTTACTAAATTTTTTTTTTTTATAAACACTAACTGGGTTTATTTACTTATTTTCCCATATCAAATTTTTTTTTTTTTGGATAGTAAAGGGTTTTCAACTGATATTGTGTTTGGTTGCCAACAAAACAATGACTGGGTTTGTGTTCTTGTCTATTCTTACTCAAAATAAAGCTAGATCTCAATTTATATTACTTTTGGTTTTTATTTCTGTTGTTTACTTTTTTTTTCATTTAGTTAAAATTCATAAATTAATTTTTTGTTTTTAAAAAATGACATGGCATTTTTAAAATGCTAAATAATATATTATATTATTATTTTAATGCTGACGTCAGCATTTAGTGTGCCAGCGATGCACTCCATCTGCCACCTAGGACTTTACCATTAGGGCACTGGCGGAAATGACTAAAATAGATGGCATTTTTCTAAATAGGGACTAAAAGCAGTGAAAATAAAAGATAGGGACCAAAGTGGGAATCATGTGAAAATGTAGGGATGAAAATGTGGTTTTTGCCATTAAATAATGCTAATGTATGTCATGACAATGTTTTAAAATTCCTTCTGTTCTTGTTAAAAACATGACTGACAAAGTAATTCTTGGTATTCCCTTTATAAATTCTTTATATCCTTTTCTTACTAAACATGATGGTATTACCATTGACCCTTTTGGCAGAAAGTCAAATTTAAATTTGCTTCAAAATTTGAAATTGATAATGAAAGTTCAAATAGCGTATAAAACACTATGAACGTTTAGACCCCCAATTTACAAAATACCAATACAAGCTTAACATCAAACAATGTACGTGCGAAAAATGAACATAAGCTTATAACAGAATTGATAACCAATCTAAACCAAATAAAATCACATCCACAGCTGAAATTAAATGGCAAATATTAAGGGAAGAGAGATGCAAACACAAGGACAACACAACGATGTGTTATTGAAGAGGAAACCAAAGCCCTCGGCGTAAAACCTCTCTGTCGCCCTCTAAGTGGTCAATAATCCACTAGAAAATGAAGTTGGGATACATGAACAGCAGAAGACCCTCCAAGCCTAATCTACCCAGTGTACCTAAGCCCTCCAAGCTTCTTGCTTCAACGAGGTTACGCCGAACCTTTGTCTTTTCTAGCTTACTGGATTCTGCTATAGCCCATAGCATCAACCAATAACCATTGGTCCCTTCCTAACTGCTTCCCAAGGCACCAAAAAGTCTTCCCACAAATATGGGAATGGTGAGAAAAGGATTTGGGTAATGAACCTCTCAAGGATGTAACAATGGAGAGGATGAGAGTAGAGGAATTTGAAGAGTCACTATGTAAAGATTGTGGATAAGTCAATCATGTTTTTCTCTAGGGTTTCTCTCTCAAAATTCTCTCTGGTAGCTCTCTACATTTTGTGGGTATTAGGGTCTATATATACTGGTGTGTGTTTGAAAAGTAAAGAGTCATTTTTCCAAAACAGAGCTGGCTGGCGACTTGGCCTCATGACTTGACTGAGTCGCGAGTTCAAGCCGCGAGCTAACTGAATGGCCATTCTAGACTTTTTGTCCTGTAGTGCTACAGCTGGCACGACAATTCAACTTCTCTGCATGCTTCACTCATGTGCATCTTCTAGCGGCTTGCCAGTTGCGAGTCACCCGCGAGTTCTAGTTGCGAGTCCCTACTTCACTGCACAGTCTTAAGCATTTCTTCACACTCTCTCACACACTACCTTTACATGATTCCCACCTAAATACAGGGTTTCTAATTGCTGAAATACAAGCAAATTTGGCATGGAATAAAGCCAACAGAATGGTTGATTAAATTCAACCTTACAGATAATGATGCTTTTTTAAACCTGATTCATGCTAAAACCAAACATCTAAATTTTCTTAAGCAAGAGGTTAGATATAAGAAGATTGCTGAACAACTTTCTGATAAATTATTACAATCCAAAATTGATAATTTTCATAAAATATTGATTAATGATGTTTGTTCTGATATCCCGAATGCTTTTTGGCATAGGAAAAAGCGTATTGTTAATTTGCCTTATGTTAAAGATTTTGATGAAAAAAATTCCTACTAAGGCTTGCCTCATTCAAATGAATGCTAAAACTATTGAATTTTGTAAAAAGGAAATTCATGATTTGCTTGTGAAAAAGTTGATTAGGAATAGTAAGTCCCCCTGGTCTTGTGCTACTTTCTATGTTCAAAAAAATGTTGAAATTAAAAGAGGGACACCTCACTTAGTTATTAATTACAAGCCTTTGAATAAAGTATTAGAATGGATTAGCTATCCTATCCCTAACAAGAATGACCTAGTACATAGGCTAAGTGATGCTGTCGTATTTTCTAAATTCGACATGAAATATGGGTTTTGGCAAGTCCATATCAGTGAAGCTAATAAGTACAAAACTGCTTTCACTACCCCTTTTGGACATTATGAGTGGAATGTCATGCCTTTTGGCCTTAAGAATGCCCCTAGTGAATTCCAAAACATTTTGAATGATATCTTCAATTCCTTAGTCATTTCACCATTGTTCACATTAATGATGTTCTTGTCTATTCCAAGTCCATTGATGAACATTGGAAACATTTGTATTCGTTCCTTGATACCATCAAACGCAATGGTCTGGTTGTCTTTGCTAAGAAAATCAAGCTATTTCAAACAAAGGTCTATTTCCTATGGCTATGACATTTCTGAAGGACAAATTCGTCCCTTTGACAGAGCCATTCAGTTTGCTAATAAGTTTCCTGATGTCATTATTGATAAAACACAACTACAAAGATACCTTAGGTCTCTAAATTACATTGCTAACTTCTATAAGGACTTGAGGAAACAATGTAAACCTCTATTTGACCGGTTGCAAAATAATCCTCTGCCCTAAACTGACATTCATACTTCTCTTGTCAAACAAGTTAAGTCCCATGTTAAAACCCTGCCTTGTCTTGGTATTCCTAATGTTAATGCTTTCAAAATTGTTGAAACTGATGCCTTTTACATAGGTTATGGAGGTATTATGAAACAACGTGTTTCACTAGACTTATTTGAACAAATTGTTCGCCTCCATTCAGGAGTCTGGAATAATGTACAAATGAATTATAGTACTATTAAAAAAGAAATTTTACCTGTAGTATTATGTATTTCCAAATTTCAAAGTGATTTGCTAAATCAAAAGTTTTTATTAAGAATTGATTGCAAAAGTGCTAAATATTTTATAGAAAAGGATGTTGAAAATATTGCTTCAAAAATATTTTTGCTAGCTGACAAGCTATTTTAAGTGTTTTTTATTTTTATATTAAATATATTAAATGTTCTCAAAATATTATTCCTGGTTTCCTTACCCGTGAATTCCTACAGTGCCACAATGGCAAGTAAAAGGTCGAAAGACAAACACCTTGCTACAGGTACTCCTAAACAACTTGTTAAACAAGAACCTACTTCCCCTATTGACATTGCTAATCGTTTTACCACCTTAGTACTATCCCCAAACAAAACTACTCTACTGTGTTAGCATCCTCTTATGACCCATATGCTATGGTCTCTATTAACCAACCTGTTAAAACCACCTTCTCTAGAAATCCCAATGCCTCCCAATATGTCTCAAAACAATATCGCCAAAACATGTTCTCTATTGAGCCCAATAGAGCTATGATCAAAGATCCCCTCAAACTTGCTACAAGTTATTTTCTTCGGAACTTCCACTAGATTCCTGAACACATTGGTAAAGATTTAAGATATTATTCTACTGTCTTGTTCCATGAAAAGTCAATATTTATCAAACCTATATCTGATAAAGCTGATACATCCTAAATTATTTACCATAGGGTTTTCTTATTTGACATTGTTACTGAAGAAAAATGGGGACTCAATCTTGCTTCTACAAAGCCTTTACCTGGCTAGACTATTCCTTATTCTTACCATGACTACATCCATGCTTGGTTCAAGTTCTTGCTACACCAAGATGAAAATATGACTCATTCCTGGTTTGTTAATTTTGATAAAAAAATTCAGTTCCCACCTACCTCTTTAGTTCGCCTGTTGGTGGACACAATTTTGCCCTATTATTGATATATTCCTAGGACCTCTCACTGGCTCCTTCAAGTATTTTACAAGTGTCTACAAAACAGATTCACATGGTTCTAAGTTTCCAGCGACACTTCACTTTGTTAAAAAATAGAAGGTCCCCTGGATTTTGAAATGGTTGTATGTAAAAGAAGGGGATGTTCTTACTCGGCAATGGTTTGTTAAATGGTGGGATAAGTTTTCCCACACCCAAGATGTTATTGACAATGTTACCTGGGAATTCCCTGCTGTTAACAGCATTACTCGTGATAAATCTCAAGCTCCAGCTTACCCCCTTGTGCAAACAACTGTGCCTCAGCCCACGGCAAATACACCTACTACCACATCCACTGCTAAACCTGCTAAGCCTTTTGCCAAGGCCAAAAAGAAGAAGTCTACTTTTGATGATCTCAGCAAATCTGGCCTAATTGCCCTGTTAAAACAATAGTGGAAGGATGAAGAAGAAGCTGCTGCAAATGCTAACTCAGAAGAAGAAGAAGATGGCCAAGAATCAAGGGCACCCTCAAATGCCTCTATTGCTAATATTAATCCTTATTACCCCTATGATTAGGAACTATTTGGATATGATGAAGCCTCTACTCCAGATTTAGGTAAGGATTAAATCTATCAGCATAAACTCCAAAATTGCTAAGTGAAAGAATCTCCTGCTAAAGCTACTAATCTGCAATGATTCCCTGCTACCTGCAATGATTCTCTGCTAAAGTTACCAAAGCTGTTTTGATTCCCTGATAAAGGTATGGCTATTGCTCCAGTTGTTCCCCACGAGGGATGATTCCCTCCAAACAGCACATGATGACAACCTTGCTTACTGTTCACTATTCACTATTTAAATAATGTTTTATTTTGCCTATAAAAGGGGGGATGTCCCTTTCAGAAGGACATCACAAAATTTTCCTAGTTTCAAATCCCCTTTAATTTTCAGATTGATATCTAAGTTTGTAACCTTTCCCTTTTCAGTTCCAAACCTTGTAACCAATATTACCCTTTCCAAGCATTGTAACTACTATTATCCTGGAAGTGTTTTAGTCTATTATTGAAGCTATATTTTGTTAAAACTACTTTTACTTTAAGATTTGTGCACTTCCGCCTATCTTATAATATATATATATATATATATGGTTGATATCTTTTGTTAAATATGTTAGCTGTGTATTTGGGAAAATTATTAAATACACTAAGAGTATTATAAATGCGTATTCCCTCCTTTCACATGAATTGTGGGTCCCACCATAAATTTAATTAGTGGGACTCATAGTTATGTGAGAAGGGAGAGTACTCATTTATGATATTCCGTGAGTACTCAATAATTACCTGTGTATTTGGCAATACATGGATATGTTATGAAAGATTGCATGAATGTAAATGACAATTAAACATGCCATTAATGCTAATACCATAACTTTGGCCTTTTATGTGCAGAGGTGTATGCGTTTGATGAATAAAGAAAATTTGGTCAATATAATAGAGTCATATATTTTGAATCTATTTTATTAGACTCAATTTTGGCATGGCTGCCACTTTGGTTATTGGTTAGCAGTTTTACTAATTCATCAAGGGACTCATTATTAATTGATAATTAAAATATCATTATGAGAGGTATTGTTAATAATTTCAAAAAATTGGAGCATAAGCCCAATATTTGGATGTGTCGAATTTGGAAAAAAAAAAAAAAAAAAGGCAAATTGCACAAAGACGGGGCTTGTACAATATAAAAGTGAAACGTTAGACATTTTGTTGACCACTCCTTATTGCACCATTTGACTATATAAATTTATCCTATGTATATATTTAAAAATACCATATAGTTGTGTCTTTTCATTTTTTTTTAATAGGCACATTTTCGGTCAATAGACACATTTTTATTCAATATGCACATTTTGGTCCATAGGCACCTTTTCATTCAATAGAAACATTTTTTGTCAATAAGCACCTTTTGAAATAACCAATATAAAGTGTTATGACTTTTCAATAAGCACCTTTTGGTATATATATTACAACTTATCTTATATATACCTATATATACAACACAAATTAAACTAGAGACGCAATATTCTCTCTTATTTATTCCCACCAAAAACTAATAAATAAAACAACATTTCTTTCTTCTTCCTAACTAATAACACTTTGTGCTATTTCTTTTAATATCTTTTTAAAAAGAAATCATCCATTTTTGCTTACTACTTCAACTCAAAAATGATTTTTTTTCCCCCAGAAACTCATCCAGTAGATATTCCCATGCATTGCACGAGTTAGCGACTAGTTTATGTGTGTGTGTATATATATATATATATATATATAAAGAGGTATATTCATTATAAATTTGAGATGTATTCAACTAATGACTAATTTAATAATTACTTATGTAATAATATTTAATAAGGCTAACTAAATAAATCAAATTAACATATGTTTAAAATAACACATTCAAATTGATTAAATTCGAAGTGATAATATTTGTCTTATGAGCCAAAATAATAATTTCTTTTCATTATATTCATCATCATGCCTAATCAACTCCATCTAACTTAATGTTGTCATCATCTTTCTAGTGAATACCACAACTTTTATATCACAATTTTTGTTGCAATTTTAACGTGGTCAATTCTAAGGGGTTGTCTATTACTTCATATGAACCCACTATGTTTTCTTCATCATTCACAAGCCATCACATTAGAGTTGTAGCAAAAGTTGTATTTACTAGACTTTTCCGTGAGATAAGTATTACCGTGAACACAAACTTAATAATATACCCATGTGAAAGTCTTAAAATTCAATTGCGAGTTGACATGTAAGAATGGTGTGTGAATTTTGGTGTGGAAAGGAGAATGTCCCTAGCATTACTCATCCTAGAATTACATGGATCTACATTGATAGCATCTACAAAATTATTTTGGAGCAAAACTAAAGCATTGTTGTGCATTTCATGGGCCATTTCCTGTTATAATATAGTTTTGCGGGCCTTTCTAGTCAATTTGGGTTTAAAACAAGCATCAAAGACAATCTATTCTATAAGGTTTCTTCATTCTTAAGACAAGCTTATCCTACAAACCCTGCACCCATAATTAATTGAATCCTAAGCCTTCACTTCTGAACGTAACAAAACTACCATTAAGTCCCAAGATTTTCAATCCCCTCAGTGGATATATGGTAATAGAAACATCTTGGGTTATGTTTTGTTTTCCTCATCTGTAATTTATAACGTTGTGTATGAATTAAGCAGATTAAAATTAATTAATTAATTTTAGTTTTACATTTCCAAATATCAAAGTCAATGTGGTCACTAAATTAAATCTTGCAAAAATTTCGCTAGGCCAGATAAGAGCCGGCAAATTCTTGAGGTATTGACTAACTAATTCAACAATAAGCCACCCTCCAAACAGCTCAAATTAGGTCTGCTAGTTTACAGCCACAAGAAAATTTTGATCAGGTCCAAACTTGCTTAGTTACGTCTGAAGGAAAAAAAAAAAAAAAAAAAAATTGGAACAAATAGTACCTTCCTAATATTAGGCAATTAGAAGTTTTGGGCAAGAGCCCCCACCACCATCATTTGAATGAGCCCGTTAATTTGAGAGAGAAAAAAGATAAAAGAACCAAAAGATGCAAATAAAACAAAAAAACTAAGAGAGGAGACACACCTTGACATTTAGGGTTCGTTTGGATTGAACTTATTGTTGCAGAAACTGAAAACTGAAAACACTGTAGCAAAATAATTTTTAAATGTGTGAATAGTATTGTGAGACTCATTTTTAATATTTTTTAGTGTGTGAACAGTGATGAACAGTGCATGAACAGTATTTTTTGTCCTCTGCACAGTAAACCCATGTGATGTTACTGTTCACACGCAGGGAAAAAAAAAGGGAAAACGTGAAACGCAGACGCAGGATTTAGTTGAATCCAAACACATACTTAAAAACATAAAAGAAATTGTTTCAATGTAACTTGGCATATTCTTCGAAGTTCAATCAAGAGATTCTCATTTCTTCGAACTAGATATGGACTGAAATCGGCATCCTACATGCAGCATAGAAGGTCAAGGCCATCTTTACTGTTGTCAGAAAGTTTACAGGTAAAATCAGACTAGAGTAATTACCAAACCCCATCCATATACGGGGAAGAGCCAAAGCTGAAATTTCCTTCATTATGTTCTTCCATTCCCAGCCGAGATTGCAATGAAGTTGATTATGCTTGCTGCATCTACTTCTATTGGCTCAGAATATGATGAAAATATTCAAACAGAGTGACCCAAAGAGAAATTCTCGACAACAAGCTAACAAGATAAAGATTATGTCTAGATCAGATTTATCCAACTACACTCAGGAAGAGAGAAAGCAATCCAATTGTGTGATGTTTACTGAATTTTACCATTATATATATATATATATACACACAAGTAAATACTGAAACTCATCACTTGAAACAGAGTAACATTTTGCCAAATACTTGGAGTGCGTCCCGTTGTACTCTCTATCACAACTTGCTCAAGTCTGTCCTGTTTGGCCAATGGCATTGCCCATCTTGCCGTTGATGTTTATGCCTCGTCTGATTGCTCCCCCATTCCTGTCTTGATCTATGAGAACCACAGCCAGGCCTACATTCTTTTGATCTTGCGTACAATTTATCTTAAGACGCGAGATGTGTTCAGAAATTTTTTGGATTAATCTAAATTCAGGGTAGCTGCCAATTCCAAAGCACTAAAACACATGTTAGAAAAAAGAATATATATATATATATAATCAAATTAAATGGCATGAAATTTATAGATCTAAGATTAAGAATATCAATATGAAATTATGAACCCTTTTCTTTTTTAGCTAAGAAATCAATTTTAGGCTTTTAGCCCAAAGATGCGTGGAAGATCTGCTTATGTACTAATGAAACAAACTTTTTCAAGATCCACTTCTAATACTAGTTTGAATGAATTTATTAAGAATTTTTTGGAAAGTTTCTAAACATTATATGGGTCGGCACTCGGTAGGGGAGACTCTAGACCAAGATCTAAATCCCCACATCTCGCAAAAATTTATAAACAGTCCCAAATCCCTCTATTACATAAATAAAATGCCCCTAAAATTATACAAAATTTTCTCAAAATTGTAGATTGATAATTGATTTTTTTTAATATAAAATACATAGTTTTTTTTTTTTTAGAAACAAACACACACGCATAAAGGAGAGGGAAATGGGTTCTAATACAAAGACACACCACAATATAAAATACATAGGTTGATTGTGCATTCCTTCTCCCACCTCAAAGAATACCCCAAAATATTTAACCAACCAAAATCCAACCCAATTGAAACCCTAAACAATTTGACAAAAAGGAGTTTGTAATAAGCATGCTCAATAAAAATTGAAAATCAATTTTCTTAACTTGTATAAGAGATGTTAATAATACTTAATCACAAAATTGAATTAACGTTTTCATTTCAAAAAACAAGAATGGTTTCTTAAACTAAAAAATAAAGTATATAATATCAAAAGTTGAATAAATAATATTTAATTAATATTTAAAGGTTAAAAAAATCCTACAAGTTATCGCTTTCAAAATGTATTAAGCGGCCAAATGGGATAAACTTCTAAATAAATTTTTTTTTTCTAAATAATTGATTATAAAGATTATCGATCATATACTAGTATTCGCTATTTATCATTGGCCCTTGTAACCTAACTAGCTCACTTTTCAAAATTATGATCAAAATATAATACTTTCATATTTTCAAAATAAATAAATAAATAAATAAAAAAGCACAAACAATAACGCCTGGGAGTTTTTGTTTAAAAGTAAAAGGTATTGGTGATTAAAAAAAAAAGTTGTTAAACACTTACTCATTTTGGTATTGCCAACCAGGTATATTGGTCGCTTCCAATAGTGCTTTCCTCCATGTATCCACCTTCTCTCTGTCATCCTTGAATATATGATCATAATGTTCGAAAGCACGTCTAAACATTCCCTGTTGCTTACGTACATCTGACGGATCCACCTTGTAAAAAATTGGTAGCACAATTTGGCCTCTCTTTCTACACTCAATAATTTTGACAAGTTCATCCAAACACCAAGTAGAATATGGAAAGTTTTCGGAGAATACAATTATTGAAATACTTGAACTTTCAATGGCTTTGAGAAGTTCTGTAGAAATTTGTTCTCCCCTTGGGAGCTTGTCATCCATGAAGGTGTTAATACCCTTACTACGCAAAGTGTCATTCAAATAACTCTTAAAACCATTGCGGGTATCTTTACCTCTAAAACTCAAGAACACAAATTGCGTACAACTTAACTTAATACATGAGATATCTTCAGAAATGTTTTGGATAAGTCTAAGTTCAGGGTAGCTGTCAATTACAAAGCATTAAAAACATGTTAGAAAAATGGAAATATATTTACATACATGAACTAAATTCAAAAAGTTAATGTTGTGTACTTTGATAGAAATATTGTTAATAAAAGTAAATGGCATGAAATTTATAGATCTAAGATTAAGAATATCAATATGAAATTATGAACCCTTTTGTTTTTCAGCTAAGAAATCACTTTTAGGCTTTTAGCACAAAGATGCGTGGAAGATCTGCTTATGAATAAAAAAAAACATCTTCAATATCCAGTTCTAATACTAGCTTGAACGAATTTATTTAGAATTTTGGTGAAGTTTCTAAACATTGTAAGGGTGGGCAGCGGAGACTGTAGACCCAGGTCTAAATCCCCACGTCTCGTAAAATTTATAAAGAGTCCCAAAGGCTTTATTACATAAATAAAATGCCCCTAAAATTATACAAAAATTTCTCATAATTGTAGAATGATAATTGATTTTTAAATATAAAATATATAGGTTGATTGTGCATTCATTCTCCCACCTCAAAGAATGCCCTAAAATATTGAAACAACAAAAATCCAACCCAATTGAAATCCTAAACAGTTTGACAAAAAAAGTTTCTTATGAGTGGGCCCAATAATAATACTTAATTTAATTAATATTTGTGTTTCGAAAGACAAGAACAGTTTCTTAAATAAATAAAAATGATATAATATCGAAAGTTGAATGAATAATATTTAATTGATATTTAAAACTTAAAAAACCCTAAAATTTATCACCTTAGATTTCAAAATGTATTAAGTGACCAAGTGGGATAAACTTCTAATTTACCGATGATTAAGATTATCGATCATATACTAGTATTTGCTTTTTATCATTGGCCCTTGTAGCCTAACTAGCTCACTTTTCAAAAATGTGATCAAAATATAATACTTTCATAATTTCAGAGCCAAAAAAAAAAAAAAAAAAAATGTTGTTAAATACCTACTCATTTTTGTAATGCCAACCAGATAAATTGCATGCTTCATATAGTGCGCTCCTCCATCTCTGCACCTTACCCATGTCATTGCTAAATCTTTTTTTATGTTCTTTTGAAGCTTGTCCAAAACTTCTATATTGGTTACGTATTTCCGATGGATCTATGTTGTAAAAAATTGGTTGCACAATTTGGCCTTCCTGCTTACACTCAAGAATTTTGACAAGTTCATCCAAACACAAAGAAGAAAATGCATATCTTTCAGAGAATACAATTATTGAAATCATTGAACTTTCAATGGCTTTGAGAAGTTCTGTGGAAATTTCTTCTCCCCTTGAGAGCTTGTCATCCATGAAGGTGTCAATACCTTTATCACGCAAAGTGCAATTCAAATAACTCGTAAAACCATTACGAGTATCTTCACCTCTAAAACTCAAGAACACATCATATCTGTATTGGTGACTGAAAGTGAAATTGGAGTTTCGTTTGTTGGTCTGAAAAACCATAGTGATTTGGATAGACAATAGAAAAGATTTAAAAGGAAGAGGAAAAAAAAAAAAAAAAAAGGATGCGATGAAATTGGAATTGTAAGAATTTAGGTGAGACTTTCTGAATGCGTTTTTCAAGGAGAGAATGATAATGGCAGAGTTAAGAAATTGGATGTTGGTTACGGTGAGGCCAATAAGACCGTATGATAGTCCAATGTGAAAATAGTAAAATACTAGCTGGCGAGTTTCATAGGTTGCGGTCCAAACGCGGAGACCGAGAAGACTTTTATCGACTTTGAAAAAACTAATTGGAAAGTCGCTTTACCACTCTGATTCATTTTCAAACCTGGGACACAGTAAGAAAGTGGACAGAAATTTCTTGGGTACACACTTATTTTTGGAGCGTAGTGTGAATTCATTTTCAAACTTTTAAGAAAGGTAGACGCAATTTCTTTCTTAATTATTTGGTTTCAGTTTATAAGCTTAGTTTTTAGTTGTTTGTATAGCTTTTTAAATTTTCATTTTTTTCTGTTTTTTCTTATATTTTCAATTTTTTTTTCAAGATACAAGCATACTTTAGCACAATTTTAGTATAAAGTTTTCAGCAAAAAGTTAAATAAGTTATTCCTAAATGGACACTTAGTCTCTCTCACTTTTTTCTTTTCTTTTTTTGGACAGAAAGGGAATTGCATTCAACTGAACAGAAACAGAAAATTTAGAGCAACGCCTGGATATCTTGACTTTGTTGAGAACCCATCCCAGCACGAGTGTTGGCAAGCTTCTCGGTAGCAATGCTTAATACGAATTTGGTGAAACTGCGCGTCTCTCACTCTATCTTCTCTCTCATGAAACATCCTTTTTCTCCTTTTCTCTCCCTCTATAATCTCATGAAACATCCTTTTTCTATTTAAAGCTTCATGTTGGTTTTATGCCTCGTGTGATATCATGCATACAAGCAAATCGCCTGCTTAGAAAGGGATGCCAAGGATTCCTTGCTAGTGTAGTGGATTCCTTGTCAGTGTTTGTTGATGATATTTTGATTTATTTTAAGAGTCAAGAAGAGCATGAAGAATGCTTGAGGATTGATTTACAGATCCTAAGAGAAAGGAAGTTATATGCTAAATTAAAGAAGTGTGAATTCCAGTTGAATCAAGTAATGTTCTTGGGTCATGTGATATCTAAGGATGGAATTACGGTGGATTCTAATAATATAGGAGCAATGGTTAATTGGGATAGGCCTATAAATGTGAGTGAGGTTAGAAGTTTCTCGGGCCTTGCTGGTTACTATAGAAGATTTGTAGAGGGATTTTCCCGCATTGCAGCCCTTTTGACAACTAACTTGGAAGAATGTTAAATTCGAATGGAAGGAAGAATGTGAAAAAAGCTTCCAAGAGCTAAAATTACCCTACTAATGACTTGGAGTTGGCCACAGTTATTTTTACTCTGAAAATTTAGAGACATTATTTGTATGGAGAAAGATATGAGATTTTCACTGGATAATAAAAGTTTAGAGTATTTATTTAACTAGAATGAGCTAGATATGGGACAATGGAGATGGTTGGAACTGGTTAAGGATTATGATTGCTCTATTAACTATCATCCTAGTAAGGCTAATGTTGTGGCTGATGCTCTTAGTAGAAAGCCTTCAAGTTTTTCTGCTGTTTTGCTAACCACTCAAAAGGATATTTTCTTCATCTTGAAAGGATGGAGATTGAGGTTGTCATAGGCCATTCTGAGGCCAACCAAACTAGTTTGAGTGTTCAACCAACTTTGGTAGAAAGAATTAAATTGTTACAGGCCGATGACCCGCATTTAAAGAAAATCATGGATGAGGTGCGTAGTAGAAAGAAATATGAATTTTCTATCTCTAAGGATGGTGTTTTGAGATTTGGGAGTAGACTTTGTGTGCCAAATGATCCATCGATTAAAAAGGAGATTCTAGAGAAGGCTCACTATTCCCCATATACAATACATCCGGGTAGTACAAAGATGTACCATGATCTTCGTGAAAACTTTTGGTGGAATAATATGAGAAAAGAGATTGCTCACTTTGTAGAGCAATGTTTGACTTGTCAGCAAGTTAAAGAGTTGCACCAACAACCCTCAAGTTTGTTGCAACCACTTCCAATTCCCCAATGGAAGTGGGAGAGAATCACTATGGATTTTGTTTCAGGATTGCCGAGATCTCCTAAAGGTCATGGTGCTATTTGGGTGGTTGTGGATAGAATGACAAAATTAGCTCATTTTCTCCCTATTCGAATGAATTACTCCCTTGATCAATTAGCTTAGCTTTATGTTGATGAGATTGTGAGACTTCATGAAGTACCTGCTTCTATTGTTTCAGATAGAGATTCAAGGTTTACTTCTCATTTTTAGGGTAGTGTGCATATGGCCTTGGGTACTAGATTGGATTTCAGTACAGCTTTCCACCCTCAGACATATGTGATAGGCCAACAGTGTACAAACTCAGCAACTTCTTCAAGAGAAAGATGAACTAGGGAAAATTCTGTCTCCAGTCACAATTTGCATGAAAAACACTTTGTCTCACACTTGCTTAAACTTTGACGGCCCTTTAAATAATCCTTATATATGTTTAAGGTTGTGAGAAAAGAAAGCCCAAACATGTATACACAGATTGGTGTGAAATCAGATCTAAAAAATTGATTTTCATAAATCTCGATAGATAGGTTATCTATCAAGCAGCTGTCGAGCATTGGGCTAAATCTGTCTTTTAAACCTCGATAAATGCTATCTATCGAGCTAGCTGTCGAGTTTTAAAATCCAGCACTTCTTCACTTGTTTTTTGGACAGATTTGCATGGTTTTAACACTTGGACTTGAACTCTTGTTCCTTGAAGTATTAAACACATCCTAGATCTACCCAATTACAAGTAAAGTGCGTTTTGTCAAAGGATTAACCAATTCTAAATGACATATGTTCCTAACATGATTCACATATGTCCTAACATGATTCACATATGTCCTAACAATCTCCCCATTTGGCAATCTGTGACAAAACCACAACAAACAAATGATATATGAGAGAAGTCATAAATCACTCAACTCATACTTGTTGAATACAATAAAGTCTATCCTAGCACAAACTCTTGAAAAACTTTGCAAGAAGAGAGTTCATGGTATGGAAGACTTTGACAACCTGTATTTCTGAAACACTTTAAACAAAACTCATCACGGCATCTTAGTGTGAAACAAAAATTAAAAGATTGCATACAAATAATAAGAAGCATGTGCATAAAGAGAGAAAAGAAACAACATATGAAGAGATAGGTGAAAGAATGTAATAAAAACCTCAATATAAGTATATATCAAAATGAATGCAAGGCTTGCTATCACAATGTAAGAACAATGTACCTAAAAAGAAAGAAAAGAAAATATACAAATAGTCCTCACTACATCCCTCAAAGATAAAAACACTCCCCCTAACAAAAATATCTCCTATACTAACTCTCCCCCTAAGTACATGGCTACTTTCATACCCAAAACTACTCTTCATTTTTGTCATGAATGACAAAGGGCAAGTAACTCAAGCAGTCATCTCGTCATCACCAAAAGAGCTAGCATCCTCATCCTCATCAACACCACTAGCATCGAAGTCACCATCATCGTCCTTGTCCTCAGATGCCTCTGGAGAAGGAGAGGGGGACTCTACAAAGCCACCAAGGCGAGCTTGTCGTTGTGCAATACGATCGACACGGGTGTTCACTGACACATCTTATCATTGAAAGTGTTAAGGCGAGCATCCATGTGCTGAAGCTACGCTATGATCACCTCGAGGGTCACACCATCTGCCAAAGAAGAAGGAACGAATGTGGATGGAGCTAAAGAAGCCGGAGGAGTCGCCGTCTCGGTCTGTGGCTGCTTCAGTCGAAGTTGGGCCTCACTTCGTCTAACAGTCGCCGCATCTATGGCACACATGACGAAGAAGCGGTCTGACTCGGGATAGGAGACAGAAAAGTGGCAAATGATCCGTGTGATAGCCGAAGGAAAGATAAGCTTGTCACGAGTCGCCGTATCCTTATAGACATCTATAAGGAAGAGTATGAAGTGTGAGGGAAAGTCAATGGTAAGCCTCTCAAGGAGGGACAACAAAAATCGAGCACAAGGCTCAGTAATCGAATTATAGTGAGACAAGGGATGTAAAACAAATGTCATCACCATATTTAGGAACCTCGGACCTTTAGCAAAGGTCGAGAAAGAGGTGTTTTGATGACCACCCCAAGATGAAGGTGTCTCACAAAATAGAGACATGAGTTCGTCTTTGGACACAGTCCTAAGACAATCACAGCCGGGGTAATGAGGATGCGCTACCCTCGGTACATGTAGCACTTCGGATATAAGATTCGAAGTGACTACAATGCACGTACCTCGAACGTGAGTGATAAAATGAGGTACAGAATAATCGAATCTATGCATATTGGAGTAAAACTCTTGTATAATCACGGAAGGACAAGTGACTAGGATGCCACACAGTGACTCCCAACCCCTACTGTAGATGACAATGGGAAGGCCAGTATCGAAAAAGTCTGATAGAATGATTTGGCGTTCCGAATGAATGCCGCATCGGGAAAAGTTCTCCGAAAAGTCCTTACGGGCTTTATAATCACGGAACATGACATGAGAGGGTGTAAAATTAGCAGAGGGAGAAGGAGACGATGCCCCAAAACGAAGAGGGTTCCAGGATAGAGTGGACTTACGTTTAGGTGCCATAGAGCAACTAATCGAGAGAGAGAGAGAGAGAGAGAGAGAGAGAGAAGCACGCAGAAAGTACCAAACACATTTAGTATCAATAAGAAAAAAATGGTACGTATGCATGAAAAATGCATGAACATGTGACATGCAACATTAAAAGCATCATGGGCTTAGCCCAATCCAACCCTATCAGCACACATCATTTCAACATATAGAGCACACATCTAAAATGCATGAATCATTGTTAAAATTCAAATCAGATGCAATGCATGAACTTTTAAGAACATTTGAACACCACCCATCCCAAAAATTTTGCAAAAACCTCATTAATTTTGAAAAATCCAAAAATCTTTCAAAAACCCCAAAAATTAGGTCAAAAGAAATGAAATGCATGATAAGACGAGAGAAATGAGAACTTACCAAAGTAAGACTGGGCTTGAGGTTTAGAGAGAGAGAGAGAGAGAGAGATGAGTTTGGGGAGGTGAAGGGACAGATTCTGCCGAGAGAGATCGGAGAGAAATGAAGAAAAACTCACGCTGAAACTTTATATAGGAAAACATAAAGCTCGATGGATCAAAAGGTGTTGAGAGGTGTTGAGATTTAAATTTCGACAGATAGAGCTATCGAGGAGCTATTGAGAGGTGTCCACAGCAAAGAAACCTCGATGGTTCGAGAAGCTATCGAGCATACAGAAACTTCCTTGATGGATCGAGAAGTTGTCGAGAAGCTATCGAGGCATATTCTCAAAAGTTTTGATGGATCGAAAATGCGATAATAGCTATCAAGAAAGAAAGATCAGAGGCTCGATAGATAGCCCAGCTGTCGAGAGGTATCGAGAAACTGTCAAGATTGCTTAAAAACAGTTTTTCAGAGAAGAGAAAAACACAGATATGAATGCAATCAAACAAGCTACTCAACCAAAGATCCAAACAACATTTTAAGCTCTCAAAATCATCTCTCAACAAGAAAAATGTCAAGCATATAAATCCAAAACACACACACACACACACACACACACACACACAAAACAAGTCTAACCAATTTTATATTTCAAAAACAAATCAAGACAGTTCAGTGAGCATACATTAACACATGTATTCCTTGTGACGGCTAAATCACATTATACCTGCACATGTATCAAGAGTAGCAAAGAATATTGCGTGTTGTGTGTGAAAAACATCGCAAGATTTCATAGGTGTCTACACGTTATGATGATTTGAGATATGAGAAAATTACTTTAACTCACACACAATCATAACTGCTTGATGGAGACTATCACCTTTGAGGTACATCCTATAACTCTCACACCTCTTAAAAGACACGCTTGCAATCATATATAAAGCATTTTAATCCTTTTTGCTTTTATTTTTCTTTGCATATTTTCTTTTGTTAAGCATATCATGCATGGGCATATAAGATAGAGAAAAGAAATACCCAATGATGTTAAGTTTTTGACATTGCACTTTTGCTATGCTAAAGCATACAAATGTCATTTCATAATTGGCGGACAACAGTGATGAGATGGTTATTTATGCCTTTCTCTTAGGATTTTCTAGTCTTTCCCGTCAAAAAGAGTGATACGAGTGTTAAGTACAAAAGATTACTTAATCTTACTCATCACAAACACAAGCCACAAAACTCACTTGCTTAGTTGTGCATAGAGATGCTCATCTAAGTTACAAAAGATACAAAGTTTAGAAAACTTTGTTTCAATGGCCATCCAAGGTACACAAGTACATATGTACACAAAGACACAATGTTTTTGTATTTTTTTAAATTTTCAATTTATTTATTTATTTTTTATTAAAAAAAAAATAAAGCAAAACCGAAAACAAGGAAACAAAAACATGTTAAACAAAGCAGAGTATAAAACTAGACTGACTCAAAACTATAAAGCAAAACACACAAGTAATGCAAGCAAAGATAGAGGGAGAGAGTGAAAAATGACTGAATCACTTAGAGCCTTTTTCCTTCCACACCTTGGAAGAACCCTTCCGTTTGGTGAACCCTTGATTCGGTGGTGGGGGGGAAGGATTGAAATCGTTCAAGTTTGAAAGGAACATGAGGGCTTTAAGTAGATCTCCAAGAGGAGCAAAAGAGGATGGAAACTGATTTGGTTTCCCGATGAGATCATACTGTTGCTTTGTTGAGTGGCTAGCCATTTATAATAATTAGATTGAGTATGTCCGGTTGCTCCATAGTGATGGTAGAGATGCTGCTTCTTCTGTTTAGACTTTTGAGTATTGCCCTTCTTAGCCTTAGGGTTTTTAGTCTCTTTCTTAACAAGTTTAAGGGGTTCTCCTAAAATAGATTTACCCTTGGCTATGTTCTCACTAGCTAAACAGTTTGACATCAATGTTCTTAGATTCAATATTATTAGCAGGAGAAACAAAAATAGTAGTACTAGAGGAAGCAATATTAGGAGAAGAGAAATCATAACCTAAACCTGTTCGATTATAAGAAGATTTCTGTAAGCTGAGCATCTCATTAAGCTCTGCACTTGAAGTCTTCTCCAACTAAGCTCTGACTTGAAATAGCTCTGCTTCAAGCTTCTTGGTCTTCTCAGCCAAGAAATTATTCTCAATTCACAATGCTCCAATGGTCTAATTAGCTTCATCAAAATTTATGGAGATTTCTTCTCGTTCAAGCTCCACATCACTGAGCTTCTTGGTGGCCAACCTATACAACTTCTCATGCTTTTCGGAGACTTTGTATAATTTTGCATAGGCTGTGTAGATGTCATCTTGTTCATCCATCTTTTTAAACTTAGACTCCCCCAAGTCCTCTTCTTTATCCACATCTTCAAAAATCCCCTCATAGGATCTATAGTGGCAGTGAAGGCATTTAGGATTCCATCATCCTCATTATTCGAGTCATCCTTAGGCTCGGTGTCACTCAAGGTAGCAACAAGGGCCTTGCTTTTCCCAATGGTCTTCAGATACGTTGGCACTCTTGATTCATGTGTCCAAAGCCTTGACATCCGAAACACTTAGGTCCTGAGAGAACAGTGTACTGATCGCCATCTCTAGCATCCTTCTTCCCTTTGTCTTGGCTCTTGAACTAGGATGAACTGGACTGCTTGCTGTCTTTGTCAAATCCTTTAGCATTGGCATTCTTCACAAACTTTTTGAACTGCCTTGTAATGTAGGATTTCATTTTAGAATCTTCATCATATGAAGACTCATCTGTGTCACTGCTCTTAGCCTTCAATGCCATGCTCTTACCCTTACTAAATTTCCCAATCCTTGTCAAACCCAACTCATAGGTCTGCAGATTGTGAACTAGCTCTGTCAAAGGAAGTTTGTCAATATCCTTTGATTCCTCAATAGCGGTGATCTTGGCATGAAATCTTTCAGGTAGAGATCTAAGCACCTTTCTAACAATCTTGGGTTCGAGAATGGTTTCCCCAAGATTAAAGGCTGAGTTCATTATGTCCTTGAGCTTGGCATAGAACTCATCGAACGACTCATCCTCCTCCATCTTGATCTCTTCAAAGCTTGTAGTAAGCCTCTGAAGTTTCGAATCTTTGATAGCCTTGGTTCCTTCATAGGTTGTCTAGAGGACGGCCCATGCTTCCTTGGCAGTTTTGATAGAGGATATCTTCTTAAACTCCTCATTCATGACCGCACTGAATAAAGCATTCAATGCCTTGCAGTTGAAGTTAGCCACCTTGATCTTAGCATCATCCCAATCGGCCGGCACTTCCTTTGGCTTAGTCCAGCCTATCTCCACAACTTGCCACACCTTTTCGTCTAATGATTACAAGAAAGCTCTCATGCGTACTTTCCAGTAAGCTCTCATGCCTACAAGTATCTTTGGGATGTATTTCTCATGCTTTGGACCCTTTTGAGTTTAGGGCGTGACATAAAAGAATATTTTTGGTCAATAGACACATTTTTATTCAATATGCACATTTTGGCCAATATGCACCTTTTCATTCAATAGGAACATTTTCGGTTAATAGGAACATTTTGGTATAACCAATATGAAGAGTTATGACTTTTCAATAGGCAAATTTTGGTATATCTAATTTGAATGTTTATGGCTTTTCAATAGGCACCTTTTGGTATATATATTACAACTTTTCTTATATATACCTATACATACAACACAAATCAAACTAGAGACGCAATATTCTCTCTTATTTATTCCCACCAAAAACTAATAAATAAAACAAAATTTCTTTCTTCTGTCTAACTAATTACACTTTGTGCTATTTCTTTTAATATCATTTTAAAAAAAAATCTCATGCATTTTCGCTTACTACTTAAACTAAAAAATGATGTCTTTTTTCCCCTAAAACTCATCCAGTAGATATTCCCGTGCATTGCACGGGTTAGCGACTAGTTTATATATATATATATATATATATAAAGATTTATATTCATTATAAATTCAAAATGTATTTAACTAATGACTAATTTAATAATTACTTATTTAATAATATTTAATAAAGCTAACTAAATAAATCAAATTAACATATGTTTAAAATAACACATTCAAATTGATTAAATTCAACGTGATAATATTTGTCTTATGAGCCAAAATAATAATATATTTTCATTATATTCATCATCATGCCTAATCAACTCCATCTAACTTAATGATGTCATCATCATTCTAGTGAATACCACAACTTTTATGTCACAATTTTTGTTGCAATTTTAACGTTGTAAGGTTGCAATTTATCAACCATCTTGTTGGCTTTATTCCGTGCCAATTTGCTTGTAATTTAGCACTTTGTAACCCTGTATTTAGGTGGGATTCATGTAAGGGTAGTGTGTGAAAAGAGTGTGAAAAAAAGTTCAAGTATGTGCAAAGAAGCAGAGTTTCGTGGCTAGGACTCGTAGCTGACTTGCGACTGGCAAGTCGCCAACTGTAGGCACGTGAGAAGCACACAGGGAAGCTGAAGGGTCACGCTAGCTGTCGCACTACAGGACAAAAGTCCCAGGCTGGCCAGGCTGTTAATTTGCGACTTGAACTCGCGACTTGTACAAGCCACGAGGTCAAGCCACCAACTTACCCTGTTTGGCAAAAACTGACTCTTCGTATTCCAAACACACACCACTATATATAGACCCTTATACCCACGAAATGTAGAGAGCTTCTAGAGAGAATTTTTGAGAGAAACCCTAGAGAAAAACAAAATTGATTCATCCACAATCTTTACCTTAGAGTCTCTACAAATTCCTCTACTCTCTTTTTCTCCATTGTCACATCCTTGAGAGGTTCTTTGCCAAATCCTTATCTCACCATACTCACGTCTGTGAGGAGGTTTATTTGGTGCTTTTGGGAAGCAGTTAGGAAGGAACCAATATACATTGGTTGATGCTATGGTCTAATAGCGGAATCTAGGAAGCTAAAGAAGAAATAGGTTCAGCGTAACCTCGTTGGAGCAAGAAGCTTGGAGGGCTTAGGTACTTGGGTAGATCAGGCTTGGAGGGTCTTCAGCTGTTCATGTATTCCAACTACATTCTTTAGTGGATTATTTACCGCTTGGAGGGTGGCAAAGAGGTTTTACGCCGAGGACTTCGGTTTCCTCTTCGATAACACATCGTGTGTTGTCCGTGTGTTTGCATCTTCCTTCTCTTTATCTTTGCCTTATATTTACTACTGTGGATGTATTTATATTTGGCTTAGATTGTTTATCAATTCTGTTATAAGCTTGTTATCATTTTTCGCACATATATTGTTTGATTTAACGCTTGAATTGGTAATTTTGTAATTGGGGGTCTAAACGTTCAAGGGTGTTTTAGACACATATTGAACTTTCAAACGTGGTTAACTCTGAGGGGTTTTCTATTACTTCATATGAACCCACATTGTTTTCTCCATCATTCACAAGCAATTACATTAGAGTTGTAGCAAAAGTTGTATTTACTGGACTTTTTCTGTGAGATAAGTATTACTGTGAACACAAACTCAATAATAGACCCTGTGAAAGTCTTAAAATATAATCACAAGTTGACATGTAAGAATGGTGTGTGATTTTTGGTATGGAAAGGAGAATGTCCCTAGCATTACTCATCCAAAAATTACATGGATCTGCATTGATAACATCTACAAATTATTTTGGAGCGAAACTATAGCATTGCTGTGCATTTCATGGGCCATTTCCTATTATAATGTAGTTTTGCGGGCCTTTCTAGTCAATTTGGGTTTAAAACAAGCATCTAAGACAATCTCTTCTATAAGGTTTCTTCATTCTTAAGACAAGTGTAAGGTTGAATTTATTCAATCATGCGTTGGCTTTATTCCGTGCCAAATTTATTTGTATTTTAGCAATTAGATACTCTGTATTTAGGTGGAAATTTTGTAAGGGTATTGTGTGAGAGAGTGTGAAGAAATCTCAAGATGTGTGCACATAAAGGAGTCTCGCGACTGGCAAGTCGCCAAAGTGGCACATGTGTGAAGCATGCAAGGAACTGAAGGGTCATGACAGTTGGAGCACTACAGGACAAAAATATATAGTCTAGCAAGGCAGTTAGCTTACGACTCAAACTCACGACTCGGTCCAGTTGCGAGGTTGAGTTGCCAGAATGCCCAGTTTTATTGAAATTTGACTTTTCACATTCCTCACATATACTACTATAAATACTCTTACACCTACGAAATGTAGAGAGCTTCCAGAGAGAATTTTGAGAGAGAAACCCTAGAGAAAAAAAATATTGACTCATTCACAATCTTAATCATTTGATTCTCCAAATTCGTCTACTCTCACCCTCTCTATAGACATATACTTGAGAGGTACATTCTGCCGCCAAATCCTTACCTCACCATACCCATATCAATTTGAAGGTATTTTGGTGCTTGGGAAGCAGTACAGAGATGACCAATTTACTTGGTTGATGCAATGGGCTTATTGCGGGATCTAGGAAGCTAAAGAAGACAAGGTTAGGCGTAACCTTGTTGGAGCAAGAAGCTTGAAAGGCTTAGGTGCACTGGGTAGATTAGGCTTGAAGGGTCTTCTACTATTCATATATCTCAACAATATTCTTTAGTGGATCCTTTGACCGTTTGGAGAGTGGTGGAGAGGTTTTTCGCTGAGTTCTTCGGTTTCCTCTTCGATAACACATCGTCTTGTTATCTTTGTGTTTGCATATCTCTTTCCTTACTCTTTACCTTTAATTGCTGCTGTGTTTGTGATTAATTATGGTTTAGAGTATTTTACTAATTTGGTTATAGCTTATATTAATCATTCCGCATATATATTGTTTGTGTATAAGCTTGTGTTGGTATTGTTAAATTTGGGGGTCTAAACATTCATTAGTGTTTTACACAAAAATTGAACTTTCAACAAGCTTATCTTACAAACCCTGCACCCATAATTAATTGAATCCTAAGCCTTCTCTTTTGAACGTAACAAAACTACCATCAAGTCTCAAGATTTTCAATCCCCTCAGCAAATATATGGTAATAGAAACATTTTGGGTTATGTTTTGTTTTCCTCATCTGTAATTTATAACGTTGTGTATGAATTGAGCAGATTAAAATTAATTAATTAATTTTAATTTTACATTTCCAAATATCAAATTCAGTGTGGTTACTAAATTAGATCTTGCAAAAATTTCGCTAGGCCAGATAAGAGCCTGCAAATTCTTGAGGTATTGACTAACTAATTCAACAATAAGGCACCCTCCAAACAGCTCAAATTAGGTCCCTAGTTTACAGCCACAAGAAAATTTTGGTCAGGTCCAAACTTGCTTAGTTACATCCGAAGGAAAAAAAAAAAAAAAAAAAAAATTAGAACAAATACTACCTTCCTAATATTAAGGAATTAGAAATTTTGGGCAAGAGCCCCCACCACCATCGTTTGAATGAGCCCGTTAATTTGAGAGAGAGAAAAGATAAAAGAACTAAAAGATGCAAATGAAACAACAAAACTAAGAGAGGAGACACACTTTGACAATTAAAAACATAATAGAAATTGTTTCAATGTACCTTGGCATATTCTTCGAAGTTCAATCAAGAGATTCTCATTTCTTCCAAAGTAGATATGGACTGAAATCAGCATCCTACATGCAGCATAGAAGGTCATGGCCATCTTTACTGTTGTCGGAAAGTTTACAGGTAAAATCAGACTAGCGTAATTATCAAACCCCATCCATATACGGGGAAGAGCCAAAGCCGAATTTCCTTCATTATGTTCTTCCATTCCCAGCCGAGATTGCAGTGAAGTTGATGCTTGCTGCGTCTATATATAAATATATACACAAGTAAATACTGAAACTCATCACTTGAAACATAGTAACATTTTGTCAAATACTTGGAGTGCATACATTTGTACTCTCTATCACAACTCGCTCAAGTCTGTCCTGTTTGGCCAATGGCATTGCCCATCTTGCCGTTGATGTTTATGCCACGTCTGATTGCTCTCCCATTCCCGTCTTGATCTATGAGAACCACAGCCAGGCCTACATTCTTTTGATCACGCGTACAATTTATCTTAAGACGCGAGATGTGTTCAGAAATTTTTTGGATTAATCTAAATTCAGGGTAGCTGCCAATTACAAAGCACTAAAAACATGTTACAAAATAGAATATATATATATATATATAAAATAAAATTAAATGGCAAGAAATTTATAGATCTAAGATTAAGAATATCAATATGAAATTATGAATCCTTTTCTTTTTCAGCTAAGAAATCAATTTTAGGCTTTCAGCACAAAGATGCGTGGAAGATCTGCTTATGTACTAATGAAACAAACTTTTTCAAGATCCACTTCTAATACTAGCTTGAATGAATTTATTAAGAATTTTTTGGGAAGTTTCTAAACATTATATGGGTCGGCAGGGGAGACTCTAGACCTAGGTCTAAATCCCCACATCTGGCAAAAATTTATAAACAGTCCCAAATCCCTCTATTACATAAATAAAATGCCCCTAATATTATACAAAAATTTCTCAAAATTGTAGATTGATAATTGATTTTTTTTTTTTTTTTTTTTGTTTCGAGAAACAAACACACATACATAAGGGAGAGGGAAAGGGGTTCTAATACAAAGGCACACCACAATATAAAATACATAGGTTGATTGTGCATTCCTTCTCCCACCTCAAAGAATACCCCAAAATATTTAACCAACCAAAATCCAACCCAATTGAAACCCTAAACAATTTGACAAAAAAAAGTTTGTTACAAGCGTGCTTAATAAAAATTGAAAATCAATTTTCTTAACTTGTATAAGAGATGTTAATAATACTTAATCACAAAATTTAATTAACGTTTGCATTTCAAAAAAACAAGAATGGTTTCTTAAGCTAAAAAATAAAGTATATAATATCAAAAGTTGAATAATTAATATTTAAAGGTTAAAAAATCCTAAAACTTATCACCTTAGATTTCAAAATGTATTAAGCGGCCAAATGGGATAAACTTCTAAGTAATTGATTATAAAGATTATCGATCATATACTAGTAATCGCTTTTTATCATTGGCCCTTGTAACCTAACTAGCTCACTTTTCAAAAATATGATCAAAATATAATACTTTCATATTTTCAACGATAATAATAATAATAATAAATAAATAAATAAATAAAAGAGAGCACAAACAATAACGATTGGGAGTTTTTGTTTAAAAGTAAAAGTTATTGGTGATAAAAAAAAAAAAAATTGTAAAATACATACTCATTTTGGTATTGCCAACTACGCATATTGGCCGCTTCCCTTAGCGCTTCCCTCCATGTATCCACCTTCTTTCTGTTATCCTTGAATCTATGATGATAATGTTCGAAAGCATCTCCAAACGTTCCCTGTTGATGACGTACATGTGATGGATTCACCTTGTAAAAAATTGGTAGCACAATTTGGCCTCTCTTTCTACACTCAATAATTTTGACAAGTTCATCCAAACACCAAGTTGAATATGGGAAGTTTTCAGAAAATACAATTATCGAAATACTTGAACTTTCAATGGCTTTGAGAAGTTCTGCAGAAATTTTTTCTCCCCTTGGGAGCTCGTCATCCATGAAGGTGTTAATACCCTTACTACGCAAAGTGCCACTCAAATAACTCGTAAAACCATTGCGGGTATCTTCACCTCTAAAACTCAAGAACACAGATTTCGTACAACTTAATTTAATACGTGAGATATCTTCAGAAATGTTTTGGATAAATCTAAGTTCAGGGTAGCTGTCAATTACAAAGCATTAAAAACATGTTAGAAAAATGGAATATATATTTACATGAACTAAATTCAAAAAGTTAATCTTGTGTACTTTGATAGAAATATTGTTAATACAAGTAAATGGCATGAAATTTATAGATCTAAGATTAAGAATATCAATATGAAATTATGAACCCTTTTCTTTTTCAGCTACGAAATCACTTTTGGGCTTTTAGCACAAAGACGCGTGGAAGATCTGCTTATGAATAAAAAAACATCTTCAAGATCCACTTCTAATACTAGCTTGAATGAATTTATTTAGAATTTTGGTGTAGCTTCTAAACATTTTAAGGGTGGGCAGGGGAGACACTAGACCTAGGTCTAAATCCCCACATCTCGTAAAATTTATAAAGAGTCCCAAAACCTTTATTACATAAATAAAATGCCCCTAAAATTATACAAAAATTTCTCAGAATTGTGGAATGATAATTGATTTTTAAATATATATATAGGTTGATTGTGCATTCCTTCTCCCACCTCAAAGAATGCCCTAAAATATTGAACCAACAAAAATTCAACCCAATTGAAACCCTAAACAGTTTGACAAAAAAAAAAAATTGTTATGAGTGTGCTCAATAATAATTGAACATCAATTTTGTTAACAACTTATAATAGAGATGTTAATAGTACTTAATTTAATTAACATTTGCGTTTCAAAAGACAAGAACATTTTCTTAAATAAATAAAAATTATATAATATCGAAAGTTGAATAAATAATATTTAATTGATATTTAAATGTTAAAAAACCCTAAAATTTATCACCTTAGATTTCAAAATGTATCAAGTGACCAAGTGGGATAAACTTCTAATTAATCGATGATAAAGATTATCGATCATATTCTAGTATTTGCTTTTTATCATTTGCCCTTTTAGCCTAACTAGCTCACTTTTCAAAAATATGATCAAAATATAAGTATAAAACTTTCATAATCTCAGCGCAAAAAAAAAAAAAAAAAAAAATGTTGTTAAATACATACTCATTTTTGTAATGCCAACCAGATAAATTGCCTGCTTTATATAGCGCACTCCTCCATCTCTGCACCTTACCCATGTCATTGCTAAATCTTTTTTCATGTTCTTCCAAAGCTTGTCCAAAACTTCTATATTGGTTACGTACTTCTGATGGATCTATGTTGTAAAAAATTGGTTGCACAATTTGGCCTTCCTGCTTACACTCAAGAATTTTGACAAGTTCATCCAAACATAAAGAAGAAATTGCATATCTTTCAGAGAATACAATTATCGAAATCATTGAACTTTCAATGGCTTTGAGAAGTTCTGTGGAAATTTCTTCTCCCCTTGAGAGCTTGTCATCCATGAAGGTGTCAATACCTTTATCACGCAAAGTGCAATTCAAATAACTCGTAAAACCATTACGAGTATCTTCACCTCTAAAACTCAAGAACACATCATATCTGTATTGGTGACTGAAAGTGAAATTGGAGTTTCGTTTGTTGGTCTGGAAAACCATAGTGATTTGGATAGACAATAGAAAAGATTTAAAAGGAAGAGGAAAAAAAAAAAAGATGCGATGAAATTGGAATTGTAAGAATTTAGGTGAGACTTTCTGAATGGGTTTTTCAAAGAGAGAATGGTAATGGCAAAGTTAGGAAATTGGATGTTGGTTACGGTGAGGCCAATAAGACCGTATGATAGTCCAATGTGAAAATAGTAAAATACTAGCTGGCGAGTTTCATAGGTTGTGGTCCAAACGCGGAGACCGAGAAGACTTTTATCGACTTTGAAAAAACTAATTGGAAAGTCGCTTTAACACTCTGATTCATTTTCAAACTTGGGACACAGGAGGAAAGTGGACAGAAATTTCTTGGGTACACGCTTATTTTTGGAGCGTAATGTGAATTCATTTTCAAACTTTTAAGAAAGGTAGACACAATTTCTTTTTTAATTATTTGGCTTCAGCTTATAAGTTTAGTTTTTAGTTTTTAGTTTTTGTACAGCTTTTTAAATTTTTTTTTTCCTGTTTTTTCTCATATTTTCAAATTTTTTTCAGGATACAAGCGTACTTTAGCATAATTTTAGTAAAAAAATTTTAACAAAAAGTTAAATAAGTTATTCCTAAATGGACACTCAGTCCCTCTCACTTTTTTCTTTTTTCTTGTTTTTTTTGTGTGGGGGGGGGGGGGGGGGGGGGGGGGGGGTGGTGTGCAGTTTAGAGCATCGCCTGGATAAGTACAATCCATTCAAATCAGAATTAAAAGCAATATCCAAGTCCACAAGCAGACTTTCAAATAAAAGGAAATCTTGACTTTGTTGAGAACCCATCCTAGCAAGAGTGTCTGCAAGGTTCTCGGTAGCAGTGCTTAATACGAATTTGGTGAAACTGTGCGTCTCTCACTTTATCTTCTCTCTCATGAAACATCCTTGTTCTTCTTTTCTCTCCCTCTATAATCTCTGTCCCTTTTTCTTTTTCGTTTTCTATTTCTCTCTTCTAACATCCTTTTAATGTGCACAATTATTCTAGAACCACACTTTTTTCAAAAATATGTTACGTGGCATATTGTGATTAGTTGTCTATCACTTATGTGGACCTATCGTTTTATTTTTCACAACTCACAATTAAGCATATAAGAAAATTATGGTAAAGTGTGTCAAATAAATTGTGGTTTTAGAATTTTTGTTATGCACGTGTCTATATACATCAAGAGAATTTTAATATGCTGAGGATTGTGGTGGTAGTGGTCATACCTTGATGTGCAAGTGTAGTTATTCCCGTAGAAACAACTTTTATGCCACACATTTTTTTTTTTGCAATTTTGATGTGATCAATTGTAAGCAATTATCTATTATTTTCACATAAATCCATCACTCACAAGAAACCACGTTAAAATTGTAGCAAAGGTTGTGTCCACTAAACTTTTTTCTGGGCAAATGTGATAAGTAATACTAGAAACACATACTTAGTAGTGGACACACATTAAATTGTCAAAATCCAATAATAAATTGACACATAAAAATGGTGTGAATTTTTTCATAGGAATGGATGTTTCCATGCTAGTATTCATGCAAAAATGACATGGATCTAAATAGAGAGCATCCTGTAAATTATTTTGAACCGAAACTTTAGCATAGTTGTGCATTACTGCATTTCATGGGCCATCACCTAGTATAAAGTAATGTAATTTTGCGGGCTTTCTAGTCAATTTGGGTTTAAAACAAGCATGACAGTATTCTCTATAAGGTTTCTTTCATCTATCTTTTGAAACATCAGCATTCACATCAGCCTCTTCAAATTATTGGCTAAACTAACTAAAAATATTTCAATTTTTTAGATTTTTTTATTTTTATTTTTATGGATATACATTAATCTCAATACTCTATCACTATTTTAATTAAATATTATTTTTTTATTCATTCATATTTACAATCCAAAAAAAAAAAAAAAACTCCTTTGCACTACTGAGATCGACCACCTCTGCTTGCTAAAATTGGCACGAACTTGAGAGCTCCAAAACTACAGAGAGAGAGAGAGAGAGAGAGAGAGAGAGAGAGAAATAAACGTGGTTTGATTTTTTATTGTCTAGCGAGTGAAGAAGACTCGCCAAGTCTGGCTAGGAAACAACCCCACCTTAAAATTGTGGGATAAAATAGTGAGACTAATGCGTAATTTTTTTTTCTTCAGCTTTTAGCTATATACTAGTTGCTAACCCGTGCAATGCACAGAAAAATTGAGAAAAATGATCAAGAACTTATTTATTTATTTATAAGATTAATTCCTAATATTCAAATATTCCATTCTAGTCTTGCGAAAGCAAAAAAATTATAAATCATTGCTCCTTCAGCAGGCACATTCATTTCCTAGTTAAGTTCCCTATCAAAGTAGAGCTTCACATTATTGGTACACTTTGTGGTTGAAAAAGAGATATGCAAGTGAAATGTTTAGTTCATATTGCAAAGTTACATGCAACTTATAATTTGTTTCTAAATATTTGACGATTTATCTATTTATTAAGGCCAATAAGTAGCATAATTTTCAAAATGTTTCCTCTTTCCTTCAGCTCCAAAAAACCAAAAAGCCAGACCCCTCCCCTCTTATAATGTCAATGAATTTAATGAAGCCTTGAATTATTGAATTTTTTCAAGTGATTGCACGGTAGGTTGATCCAATTGCTAGTCACAGAGCAATACAATTTTGGCACGGCATGTACTGATGTTCTTCTGCATTATATCAATATCAATTCCTTTCTGACAAATAAAACAACATCACCAACATTAAACATTTTGATAATTACAAATTAACTTGTAGATAATTTCAAAACTCAAACAACTAAAAATCATTATAATGTAGCCATTATATATGGGTTTAAAAGCATCCTATCAATCATTTAGACCAATTGCATTATCTAATAGCAAGAAAAATTTATAAAACTTAAACAATAATAGATCTTAATGATCTTGAAAAACCACCTAAAATGTTAGATCTTGATTAGCTTGTATTAAGTAGTAATGATCCCAACTCTTATAACCTGCATTTAGTAGGTAAAATTTTCTGAGTTGTTCTCCATAGTATTTTCAAATTCCATTGCTTCTTCCAAACTGATCTCTATTCTTGACATCACCCCCTATTCCAAAAAACATGCTAACCTCATAGTAAACCTCCCTTGAGCATTTGTTATCCACATAATCTTATCTAGTGTATTTCTTATTAAAAGCAATTTTAACAATGGCACAGATTGAAGCTACATCAAACAGGTCATGTAACTTGCCCAAGTCCCACTCTCCTCTCATTGCATCAATTAGCAAACTAACCACCACTTGCTATTGAACCACTAAGCTATCTTAGCAATCTATTTGAAATTATGACCATGACCCAGAAACCTTCCCATATTCTAACTTCTTGCCATACATATTAAAAAGATAGTTTTACTTGTGATCCCAATTAAGCTCTTTTAAGATACACAATGCACAAATTATCAAGAACAAAGGTCATAACAAATTACTTTAAATTGATGTTTTCTATGAAAATTTTATGAAATATGGGATGAAAGTAATTGCTGACCTGCTTGTAGTTTGAGGATCACATAATGGAACTGATCATAGTGGGACAAGAGATGGATTTCAGGAATGGGGAGATTCCAATGAAGGATATTGTAGCAGCCATGGACTTCCTACCAAAAAGGTTCTTACTATAAAGTACATTATCTATGATTAACTACTAATGTTTTTTTTCAATAAAATGGTTTGAGAATGCTGTTTAAGAGTGACAGACCACATATGCAATATAGATCACTCCAATAAGAGCAACTAATGAATTTTGAATGTTCCTTACATCCTAAATTAGACCTTGTTTTTGTGCAGGTATGCCAACAATCCAAGTCTTGCAACAATTGAGTTAATGAACAAACCTCATGCACCAGGAGTCACTCCAAACAACCTTAAAAACTATTATAAATCCGGGTATGATGCTGTGAGAAAGTACACACCAAGCGCTCATGTGATCCTCTCAAACCAGTTGGGGATGCTCATCCAAATGAGCAACACTCATTTGTTGGAAACTTCAATCATGTAGTCATTGACATGCATTACTACAATTTCTATTCAGATCAGTTTTGCAACATAAATGTACAATCTTATGCACTAAAAACCGTGACAACTTCCAATGGCCCCCTCAATTTTGTAAACCAATCTTATGTAGTAGTAGCAACCATTGCTGTTGTTTGGTATAAATCTTTTCTATTTGGACAAAACCTAAGACCAAGACCACTTTTAAATTAGACCCAAATTCACTGAACCCACAATTCATTCTCAATGATAAATTTCAAATTTGAAGAGAATATCCCAAACTCTAATCTCAATGCACAAACCCACCATGAAATAAATCATTAAAAAATCAAACATTCTTCTTAATATCCCTTAAACTTTCAAATACATAATCTCAAAGACCATTGTGATTCAACTCATCTCCTTTTTACTATATAAACCTATCCTATTTGCGAAACGTGAAATTGTCTTCATAAGTTAAATACCAAAACATTAAGACCAAGCCCAAGTTCAATACCAATCCCACCACCAATAGTCTACTAAATCAGTAAAAATATCTAACATATGACCTCATATTCACAGATCCACCTCTAAATCAAACCCAAACCCACAATTCAAAAGAAACCAATACCAAACTCTAACCTCAATGCACAAACCCACCACAAAATGAATCATAAAAATTCAAACCCAAAGATCAATTTCCCCTAAAAGTTCAAACACACAATCTCAAAGTCTATTGTGGTTCCATCTTGATTCAAATTAGAACCTATAAATCCCAAATGGAAACCAAAATGAATTAGAATTTAAAATTCCTTATGAATTTCAAATTTATATCTAGAAGAGAAACTATACCCTAAAATCAAGTTTCTAAGTGGTAACCACATAAACCCAGATAAGAATTCACAAAATTAAATCCAAGACCTTTTCATTTTGAACACCAAGACTTCTTTTTTTTTTTTTTTTTTGATGAATGAACACAAACACTAGCATGCAAATACACATACACTAAAAAAGATCTAATGTTTTATGTTTTGGGGTGTATTGTTTTTTTTACTACCTATGTTTTTGCTTTTAGTACACATACATTCACTTTGTGTTAGAAGCTTCCACTGTCTATTTTAGCATAGCTCGAATTCTCACCTACAAGCTCTATATGCCTTCTTTTTTATATTTTTCTTTTTGCTTTTGCTTTTTATATTTTATAGTTCAAAATTTATGAACCCAAGAAAGACAACTTGAGGGCCCTTATCTTTTGCACTATTTTATTCCCCTTAACTTGTATTCTCTCTGAAGCTATCTATTTCACTGATCAACGACATATATTCAACCTCATAGAAATTCAAGCTCTTATTGGTGTCTTTGCAATTTAATAGATAATCCATAATGAATTGGTAGTAAAACTGAACAACCTACACATAATAGATAATCCGTAATGAATTGGTAGTAAAACCGAACAGCCTACACAACCAAACGATAACATAAATTTATTCTAGCATACCAAAAGATATAACCAAAATAGTTTAGCATAGCCTTTTCTTTTTATTTCTAATTGAAGAAACAATCCAGCTTTATTTACAATGTAATTTTCCAGCAAAGCAACTCATTACTACCAATTCATATAAATCAAAAGATAATCTATTAGCAGTTTTTCTTTAGCATCTGTCAGTATTGAATCCATTCATTTATATGGCATTGTAATTTTCTTCAGCTTCTGTCAGTATTGAACCAAAAGACAGAGCTCCAATTAAAAAGCCCAGCAATCAAAACAATCATCCACACCACAGCAATGCAATTCATTTTTATTTACAATTGAACAAAAAATCCAGCTTTATTTACAATGGAATTTCCCAGCAAAGCAATTAATTGTTATTTCTACTTAAAGAAACAATCCAACTTTATTTACAATGGAATTTCCCAACAAAGCAACTCATTACTACCAATTCATATAAATCAAAAGATAATCTATTGCCAGTTTTTTTGTAGCATCTATCAATATTGAATCTATTAATTTATATGACATAGTAATTTTCTTCAATTTTTGTTAGTATTGAACCAAAAGACAGAGCTCCAATTAAAAACCCCAGTAATCAAAACAATCATCCACACCATAGCAAAGCAATTCATTTTCATTTTCCAGCAAAGCAACTCATTGAACAATGTCATAATTCTTTTGTTTAATTCTTTTGGTTACATAAACTGAAGAAACAATCTAGCTTGAGGGATACTATGGAAGGTGATGATGTGCCTCTTGCATCATAGCTTGTGGCATGAAAGTTGACTCACAATGTTTCGGAAGAAAGTTGACAGGAATAAATGTTGTGTTGGGAATTTTTCTTTAGGTTTTGTCAGTATTGAATCTATTATAAATAAGACAATGTCTTTTACATTATATTTTGGTAGTAAAACTGAAAAGCCTACACAATTCATATAATTCAAAACCGAGCAGCAATTCATTACGGATATTCCATTGGCGGTTTTGCTATCAAATCATTACTATGGAAGGTGTTTTGGATGAAAATTGACCCACAATGTTTCAGATGAAAGTTGACAGGTATAAACGCCATGTTGGGAATTTTTAGTATTGAATCTATTAGAAATAAGACAATCCAAATAGCCTACACAATTCATATAATTTAAAACTAAGTAACAATACATTACAGATAATCTATTGGTGGTTTTGCTACCAAACCATTACTACCAATTCATATAAATCAAAAGATAATCTATTGGTGGTATTTCTGCAGTGTCTATCTGTATTGAATTCATTGATTTATATGACATTGTAATTTCCTTTAGCTTCTATCAGTATTGAACCAAAAGACACTGCTTCAATTAAAAACCACAGCAATCAAAAGAATCATTTACACCACATCACGAAAGAGGCAGTAAAGCTTTTGTCAGTATTGAACCAAAAGTCAGAGCTCAAATTAAAAGCCCCAGAAATCAAAATTTCAGCATAACAATTATCCACACTACAACACAAAAGAGGCAGTAACAAAATATAAAAAAGGGAAACAAAAAACATCAAGCAAAAGAATGGAGCACAAAAAGAACTGGGATTTAGAGATACCTCAATCGAATCAGTCAGGTTCTATTAGAATTTATATATTGTGAGGAGAGAAAGACAGGAAGGAAGGAAGTCAGATAAGTGGTAGTTATTGTGAAACCATAGAGCAGGAAGGTGGAGAGATTTTCATGGTTTCAAATGGTATCAGAGTCCTTCCCTTCACGGTTTCAGACTTTTGGGTTTTCCTTAGGTTGAAATGATGTGAAACCGTAAGAGCAGAACTTCAAACAGTTTGTTTTTCCTGAAACAATGCGTAACCATAGAGTAAAAAGGTGGGAGAAATTCAAACTGTTTGTTTATCCTTTCCTTTTGTCACGCTATGCTTCTCACGCAAAACCCTTTGTGAAACCCTATTTCATGGTTACAAAGTTCCTGTTTTTCCTTTAAGTTGAAAAGGATTTTGGTTGGGCTTTATGGTGGAATTAAATAGATAAGAAATGGGCTTTATGGTGGAGATAAGATTGAAATTTATTATACAGATTTATAATTATTTTGGAATTTATAGATTTATTATGATTCTGAAATTTGTAAAAACTATTTTAAAATTCTAGAACAGAAAAAAAAAAAAAAAAAAAAAGATGGAAATGACATAGTCGCTGATGTGGCGCAATGTGAGTGCAGCAACATTAAACGCTACGCTTCAGCTTTTAGTAATATATAGATATAGATTTGCTGAAATATTAGAATAGCTACATTGATGTGAATGCTCTAAGGTAAAATTACAACTTACCTACTTGTGGTTTATCTGAAATTCAACTTACCTACTTGTGGTTTGATTTTTAACATTTTACCCACATGAGGTTATTTTCGTTAGTGATCCGTAACCCACTTCCCCATTTGGCATCAAACTAACGCCTTATATACCAAATACATACTATTAAATGGATCAAACACTCTCCCTCCTCAAAACCTCTCATGAAAGCTCACTCATTCAAAACCTCTTCAACACCCACCTAACTTACTTACACAATTGCTTAGCTTTGAATCATTTAGGTAATTATGAAGAAGGAGAAGCTAGAGTCTAACATCTCAGATCATGCAAAAATAAGGTATATGAAAATCTCAGATTACGTTCTTTAGTTAGGGTTTGAAAATCTGCTGAAATTGATGATAGATTAATATATGAAATTGTTTAATTTGTACATACATTTTCTATAGGAAAACGTTAGTAGTGAAATTTTTGTCAACTAGTTTTGCTATGTCTTCATCATGTGGCAATTGTTCTACAACTAGTGGTTTACCATGCTTCAAATGGCCATTTATGTACCCATGAGAATTGTGTCCTGCGAACAACTCTAAAAGTTGGTAACTTTGGAAGGAGATTTTGGGGTTGTAGTCAATTTAAGGTAAGCAACACTTCCATGTTTTGATTTGATTTGAATTGAATTATTAACTATGATTAACTGTGAATTGTGAAATTAATTGTTCTAAATTTAATGATAAGGTTGGTCCCAAATGTGGCTTCTTTCAGTGGGTGGATAACCAAACTTGTAGGCATGGGAATGAAACTGCCTCACTTGTCTTTCAAAGGATAAGTATGCTTGAGAATGAAATTCAACTTGCAAATCAAAAGGAAAGGATAGCTAAGGAAATGGAAGATCCAATCAGAGGGAAAGAAAAGCTCATGAACTTTATGTAGAGGCTAGGGAGAAAGTTATAAGGGTTAGAGAGAATGAGAGATTGTGCAAACTTGCACTAGTTGTGTCATGGGTATTTTTCATTTTTGTAATGTTGTGTTTTTGCCTCAATGAACAATATAAGGGTGAAAAACCTGAGTCTGCCATGATGCTTGTGTGGGATGTTGAAAGGTGGTTGGGTCTTTGAATTCATTTTCTTGGGTGGTTGTTCGCCATTTTACAAGATGAATTCTTAAATGGTTATTTTGGAAGATGTCTTGTAGCAAAACCTATTATGTAACACATATTTGGTATTTGTTAGCAATATAAGTTTGGTATTTGATTGTTGGTAAAGATATGTTTGGTATTTGCAATTGTCAAACACTTAACTAGCATGAATAAATGATGTTGATACCATATTGTGTCCTCCCTTGATTTACGTGCTAGACCCTGAAAAATCCAAAAAATGTTATTTTCTCTCCATGGGGCCACGAGAACATCCAGAATGACATGGGGCAACCCGTTTGGACATCGGAGCACCCAAAGTGCCTTTTTCGACTAAAATGACCAAAATGCTTCTGGTCAACCTTGGGTCAATCGAAGGTCAAACAAGGTCAAAATCCTCACAAAAGAACACATTTTATGGTTTTACATCAAACCCGAGCTTCTCGGAGATTTTTAGCAACTTTGATCAAGTTTGACCCGAAGTTGACTCCGTGTGGGTCCAAAAACCCTAATTTTGATCCAACCGCCAAAACAGGTTGAAACCAATGTCATTGCGAATATTATCAAATTCTCATTCCAACGACTATTCATGGGTTGAAATCGGAGTAAGAACAACCGAGCTATTACAAAAACCGGGATAACACACCGATCGATGCACCGCTAACTTCCAGGAGCCATAACTTTTGATCCGACCGTTGGATTTTCAAGTTCCATACCTTTTCAAGCTTGCTTCTTTTGAATGCATGTTGACAAAAAAGTATACGAGATTCATGTTCATCTAATTCCTTAACCCTGTAGTCATAATAGGTAAAATGACAATCTTCTTGAAAAGTAGATAGAAACTTTTCCTCTCTTGTTGTGATGATGACTCTACTTCTAGGAGCAAACTAATTCCATTCTCCAAGAAAATATTTTATTTGGATTAATTTGTCAACATCATCAAGAATTAAAAGAATTCTTTTGTGTTGAAGCACTTCCATTGTCACATTGATTCTTTTAAATACACAAGTCACCTTTAAAGTTCTACCTCTGAAGATTTTAGAATAAAGTGTCTCGTTTAATTGGAGTATGTCTTCTTTTGTTTTAGAGTTTTCTTTAACATCCTCTAGAAAGCAACTTCCTTCAAAACGATATGCAATTAAGTCGAAAATAGCTTTTGCAATTGTTGTCTTACCTATTCCAAGAAGGCCATGGATCACTACCCTACGAACATCATTTGAATCAATATCCAAATGCCTATTTATGTCCTCTACACGAGAATCTATTCCAACAGGGTATTTAACATCAAATATTTGCGTATAATTTAATTTAGCCCTTGAGATCTCTTCAAAAATTTCTTTGATAATTGTAAATTGAGGGTGGCTGCCAATTGAAAAACACTAAAAACTTGTTAGAAAATAGAATATGAGGATGAACTAAATTCAAAGTGTTTAGCTTGTGTACTATGACTGAAATATTGCTAATACAAATAAATGGCAAGTAATTCATAGATTTAAGAACTATCAGTATGAACTTTTTTTTAGCTAGGAAATCAATTTTTGGCATTTAGCATGAAGACTTATGGAAAATCTAGTTAGGTAAGGAAACAAGCTTCTTGAAATATCATCCACTTCTAATTGACAAAAAATAGCTCGAATGCATTCATCAAGAAGTTTTGGGGAAGTTTAATAAATGTTATGTGGGTGCTTCATGAATTTATAAAGGGTTCAAGACTCTCCATTACGTTAAAGAAAAAAAAATCTAAAATTGTAGAATGATAAATGTTTTTTTTTTCTTTTTTAAAGAAAAAAAGGAGACTATTTTTGCATTCTTTCACCAATTCCAAGAAGGCCACAAAATATTAAAGCATGGAAATCCAATTGAAACCGTAAATTGTTTGACAAAAAAAAAAAAAAAATTTATGAGCGTGTCGAATAACTATTGACAATCAATTTTCCTAAAAACTTGTAAAAGAGATAATAATAAAACATAAATACCAAAACTTAATTAGCAATTTTGCATCTCAAAAACAAAAAGAACAAATTTTAAACAAAAAAAATATACATAATATAGAAATATGAATAAATAATGTTTAATTGATATTAAAGTATTAAAAAGAAAACCCTAAAAACCTCAAAATATATAGAGCTGCATGAAGTGCGAGAAAATCTTATAATTAATTGATAAGATAATCAATTATACTATCCTATCCTCCTTTACCATCCTAAAAAGTTACTTTATCAATTATACAATACCATTTTACAATACTCCAGCATCCCAACTTCTTTTTTACAATACAACACATTAAAATAATATTTTTACACAATAAAATAATATATCCTAAAACCCAAATAAAAACAAAAACCCAATACCCAAATAACCTCTGCAACCACCTACTACCACCACCACCACGAACAACATACCCAAACTCTTGTTTTCTTGAAACCCCAGAAATACCAGCCACAAACTCATGGCCATCGAAACCCAGAAACCCATAGATTAACAAAATTAAAATCAAAATCAAACCCATAGATTAACCCAGAACTCCAAACCCGTCGATCCACCACGATCCTCTGCCCCAGAGCCACCACAACCCACCACGACCCGCCACGATCCACATCGATTCAAAAAAGAATCGAACTCCATTTCCAAATCAATTTAGCCAACACTCACACACACACACACACAAACGATTCACAAAAATTGGGTTCATTCCCTCAAATCTAAATCAATCAAATTTTACATTAATTCACACAAATTTTCGTTTATATCAAGAATTTCCCCCAACACCCAAACCAAAACAGAAACAAAAAAAAAACCCACAATATTTTTGCCTCACACACTAAACAGTCAAAAGCAAACCTTGCAAAACGAATTAGAGGAACACAAAGTGACCGAAGAAGAACCATCAATTGCGGTGGTGGAAAAGGCTACGATCACACGCGTGGGGGGCTTGGTCAGGTGGCTTGCGGTGGCCTGTGACGGTGGCTTATGGTGGGGCCTGTGACAGTGGGTCTAGCCATGGTGGCTTGGTGATGGCGTTCATGTCCACCATGGTTTTGGGTCTGAAGAGGAGAGAACAAACAAAAGAGAAGAAGACAAGAGATAGAGAAATGAAAGGAGGAGAAAGGAGGAGAGAGAAGAACTAGAGATAATAAAATAATAATTTTAAGTTATACGATCTTGCTACAGCACTATTGTATAATTTTTCACAATTGGCACCATTTGCAAGTCGGGTTGGAGCATAATTTTAAGGCTGTGATGGTAAAACATATTAACATATGCAATATACAAGCTGGGCTATGGATACTCTAACTATTGAATGTGTAGTGCAAGGCTTTAAACTCACACACATCACTCTTTTTTCTCAATATGGAAACTTACCCACTTAATTTTCTTTTGATAGTTAAACTCATACACATAAACATGGATAGAGGGAAGTGAATTTTTTAGTTTCCCTCTAAGAAAGGAGTTGTGATTGAGAAACATTACTTATTTTTTTGTATGAGATTTAGTTTCCCTCTTTCATTATTTTTTTTTTTTTGTTGTTGTTGATATAATACAATGCTTTACTGCTCGTTTTAAATCTTTATAAACCTAGTAGAATTCCTCCCATTTTCTGTAAGTAGGATTATTGACAAAATCAAAAGAAATTGCACTTTTTTAAGTGACTAACTTTTGTTATCAACAAGTGCCAAAATTTGGTAGCTTTGAAAGTGTCACGACATGAATTGTATATAGTCAAAAGTTTTTTTTTTTGTTTTTTTTGAGAAACAAATATAGTCAAAAGTTAGATAAGATAAGGTAAGACAATTGTTTATAGGTAGTAAAATTTGTAAATAACCATTTCATAAGAAAGGATACATATTTTCCTTAGCATTTCATCCTTATCTTTTGGTTTGTATGCTTAACTTTCTATCTAGCCTAACTAGCACACTATTAAAAGATATGATCAAAATATAGTACTTTAAAATTTTCAAAAAAAAGGCATATGATAAGATTTTGCTTTAAAGTTGTTTTAAAATTTTGTGGTGATAACAAAAATAGTGATATAATACATACTCTTTTTTGTAATGCCATCCAGATATATTGCCAGCTTCGTGTAGAGCTATCCTCCATTTTTGCACTTTCATGTTATCCTTGAACCTTGCTTCATGTTTTGTCAAAACTTTTCCAAACTTTCCCTTTTGATTATGTACTTCTGATGGATCCACTTTGTAAAAAATTGGTAGCACAAAATTTGGCCTTTCTCTTTACACTCGAGAATTTTGACATGTTCATCCAAACACTAAGTAGAAAATGCATAGTTTTTAGAGAACACAATTATTGAAAATCTTGAACTTTCAATAGTTTCAAAAAGTTTTGCTGAAATTTCTTCACCCCTTAAGAGCTCGTTATCCATGAAGGTGTTAATACCATGATGACGCAAGATGCCATTCAAATTATTTGTAAAGCCATTGCAGGTATCCTCACCTCTAAAACTCAAGAACACATCATATCTACATTGGCGAATGAAAGAGGAAGAGGAGTCTCCTTTGCTGGTCAGAAAAGCCATACTAGTGATTTGGATAGACAGTTGAAAAGATTTAAAAAAGAAGGGGAGAAAGAAAGATGTGATGGAATTGGAATTGGAATTGTAAGAGTTAAAGTGAGATATTTCTGAACGGATCTTTGAGACACAGAGAGAATGGGAATGGCAAAGCAAAGGAATTGAATGTTAGTTCCTGTAAGGCAAATAAGACTTAGGTTTTTGAGGTTTTTTAAATATTTTCCTAGCAAAGGAATTTCATAGTTGGTGACTTCTGGTCACCCAAAGGCAGAGATTGAGAAAATCTAATTTATAAGTGAATAAATCAATTTGAAAGTTAATAGGAGAGTGGTCCTATTTTTTAGGCAATATTTTAGTAGGAGTTAGAGTTACATTTTTTACCGGATTGTCCTTTAGTTTTGACTTTACTTAAACATAAGAGTGTAGAGGTATTTTTTAACTAAAAATAAGAAATTCAAATAAGGGAAACCCTTTAAATAATAGTATAGATTATTTTTTCCTCTTCTAATCTCTTATTTTATATTTTTATCTGCATACGTCTTTGTACATCAAGCAGGCCTAGCCTAAGGCCCCACTACAAAAAGATTCAATCCCTTAATAGTAAAAAATAGGCTCCGTCTTTCATTTTAAAATTTAAATAATAATTTTTTAAAATAGTTGTGCTTTTATTTTTCTTCTCAGAAGTTTTTTTTTTTTTTTTTTTTTTGAGAAGATTCTTCTCAGAAGTAATGTCAAGGCTACGACAAGTTTTATTATGATATATCATTAATCACAAAAAAATAATTTATTTTTAATTATGTGAAATTCATCAATTTTATTCTTTATCTCATCAATTTGTAAATATTTTATAGTAAAATTTGTAATATCTTTTCTTATATAGTACAAAATATGATATCAATAGAAACCTAACCCCTTTCTAAAAAAAAAATAGAAACCTAACCCAATTGAAATCCCCAAATTGTATGAATAAAAAATGTTATAAAAATGTTAGATCATCATGATTAACTCCCCTATTAGTTTGAGAGATTTTAATTTTTGTAAACATTTAAATATCCTACAAGTTAGATAATTCATTATTAGTCAACTACTCTCCCATATGGTCATATACCAAACAATCTCAATCTCTCCCTTGATATAAAATGAAAATTAGATTACAACTTACTTAACTATGCATGCCTTATATCCAAGATAAAGTAAGCCATTTTTTTTTAAAAAAAAATCAATTATTTTTATTAAATTTTATGCAATAATTATGATATTCATTTTTCAATATGAAGTCAACCTTAGTTTAGTTAGTATTATTTCATCAAATTAATGGATCAAATCAATCATAATTTGGTTAATTAGTATTAAATAAATCTTTTTAATTAATTAATATTTAAATATAAAATATCTTATTTAAATTTATTGCCTAATGTTCCAAATGATGTTAAGTCAGCCTTGACATCAATATACTGCTAATATGTTGTGGTGGCAGTGGTCATACTAGGCAGGGCAGGTGGGATAAGTAGGACAGTAAACACAAACTCAATAGTGGCAGCGTCGCAAAAATGACATGTATCTACGTGGAGAGCATCCTGTAAATTATTTGGCAGGCCTTGCAAGTCAATTTGGGTTTAAAGTTAATACAATCTTCTAAGACAATCTCTTCTTTAATGTTTCTTCATTTTTAACGGAAAATTACACTAAACTCTCTTTGGTTATTACACCCACCTCTCTACAAGAGAGGTCAGTGCAATTTACCCACTCTTAAAATAACCTTATCCTACAAACTCTTCACCCATAATTAATTGAATCCTAAACCTGCACTTTTGAACTAAGCAGAACTACCATTTAAGTCCCAAGACTGTCAATCTCCGCAGTTGATATTGTAGAATATGGCTTGAATTAGGAGTTCGACTCCTTGTTGGATTTGGATAAGGAAGGAATTTTATTCCTTTTGGGTTACTGTTATTTGAAGTTATCAAGCTCTATTAGAACTCTTGTCTACTACTTGATTTGGAATTCTTTTTGGAATAGGAGTGACTCTCCTTTTGTATGCGGAAAAGAAGTCTAGTCCTTCTTGGTTTGGATATTCTAGCCTACTCAAGCCTCCTATATAAGCATAGTGCTGCTACATAAAATTAGAGAGAAAGAGATATGAGTGTGTGTGAGAAAAATAGGCTCTCTCTTGTTTGGTTCTTTGATATTTGTGGGTTGCAATTTGGAATAGTGAGAGAGGTTTGTTGCCGCTTGGTTTTGGTTCTGCGGTTTGGTGATTCTACCTAGGCATTTGGATTTGTTCTCTTTGGAGATTTTGGTGATTGGTTCGTGGATCTGATTATTGGGGAGAAAGATGTCATGTGATTCCTCTACAAAATCTTCGGCAGATTCTTCTGGAAAAGCTTTGTCAAAGTCTTCTGCAAAAGGTGGAGATTTGTAGAATATGGCTTGAATTAGGAGTTCGACTCCTTGTTGGATTTGGATAAGGAAGGAATTTTATTCCTTTTGGGTTACTGTTATTTGAAGTTATCAAGCTCTATTAGAACTCTTGTCTACTACTTGATTTGGAATTCTTTTTGGAATAGGAGTGATTCTCCTTTTGTGTGTGGAAAAGAAGTCTAGTCCTTCTTGGGTTTGGATATTGGTTGCAATTTGGAATAGTGAGAGAGGTTTGTTGCTGCTTCATTTTGGTTCTGCGGATTGATGATTTGCTCACTCTTGGTGCATTGCAACTTTTGGATTTGACTTGTGGTTCTCTCTTTGGTTTGTGTGCAATTCATATTTGGTATTTGTTATTCGTATTTGGTATTTGTGAACCTTTGGTTCTTGGGTTTGTATTTGGTTCTTTTGTTTTGTATTTGTGAGAGAGAGCTATTTTGGTGTATTTGGGATTTGAGTTTGTGCGAGTGCCTCTACACCAATTTGTATTATCCCAAATTTGTTATAGTGAAATTTGTCCGTCGTCGCCTGTGGATGTAGGCTATTGCCAAACCACATAAATCTTGGTTTTGTGTCTATTTTCTTTTGGGTTAATTTTCTTTGTTCCTATTGTTAGTTTGAAGATCTTTCACAAGCCTAAAATATTTTCACAATCAATCTTGGTAATTTAAGCTTCCGCTATTTTACAACAAACTGGTATCAGAGCCAAGGTTCGCTACCTAGGCGTTTGGATTTGTTCTCTTTGGAGATTTTGGTGATTGGTTCGTGGATCTGATTATTGGGGAGAAAGATGTCAAGTGATTCCTCTACAAAATCTTCGGCAGATTCTTCTGGAAAATCTTTGTCAGAGTCGATCTGTAAAACCTTTGGCGGTTAGGATGATGGTTTCTAATGCCAAATTTGAAGTAGAGAAATTTAATGGAACGAATAACTTTGGCATGTGGCAATGCGAAGTTATGGATGTCTTGGTCCAACAAGAGTTGGATATTACTTTGGAAGACAAACCGGAAGGGATGTCAGACAAGGATTGGGAAAAGATTAATAGACAAGCTTGTGGCACTATTCATTTGTGTTTGGCCAAGGATATTATTTTTGGTGGTGACATGGTGATTAAGCCTTTGCACAAGTTCAAGTGTTGCTTGGACTTGTTCGGTATTTGCAATTTGAATTAGCTCGTAGGGGCTTTGGTGGTGGCGACGGAGAAGTTTCATTTGTGGTGATATGCATTTTGGATTTTGGATTTGGCACCATCTTTGGGTGCATTTGGCGTCCATTGGCACTTTTGGAAGTGGTTTTGGATAATTTGCACTTTCTTTGTCGAAAACTCTAATTTATTGAGTGCTTTGCATTTGTGGTTTGGGAGATGTCTTGTCAAGGTGGAGACTTGTTAAGGATTTGTATTTGGTGGTCTGCAAATGTCATTTGTGAGGCTTGATGGAATTCAAGCCAAGGTGGAGATTTGTAGAATATGGCTTGAATTAGGAGTTCGACTCCTTGTTGGATTTGGATAATGAAGGAATTTTATTCCTTTTGGGTTACTGTTATTTGAAGTTATCAAGCTCTATTAGAACTCTTGTCTACTACTTGATTTGGAATTCTTTTTGGAATAGGAGTGATTCTCCTTTTGTGTGTGGAAAAGAAGTCTAGTCCTTCTTGGTTTGGATATTCTAGCCTACTCAAGTGCTGCTACATAAAATTAGAGAGAAAGAGATGTGAGTGTGTGTGAGAAAAATAGGCTCTCTCTTGTTTGGTTCTTTGATATTTGTGGGTTGCAATTTGGAACAGTGAGAGAGGTTTGTTGCCGCTTGGTTTTGGTTCTGCGGATTGGTGATTTGCTCGCTCTTGGTGCATTGCAACTTTTGGATTTGACTTGTGGTTCTCTCTTTGGTTTGTGTGCAATTCGTATTTGGTATTTGTTATTTGTATTTGGTATTTGTGAACCTTTGGTTCTTGGGTTTGTATTTGGTTCTTTGGTTTTGTATTTGTGAGAGAGAGCTATTTGGGTGTATTTGGGATTTGAGTTTGTGCGAGTGCCTCTACACCAATTTGTATTATCCCAAATTTGTTATAGTGAAATTTGTTCATCGTCGCCTGTGGATGTAGGTTATTGCCGAACCACGTAAATCTTGGTTTTGTGTCTATTTTCTTTTGGATTAATTTTCTTTGTTCCTATTGTTAGTTTGAAGATCTTTCACAAGCCTAAAATATTTTCACAATCAATCTTGGTAATCAAGCTTCCGCTATTTTACAACAAATATATGGTCTATTGCTATGACAATTGACAGGATCTCCATTCATGAAGAGTGCAATAGGAATGTGAAGATTAAAACAAAAAACAAAAATAAAAACACAAAACCATTTTTTTTTAATATATAATTTGATAGTTGGAGCTTGGGGGAATGGAGAGCCTTGTAGCTCAATTGCACCTCCTAATATTTCTAGAGACATTATGTACTGTTTTCCTAATCCCTTATTTATATGGATTGTATATGAATTAAGCGACTTAAAATTAATTTAATTATGTTTCCAAATATCAAATTCATTTTGGTAAATAAATTACATCTTACAAAAATTTCGCTGGGCCAGATAAGAGCCTGCAAATGCTTGAGGTATTGACCAACAATTTCAACAAGAATCTACCCACCAACAAGCCACCTACAAAAATTAGACGGTGCCTCATGGCACATTGATGTTTAGAGGGCAATACACCTCTAATGTCCCAAAGGTAATGCTAAATTCACAAAATTTTCACAAAATTTCATAACAAAACTTAAGTGGCAATATATTACAGATTTTAACTTTGGCCCATCATTGACATCATTTTTTTACCTACCTATAATAATTTGCCACTTATAATTTGTTTTGAAAATTTTGTGTCCTTAGCTTTATGCACTATCCAAAACCTCTAAATTAAAGGCTAATTAACAATTGGAAACCCTAAAATATAGGAATTACAAAGTCCACATCTATATGTTAAGTCCAACAAAGTTAAAATTGACTTTGAAAAAAAAAAAAAAAACCAGGTTACAACAATTATTGAGTCCAATTTTCTTCTTTCAAAGTAAGTATAGCTCCTTGGAAACGCGATTCATCCAAGTCACAAAGACTTTCAACAATTGCACCTATTAATGTTTTGAGATGCTGGATATTGATGGTAATGGTATGCTTTCAAGAAAAGTGCTTTATGGGGTCCGTCATAAGCTGCGAACCAAGACGAAGAGATAAGTTATCTCTATGAAGTAATTTTCAAAAGGTTTGATATAAATTAGAATGGGTTCATGGATTGCATGCAATTTGAGCCCCCCATTAGGGAGCTCACGCTTGCCATGGCACGTGGAATATGCTCTCCTCTTACATAAATGTGAATCTCATATAGACGTGAGATTTACATTTATATGAGAGAAGGGTGTAATATATTGGGTGTATAAAATAATTTCACCTAGTTTTGTGGCTTATTAGATTTAGGGTGCTCTTAATAATGGTTTTGAGGATCTACAATAGGCTGGACATGTGGGGTTAGCCCATTTTTACTTAGTCTATGAGCTTAGTAGGTTGGACCCAGTGGACCGTTGACTAGTCAACAAGCTGGGTTAGAAGAATATCCTAGCCCATGGCCCTATTCATGGACAATTCCCATTTTATCTTTAGCAACTAGGCAACTATGGGGCTAATGGGCAACCCATGGATTTTTTTAATGGATCTTTGATGGGCTCACCCATGGGCAATACCCATTTGTCTTTATCATGTCTCAAGTTCGACCCCCTCCCAAATTTATTGAGTTATAAATTCTGGGCTACTGAGATTTGGTTTTGCAACTGAATCTGTAGCAGTGGTATTCAATATTGATGTGGAGGCCACCAATGTCGTGTGTCTTTTTATATTTTTCTTTTTTCTCGAGTAAATATTTGCTTGCTTGTTTGTTTGATTTTTTTGTTTGTTTGTTTCTATTTTGTATTTTTAATTCTCAGGTTATTTTAATTTCCTTTTCATTTTTCTATTTAGGTTTTTCTTATGCCACCTGACAATCCATTTCGCATCTAGGTGGCACAAAAATAAATTTTTTTATTTTTTATTTTTTTATAGTTCTTAGTTATATCAGTATTTTTCATTCATTACAACAATGACTATTTTGATACAAGTCAACAGTTAAGTACCTAAATTTTTATAATTAAGTGGAGCTAATTTTTTATTTGGGAATGTTATATCTGATACACTGTTCAAAGACCCGATGGAGTATGCTAGCGATCGATTATTTCTACAAAATAAATGTATGAAAGTCTTAGTGGGTGATACTAGAGATATTATTTTTACTTACATCCATGAAACCCAATATTAAAATTTGGACAAGGAGGAAAGTGTAGAGAAATTTCTTGGGAATATGCTTAGTTTTTATTCCCCTACAGTCACACACTTATTTTTGGAGTGTATTCACCAATCCCATTGATATATGTTTAAAACATATACATTCAAATTGATTAAATTTAAAAGTAATAAACATGCCTTATAAGCCAAAATAATAACATCATCTTGCCATTCAATGTTATCATCATTTTCATTATCTTGTGAAATTATTTATTCAATGACATCTTCTTCATCATTATCATCATCAACATTTACTATGTCTTATTGTTCTTTTATTTTATTAATTTTTCATTATATTTCTTCCTGGTATTCTACTAGCTTCTTAAACTTATAATAATAACAACAAAAATAATTATATTGTCATTTAATACCTTAATTATAGTATAGAAAATAAATTTGTAAGTATGAAAGTAAAGTGTCAAATGTGTAGTCTAAATTTTGTAAGAAAAAGAGATAAGAGAGGGGAAAAAAACTCATGGACATATTACCCGCCATGATGCACATACAAAGTAAAGAACTCATCCGTTCTGCATGCATGAAACATATAGTAAATATTATTTAGTCCAATAAAGAGAAAACCCAACCAAACAGTCAAACATGAATTGACACTATAACATTCAAAACAATATTCCTCCAACATGGAACACAAAACAATATAAAATAAAGCTTAATGCTAATAGGGGACACATGGACCACCTTGATCCCATAAAGGCCAAACAGAAAATACCAATCAAACAAACAAAAATATTGAAATAAAAGCATAAACAAACATTTAAATAGTGGTCCTTAACCTATGAGAGAGACAGATATGGTATGTGTTAAAAGTTAGAGAGAGAGAGAGAGAGAGACAGACAGACAGACAGAGAGAGACATAGATACATACACATAGACAGAGAGAAAGTGAAAAGAAGTTACATTTTCGAGCTTCAAACTTAGACCCACTGCTACACACTTGAAACTTCACCCACTGATTCTCACAATGTTCTCCCTCGTTCAATCACATTAATGTTCCCTTTTCAAATCATGAGGTTTGGTGTGATTTTTGTGTGAATCAGTATCTCAGTTCACTGATTTAGGTTTTCTATTGATAATGGGTTTGATTTGGGGATTTTAGGGTTCAGGGATGAAGAGGAGGATGACAAGATTATTTGTGGATTTTAGGGTTCCTTTGAAATTTGGGGGTTTTAGGTCTGGGTAATGTGTGAGGTAGTTGATAAGTAAGGTCACGTGTGGGGTTGAGTGGCAGGAATCTGACGTGGAATGGTGAGGTGTGGGTCACATATTTGTCACGTGAGCTTTAGGGTACATGCAGGATTAATTAATTATTATTTAAATGGGCAGGTTTGACGTAAGCGCTCCGTCTGCCATGTAAGAGATTTTTGTTAGTGAGTTGACGGCAGTAACCAAAATAGAATTGATTTTATTTTTTAGGAACTAGATTAGTAGCAAAATCAAAATGGGACTAAAATGAGAATCGGTCCAAAATGTAGAGACCAAAAATGTATATCCTGAAATTCTGTTGTAGAGTATGGCTTGGGTGGAAAGGCTTCAACAAGTGGGGATGTCTATAGTTTTGTGATACTGCTGCTTGAGATGATCATTGCCAAGAAGCCCACAGATTGGATTTTCCAGGAAGGTTTAAGCACAAACAAGTTCATCTCCAAAGTGCATGAGAGTAAAATCATGGATATTGCTGATCCAAGGTTTTTCAAGGATAATGAACCTTTTTCGCAAAGCAGTAGTACCAATTATTCTTCTGTGAAGATAGCAGCAACAAGAACCAAAACAACATTCCTTTCAGAGGTGATGAGCGTGTGGCTTCTATGGTGAGAGTTGGACTATCATGTGCTGCTCATTCAATGAAAGAACGTTTTTCTATGAGTGAAGCCTTATCCAAGTTGCAAGAGATTAAAAGATGTTCTATTGGATTCTGAAGCATCGCATTAAATCTATTTTGTGCATCTATGTTTATTTCTCAAGCTATTTGAAGCTATAAATTCTTATGATTAGAACAGAAAATTGATATGAGGGTCTCTTTATGATTGCAAGATGATAATTGCTTAGGCCATGTTGTAAGGACATCATATTCTTCATTCATAGGTGCAATTTTATATGACGGATGTTTTGTGGTATAGTAATCAAGTTACCATAGGATGTGTTTGTGACAAATAAGGATGTAGTATGTATAAGAAGGTTCTGGTGGGGAAATATCTGGTGCCAAAGTGGCCGATGGAGAAGGATCGGCATGTTGGGAGCTAGTTTCTGTAGAAACTAGGGAAACTGAAGGTAGACATAAAGGTTTCAGTAAAGGTAGAGTAGAAGAGGATTGTGCAGTGGAATTAGATTGAGTAGAGGGCTAAAGAATTGTTTAAGAAAAAGAGTGCAACAAAAAAGTAAGCCAAATAGTAGGTGAGGGAGAATTTGAGGGAGGAGCACTGGATTGTGAGGATGAAAGTTGTGTTAATGCAAAAAATCATTTTGATTAAACAAAACATGCCTGGTAACATAAATTCTGTGAGAGTGAGTTTCAAGACATATCTTTTGAGTAGAGAGGGTCACCTAAAAATACACAAGGAGAAGTGTGAGGTTGAAATTTTTGGGTATTATATGGCTTAAGAAGAGGAAAACAAGTACACCTAAAAACTTTCAATTGTAATAATCTAGTTTGGCCTGAAATAGGAGCTCCCAAGGTGAAAGATTACGGAGTAAAGGAGTGGGTAGTCTGTTTATGAGATGCACAATAGTAGAAATAGCATATGCCCAATAAGTGACAGGTAATTTTGAGTGAGAAAGCACAATCAAAGCACACAAAACAAGATGCCTATGTTTCCTTTCAGCCACTCCATTTTGTTGGGGTGTGTGAGGGCAAGATAATTGATGAGTAATACCATGATTAGAGAAAAATTCATTAAAGGCATTAAAAGTGAATTTAGCCCCACAATTCAAATCTAAGAATTTTGATTATATGATCAAGAAGATTTTCAATGGTGCCTGTAAAATGTTTGAAAGTAGATAGGAAATCAGATTTCAATTTCAACAAGAAAATCCAAGTAAACTTGGTGAAATCATCAACAGGTACAAGATAGTATTTAAAACTATTGATAATTGTATTGGAGTTGGACCACATACATCAGTGTGCATTAATTCTAAAGGTTTGGAAGACTTTCTGTAAAGAAACCTATTTACGGAATTTACACAAAGCTGCATATTTTGATTCTTTGATTGGGTAGATGAACCAGGATATGTATTGAGATGTGAAGGTGATGAAGATGCAGTTGATGCTAAGGTTTTGGAGTAGATTTGATAGACTTCATCTTCACTCATACCCTTGTATAGGATTTTCCTGTCAGAATATCCTGACATTGGAATTTATAAGCATTAAAATGATAATTGTTATGCAAGCATAATTTCTGAACTAAGAGTAGATTTGAAGCAATACTAGGAACATATAACACATTTCTAAGTTGGAAATTGTGGTATTTAGTGCTAAGAGAGGCATTACCTACATTAAACTTCCTCATCTACCATAGTTATGTGAATTTCTTTCTTGACCTCAATTTCCTCCTGAATTCAGATACATTTGTGCCTATGAATGATTCACATTCTGCTTCTGGTTTGATGAGGCATACATTGCCATAGAATGCAAATTTCCATCAATGTTTTTAATCAAAGTTTTTTCATATAAAATTGATTAACTCCAAGTCCTGATTGCAGAAAACAAGTGAGCATACTCCTTAGGCAAGCCTCTAAGGACTATGCTGAGTAACTCTTCATTATATACTGTAACGTCAACCGCTAGTAATCGAGCTCTTGGAGCTTTGATTCTTTGTAAGAATCCATTGATAGAGTCAGTGCCTTTCTTGATACTTTGTAGTTCAATCTTCAGATTCAAGATATTAGCCCTTGAAGTTGAAGTAAATCATTGCTCCAAAGTATTCCAAACTTCACTAGCATTGTTGATTCCAACCACCAAAGAGAATTCTGAAGGCTCTGCTACCATGTGAGATACAACAAAAGAATAGAGAGATATAAAAGAAAATATCTAAATGATTGTATTATCTCAGAAACTATGTGTTAAATTCATGCTTAAATAGTCATTTACAAGATTAGAGTTAGTTACAGATCTAACAAACTATTCGAGACTGAAACAATAATCTTAGAGTTAGTTAGTACACTTGGATCTCGCATTTTGTAAGTTAATATCCAAGACTGAAATGGCATTGTTCTCTTAAGTCATTCTTTCATTTAATAAAACAGTGTCCCATGGCTCTTAGCTTTAGTAGGAATGCAGTGCCATTTGTGCTGTTTAATTTGACAGTCATTTATCTCTATCTCTATCACAAGATTCATGCTTCCCTAAATGCTAATTTGGTTCTTGAATAAACAATCTTGAAACTGAAAGCATAAAGCATAGATTCAAGTAAACCAAATGGACCTATGAATATCTTTACTCCTACATTTCCATGCATCAAGACTCCAAGGTAGTGTCAAATCCCTAAGGTAGTCATACAATTTCGTAAATTGGTGTACAAGTACTTTCAGATGTTTAATTTCACTTTAGTAATTTTTTTTTTTTCCAATGAAAATATTCATGAATATCTCAAAACTAGGAAGGAAAACAAAAAAACTATCTGGTCAGAGGCAAAGGTTTCCTGCATGAGAACTTTTTAGTTCAACTCAATTTAGTAATGTAGAAAAAGGAAGAAGGAGTTAAAAGAGGAAAATGAGATATTAAGAAATTGGAATAATTTGCATTATTTGAATGGATGAACTACATACAGATATTTTTACATCTTCGCTGATTCAATTACGCACAAGAAGAGGAAGGATTGCAACTGCACATCTTCAACTTTAATAACATATAACACTTTCAACTGTAAACTTCATTAACAGAAATATAAATATTCTATTGATGAGCATAGGTTGGTTTTGCTGAGCAAGTGGCAGGATTGCAAACGGTGCATACAAAACAGGTGTTAAATATTGACCCATTCTCATAGCTCACAAAAAAAGGAAGTCATAGATTTTTTGAAAATAGAGCAAACACTTTAGCAAAATTTCAACCATAATCTATTGCCATAATATTATGTCGGTGCCAATCAATACGAAAAGGCACCTACAAAAGGCTTTTACAGTTATCCTTCACTTCCACTTTTAAAGCAATACAGCAAGCAAATGTTAGAGATTTCTGATCGGTCGAGAATGATACGGAACTTCCAACACTTCTATGGTTGAAATAAATTGGAATTTTAGTTCTTAGAAGTACAAGCTTGTATCCACCACCATCAAGTTTAAATGAAGACCCCATCTTATGAGCAAAGTCCGTTTCAGATAGGTAGTCTTTATTAGAATTATGGTTAAGTGATTAAATTCACTATTTCCTGAAAGCTTAAGCTTTTGGGACAATCGGTAATTTAACGTGGTATCAGAGCAGGAGATCCTGCGTTCGATCCCTGTCTTCACTCAACCTCCCATTTAAAATGTTAAATTCCCACTTGTTGGGCCCCCACTGATTAAGGGAAAGTTTAGGCCCACAAGTGAGGGGGTGTTAGAATTATGGTTAAGTGATTAAATTCATTATTTCTTAAAAGCTTAAGCTTTTGGGACAATCGGTAATTTAACAGTCTTGAAGCGATAATCCCCTAGGACATACAATATTCTGTGGAAGCCCAACCTTTTTTTCAAACTGCATGCAATTAGCAAATTAAAGAAACTACAGTTTAGCAAATCTGGTAATATATTTGGGAAAGTTAACCAAAATTTTCTTTTTCAAAACTTTGAATTGAGAAAGAGAGATTAACCTGACTCAATAATCTTATTCTTGATTGTGAATCCAGCGATTTGCATCTTGTTATAAATACAGTATGTATACATGATGGAATTCTTGGAATTTTCTGAAGACTCCAACAGCCGTGAATAAAGGTCTTTAATTGAGGAAATATGTTAGCGATGTCAGGAAGGGTAGTAGTGTTGCTGTACCAAAGAAATAAAAGTTTTAATTTGGGAAAGCAATTAGGAGTATCGAAGGCCTTCGTTAAATTTTCACACTTAATAAATATAGAGGTTCCTAAGATTTTGTAACTTAGAGATGTTACTTGGAAGATGTTTAAGATTTTTAGAACCGAAGCATAACGTACGAAGGCTAGTGAGATTTCCAATTGATGAAGGCAGAGCTGATCTTTCCGATCTTTGCCCAATATCAGGGAACTTCCCAAGACTTTCACAGCCATTGAGAAAAAGCAATTCAAGAGATTTCAACTTGAGGTTCGTTGGAATTATTTTAAGATTTTTGCATGCTTGGAGTCTCCAATATTCAAGCTTTTCAAGAAGGCCAATAGATTGATGAACCTCAACTAAATTTTTACATCCATCAAGTTCCAACTCTTTTATGTTTGGGACAATCACCGATAAGTTAGGTAATTTGGTTATGTTTTTACCGTCCATGAAATTCATGTATTTCAAAGTTGTGAAGTGGCATCTCTGTGGAGGATGAAAAAAAATTCAATATAAATATAACTTAAAAAGATATAGTAATAATTTATAAATGGTAATGATCATACCTCGAAATGCTCGTCCAATTTAATGTGGCTTCCTGGCATATTAAGTGCAACAAGCTTTTGAAGATTAGTCACGGCTGGCAAGGAACGTAAAGGAAATCCATTCCAATCAATTAACCTTAACTCATTTGGAAGATTTTTAAGATCTTCACAAATTATATTATGAACTGATAAATCTTCGAAAATCAGTAGGCTGAAAATCTCGGGCGTTGATGATCTTAAGGCTGAGTCCTAAAAGAACAAATACAAAATCAAAGGAGACCGGTGGAGGCCAGCCAAAAATCCTCCGATGATAAAGTTAGTGGGATTATAATTCCAAGTAAAAGGACGTGTTTTCAGAATTTACTTGTTTGTGGAAAAAAAGGTCTCTCTCCCAAACCTCTTCGTAAGGAAATGTTTATATAGTGCACATGGAATGGTTATTTTGTTTAATAACCGCTCCTATTGTCGAGGAATTCAGAAGATTCGGAGGTAACTTCCATAACTGCCATGGAAGTTACTTTATTTGTACCGGTGTTTCCTAACAGTAAGTTTGGAAGACTTGGCTTCAATATGCTCATGGTCCAATAGACTTGTCCGTCCTTTATTATGGACGGACAAGTCTACGTCCGTCCTTAATAAAGGACGGACGAAGTTATTAGGGACGAGCACGCCTTACACATCCTATTTTTTCATTTATTTCTGACAGACAACCCTACGGATGAAACAGGACTTGTTCATTTTCATTACACCATCAGTTGCCCCCTTGTCCACAAGTCGTCCAAGGAAATATGGAGTCTGACATCATTCATTGGATGGATACGTTTATCTTTACAATAAAATGTGCTACGTCTCACAGTTTCACTGGTGGCTAGTCACGTCGATTAATTTTTTCGAGACGCTTGCCACATGGCAACTTTTGGTTGGCTGTGTCGTTTCTGATGTCTAAGTCCATGGCTTATAAATAGTAGAATCCCTCTGATACCCTTTGCATTTCTGAAATTTTCTTCCCTGACACTCCTCGTCTAGAGCCTCGTCTAGAAGTCTCTCCGCGTCTTTAGTCTTCTTCCATCTAAAGCTAGGTATTTTCTTCCTTCTCGTCTTTAGGTTTTCCTTAAAGCTTTCCTTAGAATGTCTGAAAATGTTATTTCCTCGTCTAGCAATAGTTTAGATCAGGCTATAGACGAGTATCACGACACCACTAGTTACAATGGCTCTAGCAGCAGCACTGATAGTAGTAGCAGGGGGAATACCACAGACGAGGAATATATTTCTAGCATCCCTGGATTTCCTATAGATGTTGTACAAGAACAACTTAGGGAAAAGGCAACCTCTGGGTTTCAAGCTAGCACCTCGACAAGTGTTCCACCGTCTAATCCTTTGGACGAGGAAGAAATTGTCTATAGTTGTGCAGTTGGTGTCAATTCAAAAACTGACGAACAAAGACTCAATAATCTTAGGAAGTGGTACCAAATTCCAAACGAGCTTAACCGTAGATTGGCCGTCCATAGAGAATGGTGCTGTAATCCTCGTTTTGGGATAGGCGTCTATGAAGCCTATTTTTTAGGTGGGTTAAGATTACCGTTAAATGCTTTTGCTAGGGAGTTGCTTACTAAATTAGGTTTGGCAGTGTGTCAATTCAATCCTAACGCATGGAGATTAATTATCTCTATGCAAATTTTGTGGAGGGAAGTATTTGGAAAGGACCGTCCTATCACTGTGGACGAGTTCCTTTTCTGCTATAATCCCTCAGAAATTAGTCAATCCCTAGGTTTTTATCAATTTACAGCTAGGGGTGCAAACTGTAGGCTAATAAAGTCTTTAGCCTCGTCTGACAGAAACTAGAAGACGGAGTTTATCTTCGTCTCTACTTTCTTATCTCTATTTTTCATTAATATATGTTTAATCTTTACCTGTTAATTGTTTTATAGCTGCTGGGCATCCTTCTTTAAGCAAGTTTCACTGTGATCACGTCCACAGGGCTCATCTACATGTTGACAGGGATTTCAACTCCTTGGTCAACCTTAGACGTCTTGCCAAGTGGAGACTTGGTCCTGAACCATCCGACGAGGCTATTGCACACGAGGTCACAGTCCGTAGACATAAGTTTATACTTAAACAATTATACTTTTCCTCTTTCTCTCTTCTCTTATATATATATATATATATATATATTAATTTTAATTACTTTTCAGAGATGGCAACTCTAAAAGAAAACAAAGGGAAAGAAGCTATGGACGAGGGGAGCCGTCTTGCTGCTGGGGAAAAAAGGAAGTCTTTGTTAAAGAATCTAGACTTGGGAAATCTTCCCAGTTGTCGAGGGAAGAAAGCTAAGCAGGGGTTGTCCAAAAGTAGGAGTCATCCAGCCTAATCTTCCCACACCTTAGCCGTCCCTCCAAATTTTTGATGTAGACTCGTCCACTCTAGCTGAAGTTACTCTGTCCAAGACTCCTCTGTCCAAAACTACTACACCAGCCTCGTCCCAGCCTTCCCAAAGAGTTCCCATGAATCTTATTGAAAATGAAGACGTAGCTTGGGAACGTTTTGAGAAGGCTGTGTTTGACGAGGACATAGCTGTGTGTTAGGACATGTCCTTGAAGGACTTTGAACATTCTGGTGTTCATATTCTTTTTGAGGTATGTAATTTCATTTTTGCTTCATCTTTATTATTGTAGGCTTCTCTCGTCTAACCATTGTTTTTGTCTTTCACTTCTGTAGGGAATGTCAAAATTCATAGCTGCGTCTAGGCAGGCTACGGAGTTGGACAAGACGAGGATCTTACTGGAGAAGAGGATCCAGGAGGTGAGGGACAAATACAAGAAGTGGGCAGAGGTGGCGTCCAAGGCTAAAGAAGAAGCTAAGGAGTTGCAAAGCCAAGTTAAGGAGTTGGGTTGGTGCCATAGAGAAGGATACTCATCTTGATCACTTGCAGAAGAAGAACAACGAGTTGAGTACCCTTCTCTCCAAGGCAAAGGTGGATGCAGTTGCTGAGTTTAAGGCAGCCAAAGACTTTACGGACTTATTGGATCGCAACTATGCAACAGGCTTTGAGGATTTTAGGATGGACGCTGTTGAAACTTCCTTGAAGTGGACTTCAGCTCCATTAAACTTAACCTAAATGCTGCTACCAACTCTCTTCTCCAAACTAGCTCTGAGGACGTTAACGTTGAAGACGATGCAAGCACTCTGCCTCCCCAGGACGACCCTAAAATGGACAGTCCCCCAGCTCAGAAAACTTTTGTATTCCTGCTTTTTTTTTTTTTTTTTCCGGTCCACTGTTTAGGACCTTGTATGTATTTCAAGTACACTAAGCTCGTCTGTGGTTTTAGAATGAGTTATTAAGACAAGTTTTATTTCACAAGGGTGTTTGGACATTGGTCGTCCGCCCTTAATTAACTGAATTAACATTATTGTTTTCTATTATAATATGGACGAGAATTTCTATTTCAACGATAGGTTTTGAACTTTGGCTCGTCCACAGAAGGAATTTTTCCCTTTTTAATATGAACATATACTTTTCTCATTTTCTTGAATTTCATAATTATGATTCGTCTATGTGAAGTGATAATTATCAGCAGTACTCGTCCTTAGACTTGGCTGATTTTCAGGTGTTATAGACGAAGCTCAACCTTTCACTCGTCCATAGAATGGATTGTTTGGTTGGTGTTCTAATCAATAGATTAACATTTGCTTATGCATTTCCTCATCCATGGGTTGAACTAATGCAACGACTTTAACTTGTCCATTGTTTGGATGGTTTACGACTTTACCCGTCTAGGGCTTCAGCTCATCTATGATCTAGATGAGTATTCCTTGCCTCAAGGGTTTCAGCTCGTCCATGGTCTGGATGAGTGTTCCTTGCTTCACAAGGGTTTCAGCTCGTCCATGGTCTGGACAAGTATTCCTTCACAAGAATTTAGACAGTACATCCTTGCATCCAAAGAATTTATTTGTCTTGGGCTTTTAGCCTTTCTTATGGATTTATCCCAACGAAAATAGTAGAAACCAAGAATTTAAGCACAACAATATGTACATAGCATAACTATTGTTCATAGACGAGGCACATGCTTCAAAAGCTAATGCCTTTTTAGAGAATAAATACAAACCAATCCATAACTTTGTCCATGGTTCTAACATAATAACAACAAAGCAATAATAAAAATATATAAGTACACAAACTCCTTATGTAGATAAAACAAGTAGATAAACGATCTCCAAGCTCGTCCAGAGTCATACTCGTCTAGGCTAGCATTTTACTGATAGTACCTCCTCAGGTTCTCAACATTCCAAGGATGCTCTAATTTCCTCCCGTCTAGGGCCTCTAAGTAGTAGAATCCTTGTCTTTTACAGTTGACAACTCTGTAGGGGTCTTCCCAATTAGGTCCCAGTTTCCCATGAGCCAAGTTTTGGTTGCTAAGGAAACCCTCTTCAGGACGAGGTCTCCTATGTTGAACCGCCTTAGTTTTACTACTGGATCATGTTACCTAGCCATGAGGTTTTTGTACTTTGCTATCCTTTACTCAGCATCCGTCCTTACCTCATCTATTAGATCAAGGCTCAAATGGAGTTACTCCTCATTATCTCTATCTTGGTACATCATTACCCTGTAGTTGGTCATATGCACTTTTGTAGGTATGACTGCTTCAGTTTTGTATGTTAGCTTGAAAGGGGTTTCCCCCATAGGGGTTCTCACCGTCGTCCGGTATGCCCACAGAACACCTGGTACCTCGTTAGACCATACTCCCTTTGCCCCCTTAAGTAGAGTCTTGATAATCTTCAATAAGGATCGATTTGCAACTTCAGCCTGACCGTTCGCTTGCAGGTGTGCAGGTGAGGAGTAGTGATTTTGAATTCCAAAGTGTTCACAGAAGTCTTTAAAAAGTGCATTATCAAATTATCATCCGTTGTCGGATATCAGTACTCTGGGCACCCCAAACTTGCACATGATGTTTTTTCATACGAAATTCTTGACATTTTGTTATGTGATATTAGCTAAGGGTTCTGCTTCTACCCACTTGGTGAAATAATCAATGCCAATCACTAAAAACTTCATCTACCTTGTGCCCAGTGGAAAGGGACCCAAGATGTCTAGTCCCCGTTGCGCAAAGGGCCATGGGGCTGTCATCAGGGTGAGGTACTCTGATTGTTGTCTGGGGACATTACTAAACCGTTGGCATTGATCACAGACCATGACATAGGTCTTAGCATCAGTTTACATGTTTGGCAGTAGTATCTTGCACGGACGACCTTTTGAACGAGTGACCTAGCTCCCGAATGGTTGCCACACACTCCTTCATGAACTACTCTTAATACATAGTTCGACTCGTCTGGAGCTAGACACCTAAGGTAAGGCTGAGAAAAGCCTCTTTTGTATAATACTTCGTCCATAAGAACATACCTGGCCGATCTTACTTTTAGCTTTCTGGCCTCGTCTTTCTCTTCTGGAAGTCGTCCGTCCTTCAAGTATGATACAATCAGGGTAATCCAATTCCTTCTATTCTCTACTTGCTGTACTTCTGGGATATCTATACTTGGTATATATTGAATCTCATCAAACTCGTCCATGGCTTCATTTGCTAAGGCTTTTTTCGCTAAGGCATCAGCTTCCATGTTCTCCTCCCTTGGGACTTGAACGAAGTTAGCTTCCTCAAATATTTTTATAAGGCATATCACTCTATTAAGGTACTTCTTCATTTGTCCTTCCTTAGCCTCATATATCCCATTTACTTGGCCCATGATTAATTGAGAATCCCCCAAGATGAGTATTGACTTTGCTTCCATAGACTTAGCCAATTCTAGCCCTTTAAGGAGAGCTTCATACTCGACTTCATTATTTGTCGTTTGATACTGCAAACGAACCTTGTGTTTTAGTTTATCTCCTTTTGGGGATTGTAGAACCACACCTATTCCTCCTACATTCTGCGTAGACGAACCATCCACATGGACGATCCACTTAGCATTTTCCATCTCTTCTAAAACATCATAATTTGGAGTAAACTCCGCAATGAAATCTGCTAGAGCTTGAGCTTTTATGGCATACCTTGGTTGATATCTGATGTCAAACTCACTGAGCTCGACAGCCCATTGGATCAATTGGCTTGCAGCTTCCAACTTGTTCATTACTTTCTTAAGTGGATGATTCGTCATGACATTGATAACATGGGATTGAAAATAATGCCTTAGCTTTCTGGAAGTTGTTATCAATGCAAAGGCCAACTTTTCTATTAGTGGATATCATCCTTCCACTCCCCTTAGTGCTTTACTTGTATAGTACACAGGCCTTTGCACTTTGTTTTCTTCCCTCACTAATGCTGAACTTACGGCATGTGAGGTGACTGCCAAGTATAAGTAGAACTCTTCTCCCAGCATGAATAGGCTTAATAAATGAGCCACAGTGAGATATGCCTTCAGATCTTCAAAAGCTTTCTGACACTCGTTGGTCCATTCAAATGCTTTTTTAAGAACCTTAAAAAATGGCAAACATTTGTCAGTAGCTTTAGAGACAAACCTGTTTAGGGTAGCAACTCGTTCGGTGAGGGACTATACTTCTTTAACATTTCACGGAGGCTTCATGTCCAGTATTGCTTAGATCTTGTCTGGATTAGCTTCAATTCCTCTATGTGAAATCATAAACCCTAGGAATTTCCCTGATGACACTCCAAAAGCACATTTGCTGGGGTTTAACTTCATGTTGTACTGCCTAAGCGTGTTAAATGGTTCCTGCAGGTTGTCTAGATGCTTTCATTCGTCCTGACTCTTTACAAGCATGTCATCAACGTAGACTTCCACATTCCGTCCAATCTATGGACGAAACATGTGGTTAACCAACCTCTGATATGTTGACCCTACGTTCTTCAAACCGAAGGGCATCACCTTATAACAGAATAAGCCTTGGCTGGTGACAAAAGACGTCCTTTCTTGGTCTGCCTCGTCCATCTTTATCTGATTGTATTCAGAGAAAGCATCCATAAAGCTGAGTAACTTGTGACCCGCAGTGGAATCTACCAACTGGTCAATGTGCGGCAACAGGTAGCTGTCCTTAGGGCAAGCCTTGTTTAGGTCGGTGAAATCTACACACATTCTCCACTTAGTGTTTGCCTTCTTGACCATAACCACATTGGCCAACTAGTCGGGATAATAAACTTCTCAAATAAACTTTGCTGCAGTTAACTTCTGCACCTCTTCTTTGATGGCATTGTCCCTCTTAGGAGCAAACACCCTTTTCTTCTGCCGTATAGGTTTAGAGGTAGGATACACATTCAAACGGTGGGTAATGACACTGGGGTCTGTACCTGACATATCTTCATGACTCCATGCAAACATATCAATATTTTTCTTCAGGAAATGGACGAGGTCCTGCTTGGTCTTTTCTTCTATATCTGCTTCAACCCTGGTATACCTTTCAGGGTTATTTTCATCTAAGGAAATATCTTCCAATGCTTCGATGGGCTCCGCTACAACTCTCTTTTCTTCAATATTCATGGTCTGAACCTGTTCGTCCATGGCCAACATGGCCAAGTAACATTCTCTTACGGCTAGTTGGTCTCCTTGTACTTGTCCTACTCCATACTCGGTTGGAAACTTGACCGACAGGTGATAGGTAGATGTAACAGCCTTCCAATTATTTAAAGTTGGCCTTCCAATTATGGCGTTGTAGGAGGTTGAACAATCTACCACAAGGAAGTTCACATCCTTGGTGATTTGTTGCGAATATACCCCTACTACCACTGGTAATGAAATAGTACACACGAGCTGTACCTTCATTCCACCAAAACCTACCAGGGGGGAGTTCACTAGACGGAGCTGGTCTCGTCCTAACCTCATCTACTGAAAAGTTGGGTAATATAAACTGTCCGCCGAGCTTTCGTTGTCCACTAGCATCCTTCTGGTTGTGTAGTCAGCAATAAGTAAAGTGATGACAATAGCATCATCGTGAGGGTGGTGAACTCTCTTGGCATCCTCGTCCGTAAAAATGATTGCTTGCTCGTTCGTGGTCTTTGCCCTTGGTGATTGTCCAGAAAGTTGGACGCTCTGCACTACCTTCAAGTATGCTTTCTTTGACTTGGACGACTGGCCTGTTGAGTTTCCCCCTACGATAACTCTTATTTCTCTGAGTGGTGGCCGTGGTGATTCTTCTACCTTCGCTTTCAATTTCTCGTCCTTGTGGTCTCATCCAAGGAAATTTCTCAACTTCCCTTACCTTATAAGGTTCTCAATCTACTACTTTAAATTAAAACATTCGTCTGTATCATGCCCATGATCTTCATGGAAGCGAAAATACTTATTCCTATTGCGCTTATTGGGATCTCCCTTCATCTTTTCCAGCCACTTCAAGGAAGGATCATCCTTGATTTACATAAGAACATGCTCAAGTGGCATGTTCAAAAGGGTATATTGTTGATTCCGCGCTGAAGAACCAGGCTTTTTATTATCTCGATCTCTCATTTCTTCCATTCGTCCCTTCATTGGGCGAGGAACTTGCTCGGAATGGAGAGTGGGGTTTACTTCTATTCTCTCAGCTCTCTTCCTCTTCTTAGCTATGATCACGTCTTCTGCATTCATAAAATTTTGGGCCGAATGGATGAGTTCGGCCATGGACTGAGGCTCTTTTTCGTAAAGTTTATGTATGAACAAATCAGAATTAAACCCGTTATGGAAGGCCGTCAGTAATAACTTGTCATCCACCTTTTCCACGATCAGGGCTTCCCTATTGAAGCGAGTAATGAAGGACCGCAAGCTTTCATTTTCTCCTTGCTCTATGGTTAACAAGCTGGACAAGGAACGCTTGTGTCTCTGTCCCCCAATGAAGTTATTAACAAACAATTTGCTCAACTCTTTGAAAGAACTTACTGAATTTGGGGGTATTTTACTGAACCAGACTCGTGCCAGACCTTTAAGGGTGATGGGGAAGGCTCTACACATAATTTCATCAGGAACCTCTTGAAGGTGCATTGTAGTCTTAAAAGTAGCAATGTAATCAAACGAGTCACACGTTCCATCATACGAATCCAAGAAAGGCATCTTGAATTTTGGAGGTAAGGGGTAGCCATTGATGGAAGCCGTGAAGAGAGAATCTGTTCTGTGAACTAAGTCTTCTACGGGATTTGTTCTTTTCATGTTCTCCTTCATCTCATTCGTAACTTTCTTCATCTGGTCCATCTTTCTCTCCAAGTGTGGCACCTTTCTTGGTGTAGTACCCCTTGATTGGCTTTCCGGCTCTGCATTTCTTCCATCTCCCTGGCTTTGTCCATGCTCTTCTCCAAAGGCCTCATGCTGTTGCCTTCTGAGATTAATCTCCCTTCTCAATTCCTGGTTCTGGCAAGTTAACTCTGCCATGGCAGCAGCCATTGACTGCACGTGTTGGACAGAAGATGGTTGCATGGCAAGCGTCAATTGATGGCCATGATTGGGGTTACTGGAAGCATCTCTACTCTCTTGAGGGCCTGGACTGGTAGCCCTTGATCTTGTCCGAACCATTTCAGCCATTTGTCAGAGAAAGAAATCACAGAACTTAACAAATGAAGTTCAAGCGCGACAAACTCTTTCCCACAGACGGCGCCAATTGATAAATCTTCGAAAATCAGTAGGCTAAAAATCTTGGGCATTGATGATCTTAAGGCTGAGTCTTGAAAGAACAAATACAAAATTAGAGGAGACCGGTGGAGGCCGGCCAAAAATCCTCTGATGATAAAGTCAGTGGGTTTATAATTCCAAGTAAAAGGAAGTGTTTTCAGAATTTACTTGTTTGTGGAAAAAAAGGTCTCTCTCCCAAACCTCTTCGTAAGGAAATGTTTATATAGTGCACATGGAACAGTTATTTTGTTTAATAACCACTCCTATTGTCGAGGAATTTAGAAGATTCGGAGGTAACTTCCATAACTGCCATGGAAGTTACTTTATTTGTACCGGTGTTTCCTAATGGTAAGTTTGGAGGACTTGGCTTCAATATGCTCATGGTCCAACAGACTCGTCTGTCCTTTATTATGGACAGACGAGTCTACGTCCGTCCTTAATAAAGGACGGACGAAGTTATTAGGGACGAGCACGCTTTACATGTCCTATTTTTTCATTTATTTCTGACGGACAACCTATATGAACGAAACAGGACTTGTGCATTTTCATTACACCATCATGAACTATCAAGAATTTGATATTTTTCATTTTTCCAAGATCCAATTCCATGTTTTCTGATTGTGGTAAGCACAATGTTATGCCTTGAATTTCATCAAACCCCTAATTTGGACAAAGAATTACATTAATTACATTACATAACAAAATTTACAATTATTAAACTGTAAACAAAATAAATGTGGATAAACTTATATTTTCTTCACCATCAAAAAAAATAAAAAAAAAATGAGAAAAATATTCACTACTTATGCCTTGAGAAACAAGGGAATAGATAAATCAAAATGACTTGTACCATATTCGCAGTATATACTTCAAGAGCAACCCCATAACACAATAGCCTTCTGTTCTTCTTTGGCACTTCTGATTCGTGTTGAGCAATTTCCCGACCCATCTATTGTATCAAGTCATGCATTGATAATTTGTTATTTTTAGCATTAAGAACTATGAGAGACTTATTTATAAGTCTTTGAATATCATTAAATGGGTCATGCGAATTGCAACTTTGTAATATATTTACAACAACATCCATGCATAATCCTTTGAGGAAACATGCTATATCGAGGAAAATATCTCATTGAGCTTGGTCTAATCCATTGTAACTTATTTTGAGCACTTCCTGAAAATCTGGATTAAGAATTCTTTTATACTTATCTAGTACACTTTTCCAACAACGAATATCCCTTTGATACAAATCAAAACCTATTATTTTTAAAGCTAATGGAAGACCTTTGGCATAACTTATAAATAGGTTTACGAGTTCCAAAGAATCTTCCTTAGGCTTGTTTCTTTTCAATGCATGTTGACAAAAGAGTTCACGAGATTCATGTTCATATAATTCCTTGACCTTAAATGACAATCTTCTTGAAGGGTAGACAATAACATTTTCTCTCTTGTTGTGATAATAATTCTACTTCCAGAAGCAAACCAATTGCATTTTCCATGCAAATTTTCTACTTGAACTACTTTGTTCACATCATCAAGAATTAAAAGAATTCTTTTGTGGTGAAGCATGTCCATTATCACATTGATTCTTTTAAATACGCCATGTATCTTTAAATTTCGACCCCCTGAGATCTCAGAATAAAGTGTCTCTTGTAATTGAATTACGCCATTGTTTGTTCTTGACTTTTCTCTAACATCTTCTAGAAAGCAACTTCCTTCAAAATGATATGCAACTAAGTTAAAAATAGCTTTTGCAATTGATGTCTTTCCTATTCCTGGAAGGCCATGGATCACTATCATGCGAACATCATTTGACTTAGTATCTAAATGCCACTTTACTATTTCCTCTATATGAGAATCTATTCCAATAGGGTATTTAACAACAAATAATTGTGTACAATTTAATTTAATACGTGAGATCTCTTCAAAAATTTCTTGGATAAATCTATGTTGAGGATAGCTGCCAATTACAAAGCATTAAAAACATGTTAGAAAACAGAATATATATGTACATGAACTAAATTCAAATTTTAATATTGTGTGCTATGACTGAAATATTGTTAATACAAGTAAGTGGCATGAAATTTATAGATTTTTTTTTTTTTTTTTTTTTTTTGAGAAACATGAAATTTATAGGTCTAAGAATATAATTAAGTATGAAATTATGAACCCTTTTCTTTTTCAGCTATGAAATCAATTTTAGGCTATTAGCTCAAAGACGCGTGGAAGATCTGCTTATGTACTAATGAAACAAACTTCTTCAATATCCACTTATAATACTAGCTTGAATGAATTTTTTGGGAAGTTTCTAAACATTATATGGGTGGGCAGGGCAGACAGTACTAGACCTAACCCTAAACAATTTGACAAAAAAAGTTTGTTACGTGTGTACTTAATAATAATTGAAAATCAATTTTCTTAACAACTTATAACAGAGATGTTTATAATACTTTTAACACAAAAATTTAATTAACATTTGCATTTCAAAAAACAAGAATGGTTTCTTAAACAAAAAAATTATATAATTTCAAAATTTGAATAAATGATATTTAAATATTAAAAGGCCCTAAAATTTATCACCTAGGTTTCAAAATGTATTAGTGTGCTTTCGGTTCCACTTTAAGGAGCCAAAACACACTTTTTCCTACTGAAAATCCAAACTGCGTGTTTGGTAACGTATTGCAAACACGCTTTGTAAAGAAGTCCTTTTTCCAAATACAAAGGAGACAAACAAGATCGTGTGGCAGCAAGGGAGCTGCAATTGCAAAAGGCCACAAGCGTGTTTGCAATATTACCATTGGAAGGTTTAGCCAATTTCCCAAATTACCCACTATTTTTCCTTAAAATCCAATTTTAACCCTTTTACTTAAAAGACAGATTACACGATGCAGCCCCAGAACCACAGATCTCACAAATCTATGGTGTAGTCCCAAAACACTAAGGTTCCTCTCCTCTGTGCTTCTTCTTCTTTGAGCTTCTCTCATTTTTATTTATAAATTTTATGTCTTATGTATCTCTTTTCTTCTTCTTCTTGTCATTTGGGTGAAGAAGAAGAGCTGAAGAAGAGATATGTTGGGTGGAGGGGGGGGAAAAAAAATTAATGGAGAACTGGGAAGAAACGGGTGGATGAAAAAAAAATAAAAAAGTGGGTTGAGTGGGATAAGTGTCTCATCATGTAAGTAGATTTATAAAAATAAAAACTACAATTATATATGTTTTTTTTTTTTTTGAGAGAGTTTAAATCTATGGCGTCTGTTCCTGATGATAACTTTTTATCATCAAACCATGACACCAATAAGTTTTTAGTGTAGGCGGGGATTAAACTCAGATCTCTTATACAACCATTAAAGACTTTACCGGTTGAGCTAACTAGAACCCACAAATTACAATTGTATTAAGACATAACAAATTATCACAACATATTTCACAACAGTTGAGGTGTCAAATATTTCATATGTCAAAAGAAAATTAAATATAAAATAAATTACAAATTACATCCTTAAAATTTTGGTAGGAGTGTTTGGATTTTACAAATTACAAATATATAAAGTTTGGGTGGGAGTGTTTGCATTTTATACCCTGAAATTTCAGAATTTGGAATTACTCCCCCCCTCCCAAAGTTTGGGGGTGTTTGAATTTTACATCTTGACATTTTAGAATTTGGATTTTAGGGTATAAAATCCAAACACCCCCAAACTTTAGGGAGTAAAATCTAAACACCCCTAAAATTTGGGTGGGAGTATTATTTTACACTCTGAAGTTTCAGAATTTGGAATTACTCTCCTTCCTAAAGTTTGGGGATGTTTAAATTTTACATCTTGACATTTTAAAATTTGAATTTTAGGGTGTAAAATCCAAACACCCCCAAACTTTAGGAAATAAAATCTAAACACCCCTAAAATTTGGGAGGTAAAATTCAAATTCTAAAATGTTTGGGTGTAAAATCCAGATACTCTTAAATTTCAGGGGGTAAAATCCAAATTCTGAAACTTCAGGGTATATAATCCAAACATCCCCAAACTTTAGGGGTATAATTTGTAATTTAAACTTAAATAAACTAATAAAATATTAGACTAGGATTGATCAGAACTAAAAACAAAGAATACTGTGAAAATATTGTGATATTTTATTGTGTCCCTAAAATTTTTGAATTAGTGCTATTTTTCTTTAGAAAAAAAAACGTTATTCACACAATATTTTCATAACAATTTCATAAAAAAGTTTTCGTAACAAATTGTTAGTGGTTCTCATCTAGACCTACTACTAACATTATTATTATTTTATCTACCATTAACAATTTGCTTTTAGGGAAAAAATAATTTAAAAAGGGTTGTTGTTATTAATAATAATGAGTATAATAATTACAAAAAGAAAAATATAAGTCTCAATAAAAACTTATTGCAAAGATTTATACAACTAAAATTATCAAGTTTTAAGATAATGATGGTGTATTCCATTCTAAGAAAAATTAAAAGGGTCAATTACTATTGAGAAGTCATTAAAAAATAATAATAATAATTATTATTATTATTATTATTAAGGAGGTAATTAACATAACAAATTCTCTTTATATATATATATTGTCTTTTTTGGTAATTTATAACTCAAATTGCCACTTTTATAAGTGCTAGCCAAATACTAAGCTTTTAAAAAAAAACATTTTTTGACAGTTTTTACAAAACACTGCTTTTTTAGAAAGCCAAATTTCATACTGCACTTTCTAATTACTTGATGACAAAGATTATTGATCATATACTCTTCCATTTCCTAACTATGTCCTTTTGAATATACACCACTGTATGTGTGTGTTAAAATACTTAGTATTCTTTAAAAAAAAAAAAAAAAAAGTAGTCATTAAACACATACTCATTTTTGTAATGCCAACCAGATATATTGCCTGCTTCATGTAGCGCTATCCTCCATCCCTGCACCTTCTTCATGTTATTCTTGAATCTTTCTTTGTGTTTTATCAAAGCTTCTCCAAAGTTTCCATTACGTACTTCTAATGGATTCACCTTGAAAAAGATTGGTTGCACAATTTGACCTTTTTTTTTACACTCAATAATTTTGACAAGTTCATCCAAACACTATGTAGAAAATGCATAATTTTTAGAGAATACAATTATCGAAATTCTTGAACTTTCAATGGCTTTGAGAAGTTCTGTAGAAATTTCTTCTCCCCATGGGAGCTTATCATCTACGAAGGTGTTAATATCTCTATCACGCAAAGTGCCATTCAAATAACTCGTAAAACCATTACGGTATCTTCACCTCTAAAACTCAAGAACACATCATATCTGCATCGGTGAAAGAAAGTGGAAGAGGAGTCTCCTTTGTTGGTCAGAAAAGCCATAGTGTTAGGATAGACCGTTGAAAAGATTTTAAAGGAAGAGGAGAAAGAAAGATGTGATGAAATTGGAATGGTAAGAGTAAAAGTGAGATATTTCTGAATGGATTTTTGAGAGAGAGAGAGAAAGAGAGAGAGAGAGAGAGAGAATGGGAACGGCAGAGTAAAGGAATTGAATTTTAGTTCCTGTGAGACCAATAAGAAATGATAGTCTGTTATTGTGCAAATACTGTTGGTAGTCCGATATTGCAATTTCATAGTTGGCGACTTGGTGGCCCAAACGCGGAGGCTGAGAAAATAGTAATTGGAAAGTCATAGTCAGAGTTGCCATTCTGGGTTGAGGATACCCAACCCATTATTGAGAATCAAATCTTAAATGATGTACATCTTTCTTCTTTTCTTTTTCTAATATTCTTTTTTTATCTGCCCGTGTCTTTATCCATTCAAATAGCGTAAAATGCTGTGGTCACTGGACACCGATATTTTCTTTCTTTCTTTGTTTCTTCTAGATTCTTGTTCGGTTCACCAGTGTTGTCATATTCTGAAACAATACAAACACACAGTCCACAACAAATCTTCATTACCGTTTATAGTCAAGTTTTTATTAATGGTAGTAATCTTCATTACCGTTGATAGTCAAGTTCTTATTCAGCTTATCAGGCCTAAATGCTAATTTGATTCTTGACTAAACAGCCTTGAAACTCGTAGCGTATGCATAGATCCAAGTACAACACATAGAATTGTGAATAATTTTACTGCTGCATTTCCATGCATCAAGACCCCAAGGTAGAGTCAAATCCCTAAGGAAGTCCTACAATTTCGTAAATGGGTGTATAAAACAGTATAAGTAGTTTCAGATGTTGAATTCACAATAGTGATTCTTTTTTTTTTTTTTCAATCAAAATATTCATGAGTATCTCAAGACTACTAAGGAAAAAAAAAAAAAAAAAAAAAAAAGGATACAGGAAAAGGCATAGTGATTTTGATAGACAGTTGAAAAGATATAAAAAGGAACAAGAGAAAGAAATATATGATGAACTAGGAAATAGGAATTGTAAGCGATAAAGTGAGATTTTTCTAAATGGATTTTTGAGAGAGAGAAATAAGAATGGGAATGGCGTAAAGAAGGTATTAACTATGATCATACAAATCTGCCATTTATCCACAAAAAAAAAAAAAAATGAAAAAGAGGAGAGAGAGAGATCTGAACTGGGGACTGGGCTACAAGTCACCAACTATGAAATTCGTATGATAACAGTTTTTTTTTTTTTTTTTTGGAAAGCTCTTTGATTGAACTATGTAGACAGCTGCTTCCGAATACAAATATTATGCCTCACTTTTTATATTTCACTTTATTTTTCACCAATCACAATTTGACATGTATTTATTAAACTTTTTTATATAAAATAATCAAAGTTTAAAATAGAAAAATATCAAACGCATGGCTTACCATAATTTTTTTCTTTTAGAAATGGCTTACCATAATTGGTGAAACATAAAATGGAATATAAAACATGAGACCAAGGATATGTATTCACCAATTACCACCATCCCATCAAATTTCAAAATTTGGAAACAACCCCCCCCCCCCCCCCCCCACCCCCCCGCGGTGCCCCACACCACAGTCATGCACTTTTTTTTGAGTGATTTCACCAATCCCATTAATATATGTTTAGATTAATATATGTTTAGAACATACACATTCAAATTGATTAAATTTAAATGTGATAATACATGCATTGTGAGCCAAAATAATAACACCATCTTGCCATTCAATTCCTTCTAAGTCAGGCCATTTTGTAGTGTAAGGTTGAATTTAATCAACCATCTAATTGGCTTTATTCCGTGACCAATTTACTTGTAATTTAGCACTTAGTAACCCTATATTTAGGTGGGAAAATTGTAAGGGTAGTGTGTGAGAAGATGTGAAGAAAAGCTCAAGAGTGTGCAAGAAAAACAGAGATTCGCAGCTAGGACTCGCGGGTGGGTCGCGACTGGAAAGCCGCCAAACTCTGGTACGTGAGAGGCACACTGGGAAGCTGAAGGGTCGCGCCAGCTGTCACGCTACAGGACAAAAGTTCCAGGCTGGCCAGGCCGTTACGTCGCGACTGGAACTCGCGACTTGGACAAGCCGCAAGTTAACCCTGTTTGGCAAAAACTGACGTTTTGCATTCCCTTCTCACCCTACTATATATACACCTTTATACCCACTAAATTGAGAGAGCTTCCAGAGAGAATTTTGTGAGAGAAACCCTAGAGAAAAACAAGATTGCCTCGTCCCCAATCTTTACCTTAGAGACTCTACAAATTCCTCTACTCTCTCCCTCTCCATTGTCATACCCTTGAGAGGTTTTTTACCAAATCCTTATCTCACCACACCCACGTCTGTGAGAAGGTCCATTTGGTGCTTAGGGAAGCAGTTTGGGAAGGAACCAATATACATTGGTTGATGCTATGGTCAAGTAGCGGAATCCGGAAAGCTAAAGAAGAAATAGGTTCGGCGTAACCTCGTTGGAGCAAGAAGCTTGGAGGGCTTAGGTACTTGGGTAGATTAGGCTTGGAGGGTCTTCTGCTGTTCATGTATCCCAACTATATTCTTTAGTGGATTTTATCACCGCTTGGAGGGCGGCGGAGAGGTTTTACGCCGAGGACTTCGATTTCCTCTTCGATAACACATCGTGTGTTGTCCGTGTGTTTGCATCTTCTTTCTCTTTATCTTTGCCTTATATTTACTGCTGTGGATGTGTTTATGTTTGGCTTAGATTGTTTATCAATTCTGTTATAAGCTTGTTATTATGTTCCGCACATTAGTTGTTTGATATAAAGCTTGAATTGGTAATTTTATTATTTGGAGTCTAAACGTTCAAGGGTGTTTCATACCCATATTGAACTTTCATGTAGTTATACATTGGGTTAAGTAATGAGTCTGAACTTGGTGAGAGTGTAATTAAGTGTGTGTGTGTGTGTGTAGCAGTTAGTTTGTATTTAAAGTAAAATTTTATTTAAAAAAAAAACACATTCTAAGTCAACGTTATCATTATATTCATCATCTTCTGAAATTATTTATTCATTGACTTTTTTCCATCATCATCATCATCGACAACATTTTCTATGTCTTATTGTTCTTTTATTTTAATCATTTTTCTTTATATTTCTTCTTGGTATTCTACTAACTTCTTAGACTTATAACAATAGCAACAAAAATAGTTATATTGTCATTTAATACCTTAATTATAGTATAGAAAACAAATTTGTAAATATGATAGTAAAGCGTCAAATGTGTAGTCCAAATTTTGTAGAAGAAAGAGAGAAGAGAGGGGAAAAAAAAAAAAAAAAAATTCATGGACAAGTTTTTTTTGTTCAGTATCTTTAATAGACTACACTCTACTTTACATAAATGTAAGTCTTATATATAAACGAGACCTATATGTAATGTTCACTTTGAAATGAGAGAAATGTGTAATATTCCAAAAAGTATCAAATAATTTCACCAAATTTTTAGCTTTATTAAATTAAGCATGCTCTTAATTATGGTTCAATATTTTTTTCTTTAAAAAAAATAGTTCAATAAACACGGGATTTAGATTTTTAACGCAAAAAGAAAACTAAGATGGGCTTCGGCTTTTTAACTTAAATCAAGTGTTGGTTAATTGACTTTAATATAGTCGGGCTTCCAATTTTGAAGTTCAAAATGAGACCCAACCTGAACCAGCCCACGCGCTCCTTTCTTTTAAAGCGTTGGATAAACCTAAGTGAGACTAAGTTGAATAGTAATACCAAACTCCATGTTCTTTGCGAAGAAAAAATGACCAGCCTTCGTCATTTGGATCAAATCGAAACATGGGCTAACTTTTTTTTTAGTAAATAAGAGAAGACCCAATAACTTTATATTTTTAATATGACTTAATTCTTTTAAACTAATGCAATCTTCCGGAAGGACCAATACCAAGTTCTTTATCCAATGCTTCAAATATTGAACTCTTCAAATAATTTCACCGGGCATATTCCTTTACTTGGTGACTTGAAACACCTTATTCAGTTACTCCTTGGTGGGAACAGTTTATCTTCTACAACAAAGCTCAATTACCAAGTATTTGATTCCCTTACAACTGTACCCTGCTAAGGGAAATCCATCTGAATTCTAACCAATTAGCTGATGAACTTCCCCCTTCTGTTGCAAATCTCTCTGTCAATCTCCAACATTTATTCAAAGATTGGAAAAGTATCAAAACCTTGTGTACTTACCCAACTGAGAAAAGTTTTTTTCAAAGGCAAAATACCAAACTCCATTGGAAAACTTCAGAAACTAGAAAGACTTAATGGGTACTGACAACTTGTTCTCTGGAGAAATTCAGGATATCTTTAGCAATTTTACGCGGCTATATGAGCTCGACATGACAAATAATTGGTTATCTGGTAGAATTCCCATGAGTATAGCAACATGCCAGCGATTAGAGATGCTTGTTCTAGCAAGGACAGCACTCAATAGAAGCATTCCAAAGCAAATTTTTTTAGCTTCCCAGCTAAAATTTTTGCTGTTGGCAAATAACTCTTTAACCAGTTCTCTGCCCAACGAATTTGGCCATTTGAGACAGTTTGACATCATGGACATTTCTGGAAACCAGCTATCCGGAAATATTCCTGCAATAACCAAGAGATACTCAATTTTGCAACGTCACTACATTGCAAGAAACAAGATAACTGACTCAATACCAAAGTCACTAGAAAATCTGACAGAACTAGAGGGCTTGGATCTTTTTTCCAACAATCTCTCTGGCCTAATCCCTACAGAATTGGAGAACCTTATTGCTTTGCAAATGCTAAATTTGTCTTTCAATAGCTTGAAAGGAGAAGTACCGAAAAATGGTGTCTTTGCCAACATCAGTTGGGATTCTCTCCAGGGAAACAATAGCTTGGCGCAGCTAACCATGAGACTGCAGAAAAGCTAAGATTCACTACTTGTGTCACAAAAACAAAGTCGAATTCAGATTTAGTGCTCAAAGTCATTATTCCAACCTCTTCTTTCATTGTGCTTGTAAGTGCATTGTGTTTAGTATGTGCAGTGATCACCCAAAAGAAGAGAGAGACAATAAAAAATTGAAGTTCATCATCTGAACTGAAGGGTTTACCACAAAGGCTTTCTTACTCTGAAACCCAGATTGCAACAAAGTTTAACACAAAAAAATTGATAGGGAGGGGTGCTTTTGGGTCTGTTTATAGAGCTGTTTTCAGTACAGGTGAAAATGGAATCCACACCACAGTTGCAGTGAAGGTTCTTGACTTGACACAAAGCAAAGATTCCAAGAGTTTTGATACAGAATGTGAAGCTCTAAAAAAACATCCGGCATTGGAACCTTGTTAAGGACTTCACTTCTTGCTCCAGCATTGATCACACAGGAGCTGAATTCAAGGCTTTAGCTATGGAATTCATGTCTAATGGTAACTTGGATAAGTGGTTGTACCCAGAGGATGTTGAGTGTGGATCGACTCTGACCTTGACCCAGAGACTGAATATTGCCATTGATGTAGCTTCTGTGTTAGATTACCTACATCATGATTGTGACCCACCTGTAGTCCATTGTGACTTGAAACCTGGAAATGTGCTTTTAGATGAAGATATGATTGTTCATGTAGGAGATTTTGGGTTAGCAAGGTTTCTCTCCCATGATTCATCACAGAATGGGAGTAGCACAATTGGACTAAAAGGCTCAATTGGTTATATTGCTCCAAGTATGTTGTGGATCTTACTTTATGAAACTTAAAAGGATTTAGGGCCTGTTTGGATTGAGGGCGGAGGTAACACCTTATGTTTCTACATGCTTTCCTAAAGCTTTTATCATTTTTGGTCGGAAATACTTGATTCTAATATCCTGAAATTCTGTTGTAGAGTATGGCTTGGGTGGAAAGGCTTCAACCAGTGGGGATGTCTATAGTTTTGGGATACTGCTGCCTGAGATGATCATTGCCAAGAAGCCCACAGATGGGATTTTCCAGGAAGGTTTAAGCATAAACAAGTTCATCTCCGAAGTACATGAGAGTAAAATATTGGATATTGCTGATCCAAGGCTTTTCAAGGATAATGAATCTTTTTCGCAAAGCAGCAGTACTAAGTGAAGATAGCAGCAGCAAGAACAAAAACAACATTGCTTTCAGAGGTGAAGTGTGTGGCTTCTATGGTGAGAGTTGGACTGTCTTGTGTTGCTGATTCATCGAAAGAATGTTTTACTATGAGAGAAGCCTTATCGAAGTTGCAAGAGATTAAAAGATGTTCTATTGGATTAAGCATTGCATTAAATCTATTTTTTGTATTTATGTTTGTTTCCCAAGCTGTTTGAAGCTATAAATACTTATGATTAGAAAATGCAAATTGATATGAGGATCTCTTCAATGGCCAGTTAATTTGATCATATGTCAAATTTTATCAATTCTATTTTCTTTATCAATCCCCCATATTAAGAAAGTTTGGAAAATATTTATGCGAATATTTGCTAAAACGAATGAATGCAAGAAGATAATTGCTTAGGTCATGTCATAAGGGCATCATATTCTTCATTCACAGGTGCAAACCAGGTGGGAATTGGGCTGCAATTTTATATGAGGGAGGTTATGTGGTATAGAAATCAAGTTACCGTAGGATGTGTGTATGTGCTAGATAAGGATGTAGTATGAGAAGGTTCTGGTGGGGAAATATCTGGTGCAGAAGTGGCTGGTGGAGAAGGATAGGCATGCTGGGAACTAGTTTCTGTAGAAACAAGTGGAACTGAAGGTAAAGGAGAAGGTTTCAGTACAGGTAGAGTAGAAGAGGATTGTGCAGTGGAATTAAATTGAGTAGAGGGCTGAAGAATTGATTGAGAACAAGAGTGCAATAAAAAAGTAAGCCAAAGAGCAGGTGAGGGAGAATTTGAGGGAGGAGCACTAGATTATGAGGATGAAACTTGTGTTAATGCAGAAAAATCATGTTGATTAAATAAAACTTGCCTGGTAACATAAATTCAGTGAGAGTGAGGTTCAAGACATCTGTAACCTTTTGAGTAGGGAGGGTAAACTAAAAATACACAAGAAGAAGTGTGAGGTTGAAATTTGTGGGTATTGTAAGGCTTAAGAAGAGGAAAATAAGTACACCCAAAAACTTTCAAGTGTAATAAATCTGGTTTGGCCTTAAAGAGGAGCTCCCAAGGTGAAAGATTATGGAGGAAAGGAGTGGGTAGTCTGTTTATGAGGTGCACAACAGTAGAAATAGCATATGACCAATAAGTGGTAGGTAATTTTGAGTGAGAAAGCATGGTAAAAGCACACACAACAAGATGCCTATGTTTCCTTTCAGCTACTCCATTTTGTTGGGGTGTGTGAGAGCAAGATAATTGGTAAGTAATACAATGATTAGAGAAAAAATCATTAAAGGCATTAGAAGTGAATTCACCCCAACAATTCAGATCTAAGAATTTTGATCATATGATCAAGAAGATTTTCAATCAACAAGTACAAGATACTATTTAAAACTATTGATAATTGTATTGGAGTTGGACCACATTCATCAGTATGGATTAATTCTAAAGGTTTAGAAGACTGAAAAATCAGATTTAGCAAAGGCAGTGTCTACAATGCACATCAAAGTTATTTGCAGTACATGATTTTGAAAGAAAAGGAACTGCTGGGGCAAGAACTTTATCACTAGGGTGTTTTAGTCTGTGATGCCATGGCATCCACTTTTTGGAAAGAAACCTATTTACAGAATTTACACAACATTGCAGATTTTGATTCTCTGATTGGGTAGATGAACCAGGAAATGTATTGAGATGTTAAGGTGATGAAGATGCAGTTGATGCTTAGGGTTTTGAGTAGATTTGATATTCTCAATTTTCATACAAACCCTCGTTGAAAATTTTCCAGTCAGAATATCCTGACATAGGAATTTATAGCATCAAAATGACAATTCTTACACAAGCATAATTTGTGAACTGAGTAGATTAGAAGCAATACTGGGCACATGTAACACATTTCTAAGTTGGAAATTATGGTATTTATTGCTAAGAGAGGCATTACCTATATGAACCTTCCTCTTCTACCATGGTTATGTGAATTTCTTGCTCGACCTTGAATTCCTCTTGAATTCAGACACATCTGTGCCTGTGAATGATTCAAATTCTACTTCTGGTTTGATGAGGTATACATTGCCATAGAATGCAAATTTCCTTCGGCGTTTCAATAAGAGTTTTTTCTTATGAAATTGATTAACTTCGAGTCCTGATTGCAGGAAAAAAAATGAGCATACTCCTTAGGCAAGCCTCTAAGGACTATGTAGAGTAACTCTTCATTATTCACTGTAACACTAACTGCTAGTAATTGATCTCTTGCAACTTTGATTCTCTGTAAGAATCCATTGATAGTGTCAGTGCCTTTCTTTATATTTTGTAGTTCAATCTTCAGATTTAAGATATTAGCCCTCGAAGTTGAAGCGAATCATTGCTCCAAAGTATTCCAAACTTCACTAGCATTGTTGATTCCAACCACCAAAGAGAATTCTGAAGGCTCTACTACCATGTGAGATTCAATGAAGGAATAGGGAAATATAAAAGAAAATATCTAAATGATTATATTAGCTTAGAAACTGTGTTAGATTCATTTTTATATAGTCATGTACAGGATTAGAGTCAGTTACAGATCTAACAAACTATTAGAGACTGAAACAATAATCTTAGAGTTAGTTAGTACACGTGGATCTCACGTGTTGTAAGTTAATTAATATCCAAGACTGAAATGGCATTGTTCTCTTAAATCATTCTTTCATTAAATGAAACGGTGTCGCATGGCTCTCAGCTTTAGTAGGAATGCAGTGCTGTTTAAGATTCATGCTTCCCTAAATGCTAATTTGGTTCTTACTGCTAAACAGCCTTGAAACTCAAAGCATAAAGCATAGATCCAAGCAAAATGCCAGAGCTTCCTTTGTCCAAACCATTCCTCCACGACCACTTGATCAACCCAGCCAGACTCCACCTCGTCTTATCTGGAAACCCCCACCTTGGCCGAAACTCAAGGTAAATTTTGATGGTTCAGTGTTTAGAGATGATAATCTTGCTGGTGTTGGAGTTATTGTCTGAAATGAGAATGGTAGAGTCGTAGCATCCATGGCAGAGAGTTTTCCGCTTCCCTTTTCGGTTACTGCAATAGAAGTAATTGCAGCAAAGAAAGCCCCTCAGTTTGCTAAAGATATTAGGTTATCATCCATTGTTCTTGAGGGCGACTCAAAGATCACCATTGATGGATTAATGGGTGAAGACTCATCGTTGGCAGAGTATGGACACCTAATAGATGAAGCAAAGGAGATAGCAAAGCAGCTGGTTGAAGTTGAGTTTAATCATGTGCAAAGACAGGCTAATAATGCAGCCCACAACATTCCTAGACATGCAAGACATGTTAGCAAGTTTTCGGTGTGGATGGAGGATGTTCCTCCACACCTTTTTTTCTGTAATTCAAGTCGATTCGGCTTCTATTTAATAAAATTACAGTGTTTCCTCTCAAAAAAAAAAGACTCCAAGGTAGTGTCAAATCCCTAAGGCAGTCATAAAATTTTATTAAATTTAAGTTGATATATTCAAGTTCTCTTTATTTTATTAAATTTTATTTAATTTAAGTTTCTTAATGACCCCTCTGAAATAAAATCCTGGAGCTGCCACTACCATCATGTGTGATGAGACAGTTGATTTGAGAGAGGAGTGATAAAAGAACTAAAAGATGCTGCAAATGAAACAACAAAACTAAAGGGTAGACATACCTTGACATTTAAAAACATAATAGAAAATGTTTCAATGTACCTTGGCATATTCTTAGAAGTTCAATCAAGAGGTTCTCATTTCTTCAAAAATAGATATGGATTGAAGTCAACATCCTATATGCAGCATAGAAGGTCAAGGCCATCTTTGCTGTCGTTGGAAAGTTTATAGGCAAAAGAAGACTAGAGTCATTATCAAACCCCATCCATATACAGGGAAGAAGCCAAACCCAAAATATCCTTCATTATGTTCTTCCATTCCCAGCCGGGAGGGATTGCAATGAAGTTGATGATGCTTGTTGCGTCACCTTCTATTGGTGCAGAATATGATGACAAAATTCAAACAGATCAACCAAAAGAGAAATCCTCGACAACAAGCTAACAAGATAAAAATTATCACCAGATCAAATCCATCCAACCACACTAAGGAAGAGAGAGAGCAATCCAATTGTGTGATGTTTACTGAATTTTACCATTATATATATATATATATATACACACAAGTAAATACTGAAACTCATCTCTTGAAAAGCAAGAGTGTGAGGTCATTCATTCAGAACATAGTAACATTTTGTCAAATACTTGGAGTGCGTACCTTTATAAATTATACTCTCTATCACAACTTGCTAAAGTCTGTCCTGTTTGGCCAATGGCATTGCCCATCTTGCTGTTGATGTTTATGCCACATCTAATTACTCTGCCATTTCCCTCTTGATCTTTGAGAACCAAAGCCAAGCCTAAATTCTTTTGATCACATGACACATCAAAATTAAGCTTTACCCATTGGTCAGTTGGCTTGATCCAAGCACTTCCCCTGTTTTGCTCTTCAATTCCCCGTGTAATTTCAAGTGATCTCATGTAAGAGTCATATTGTTTGTTAAGACGATTGGCTAGCTGGTTTATGCTGGCTTTAGTGTTTGAAAACAGAGCATCCTCCCTTGCACACCAAAGGATTTTCATTGCCACTACTGCATACAGTGTGAATTCCTCTTTTTTCAGTCTTTCTGCCAGTAATTCCTTTGGGGGGTCAATTATATGTTCAATGAATTCCATAACAGATTGAGCTTGTATCATTTCGACTTGAAAGCTCCATCTACCACCATACCACAATTCTTTGGCATAGGGACAGCATTGAAATAGATGTAAAACTGAATCTTCAGCTATTTCACAAAGAGGACAATAATAGGCATCTTGGGCTTCAGAGCATTTGACCAGCTGCTGCTTAAAGGGGAGGATTTCTGCAGCCACTCTGGATAAAAAAAAATTTAATCTTTCATCAAAAGACACATTTAATCTTTCATGAATTCTTATGCAAGCCACATTATCTGCAGCGGAGTTCTAAGGAGAACATATGCATGCTACATGGACCCCGCACCTTTCTATTGTAACTTCAGCAATTTTTGGATCATAATTTGAAATTTCAAATTGAAGCTTAACTTCAGTCCACCCATTTAGAATTATGCCTTCCAAAGAAATATCCCCTTTATAGTGTACCCACATAAAAGATGAAAATGATATATTCATAAAAGCTACAGGATTTGTGAGCAATCCTTTATAACCATTAATGAAAATGTAGATAGCACCTTCTCCCAGGACAGATAGATTTCTTAGCTTAGTATCCTTTAGTTCCACTTTTATAGCAGCACAGCAAGCAAATGTTAGAGATTTCTGACCGACCAGAATGATATGGAACTTCCAACACTTTGATGGTTGAACCGCTTTGGAATCTCAGTTCCTGAAAGTACAAGGTTGTGTCCACCACCATTAAGTTTAAATGAAAACCCTTTTTTATGAGCAAAGTCCGTTTCAGATGCGTAATCCTGGTGCAATGATCGGCTTGGACATACAATATTCTGTGGAAGCCCTACCATTTCTTCAAACTGCTTGCAATTAGCAAATTAAAAAAACTACAGTTTAGCAAATCTAGTAACATATTTGGGAAAGTTAACCAAAATTGTATCTCTTAAAACTTTAAATTGAGAGAGAGAGAGATGAACCTGACTCAATAATCTTCTTCTTGATTGTGAATCCAACGAATTGCATCCTGTTGCAACTACATCACGTATACATGATGGAAGTCTTGGAATTTCCCGAAGATTCCAGCAGCCTTGAATATGAAGGACCATTAATTGAGGAAATCTGCTAGCGATGTTGGGGAGAGTAGCAGTGTTGCTGTCCCAAAAAAACAAAACTTCTAATTTGGGGAAGCAATCAGGAGTATCCAAGATCTTTGGAAAATTTTCAAAATCAAACATATAGAGCTTCCTAAGATTTTGTAATTTAGAGAGGCTACTTGGAAGTTCTTTAATGTTTTTAGAACCGATGGCTAACGTATGAAGGCTAGTGAGATTTCCAACTGATGAAGGCAGAGCTAATCTTTTCATTCTTTGCCCAATATCAGGGAACTTCTCAAGACTTTCATAGTCATAGAAATAAAACCATTTTAGAGATTTCAACTTGAGGTTTCTTGGAATAATTTCAAGATTTTTGCATGCTTGAAGACTCCAAAATTCAAGCTCTTCAAGAAGTCCAACAGCCTGATGAATCTCAACTAAATTTTCACATCTATTAAGTTCCAACTTCTTTATGTTTGGGGCAATCACCGATAAGTTAGGTAATTTGGTAATGTTTTTATAGTCACTGAAGTCAATATATTTCAAAGTTGTGAACCGACATCTCTATAGAGGATGGAAAAAAAATCAATAAATATAGCCTAAAGATATAATAATTAATAAATGGTAATGGTCATACCTCGAAATGCTCATCCAATTTAACGTGGCTTCTTGGCATATTAAGTGCAACAAGTTTTTGAAGATTAACAATGGCTGGCAAGGAAGATAAAGGAAATTCATTCCAATCGATTAATCTTAACTCATTTGGAAGATAGTTAAGATTTTCACAAATTACGTTACGAACTATCAAATATTTTAGATTTTTCATCTTTCTGAAATCCAATTGCATGCTTCTTGGTTGTGGTAAGCACAATGTTATGCCTTGAACTTCTTTTGATCCCTAAATGGACAAAGAATTATGTTAATTACATTACACAATAGAATTTATAATTACTAAATTGTAAAAAAAAAAAATTAATGTTGATTAACTTATATTTTCTTCAACATTAAAATGAAAAAATCAAAGAAAGTAGAAAAATTCACTAAATATTCTTTGTAAGAAATGGAAAAGATAAATCAATAACTTATACCGTATATGGAATTAATACTTCAGGAGCATCATCATAACATATTAACCTTTCGTGTTTCTTTGACAATTATAATTCTTGTCCGACAATTTCCAAACCCATTTGTTGTATCAAGTCATGCGTCAATAATTTGCCATCTTTAGCAAAAACTATGAGAGACTTATCTTTAAGTATTTCAATATCATAATATGGGTTGTAAGAATTGCAAATTTGTAGTATATGTTCAACAACATCCTTGTTTGATCCCTTCAGAAAACATGCAATATCAAGGAAAATATCCCGTTGAGTTTGGTCTAATCCATCGTATCTTATTTTGAGTACTTTTTGAATATCCAGATTAAGAATTCTTCTTTACTTATCGAATGCACTTTTCCAAGAACGTGTATTTCTCTTATGCAAATCAGCACCTATTATTTCTAAAGCTAATGGAAGGCCATTGGCATAATGTATAAATGAGTCTACGAGTTCCAAATAATCCTCCTTAGGCTTGCTTCTTTTGAATGCATGTTGACAAAAAAGTGTACGAGATTCATGTTCATCTAATTCCTTAACCCTGTAGTCATAGTAGGTAAAATGAAAATCCTCTCGAAAAGTAGATAGAAACTTTTCCTCTTTTGCAGTGATAATGATTCTACTTCCAAGAGCAAACCAATTGCATTCTCCAAGCAAATTTTTAATTTGGATTAATTTGTCAACATCATCAAGAATTAAAAGAATTCTTTTGTGTTGAAGCATTTCCATTCTCACATAGATTCTTCTAAATATGCCAGGCACCTTCAAAGTTCTACCTCCTAAGATCTCAGAATAAAATGTCTCTTTTAATTGGAGTATGCCATCTTTTGTTCTTGAGTTTTCTTTAACATCCTCTAGAAAGCTGCTTCCTTCAAAACGATATGCAATTAAGTCAAAAATAGCTTTTGCAATTGTTGTCTTACCTATTCCAGGAAGGCCATGGATCACTACCATACGAACATCATTTGAATCAATATCTAAACACCAATTTATGTCATCTACACGAGAATCTATTCCAACAGGGTATTTAACATCAAATATTTGTGGATAATTTAATTTAGCACTTGAGATATCTTCAAAAATTTCTTTGATAAATGTAAATTGAGGGTGGCTGCAATGTCTTCACCCCTCGGGAGCTCATCATCCATGAAGGTGTTAATACCATGATGACGCAAAATGCCATTCAAATTACTGGTAAAACTATTGCGAATATTTTCACCTCTAAAACTCAAGAACACATCATATTTGCATTGGTGGGTGAAAGAGGAAGAGGACTTTTCTTTGTTGGTCAAAAAAGCCATAGTGGTTTGGATATACAGTTGAAAATATTCAAAAGGAAGAGGAGAAAGAAGGAGATGTGATAAATAGACTTTTGAGAGAGGGAATGGCGAAGTAGAGGAATTGAATGCCAATAAGACCACACTAACTTTGGTCACAAATGGAGGTTGAGAAAACCGGTTGTTATCTACTAGTGAAAATACTATTTGGACAGTCATTTACCAGGTGGAAAGTGGACAGAAATTTCTTATGTCTATGCGCTTTATTTGGAGGGACAAATACTATATGCAACCCAATTTGGAGATGGGTTAGGTGGCACTCTGTAAAGATGACAAGTGTCTAAGTCACGTGCATGGCACATGACCCATCAAACTTAACTAACCGAAGCGAACACACCCCCAAACAAAATTAAAAACGATTGTTCTGTTTGGTTCGCATTTTCTGTTTTCTCGCGAAACAAACGAAGAGTTAAAAAAAGAGGGGCTAACCTTTCGCTTTTAGATTGTCTGAGTTGCCATTATCGAAGGTAAAGGTGGAGGATTCTGAGCTTTGAGCACGAGGTGATTGATGCTCTGCAATTTGAAAACCCCTAGGGTTTTTTCGAAGGCAGTAAACGGCGTCACATAAGAAACACCTGAGTTTAACTGCTTTTAGGGGTGTTAGGTTCTAAAGACTTAGGATTTTATATATTTAGAACTCTAATGTGTATTATTGACAAACCATGATCAAAACAGGTTGTTAGTCTTGTTTAGACTTGCTCAAAGTGTGGGCGTTTTATGTAAAGTTGGAATCGAGTGGCTGCAAAAGTATTAGTGACTTTCAGCCTGGCTCGATCGATCAAATCTCGGGCAGAACGTTTTTCTGCAGAATTTTCCAACTCAACCCAAGCCCATTAAGGATTAGGGTTTCAGATCTACTTCTCCCACTATATAAAGCAAACCCTAGCCACGTTTTTAGAGTAGCTCTGGATGCTCTTGTTGCTCATACTTTGCTGTTTGTGTGAATCTCTTGTGAGATCTTTAAGGAGCTTTCCTTCACATAAACTTAGGGTTTTCAAGGTAGAGATTAATTCAACATCTTGATGATCAACTCAGTTGTTGCCATTGGAGCTTAAAGAAAAACAAGCGGGGGTGCTTGTATCTTGTGGAGAATCTAAGAAAGAAGGAGTCCGTGGATTCGGAGCTTGCACGTGGTCGTGTCAGTAAGTTCTACTGGTGGATAGCATTAGGAAGTCGAGCGGGGGTGCTTGTAAGTCCTTTTGTATGAATTTCGATTCTTTCATATAGTGGATTCAGGTTTACCTTGAGGATAGCTAGGTTAAATCCTCCCCAGGTTTTTTACCGGTTTGGTTTTCCTAGGTGATTGTATCATTGTGTTCTTTATATTTCCGTTGCTTTATATCTTGATATGATTATTAGATTGTGTAAACCTAGATTTGCATAATTTGACTAAGTTAATCACTTGGCTAAATTAACTAGGTTAATCCAATTGTGTTTTAAGGGGTCTAAAAACCTAACAAGGGGGACCAGTGTCAGTGTTGTGAACCGGTGCAGTAAGAGAGAGAGTGAGAGAGGGGACCGACGGCGTTTGATGGGGAGGTGGAGGTGGAGGTGGTGGTGGAGCTAAGGTGGGGGAACTGGTGGACTGAGAGAGAAAGAGGGTATTGGGGTTTTGTTTTATTTGGGTTTTTTTTTTTAGAATCCAGACCCGGAGGCCAAGCTATATTAAGACAAAAAAAAAAAAAAAAAAAAAAAAAAAAAAAAAAAAGAGAAATTACAATGAATCCCTCGTTACAAGAGGAGCTATATCCTTAAGAATGGCCTCAAGCCAGACCTGCAGCTCGTTGCCTGACTTAGAACGTCTGGCAAGAAAATGGGCAACCGAGTTACCTACACATTTGACATAAACAAAATTACAAACTCTAAAATCATTTGCTAAAACAAGAGTGTCCTGCAACACATGACCATACTTTTGGATGAACTACCTCCTTAGATAGTAAAGCTCTAATAATAACTTCTGCATCACCTTCACAAACTACCTCGAAATACTTAGCTCTTTAGCAAAATTTAGAGCTCGGCGACAAGTTAGAGCTTCAATAGTTGCAGCAAACTTGGGAATTGGGATGCGTTCTGCCAAGGCTCCCACAACATGCCCACTCAAATCACGAATCACCACTCCTAAGCCAGCAGCACCGAGGTCACCAAACAAAGCCCTATCAAAGTAGATTTTGTAGCAAGCTATTGGAACCCGTTGCTCCTGCACCTGGGCAGACTGAAAATCTAGCAAGAGCACCTCTGCTTTAGCCCGAATGTGATGGTACTCAACAACAGAATCCCCCACTCTAGCCGAGTTTCTTCTATTCCAGATTAGCCATTTAATTATACATAAGAGATTTACATCAGTTTGGTCCCTTAAAGAGAACAACATATCCAACAAATCAGCAAAAGTGGAGAACTTATGTTTTGTACACTTCATTAATTCCACATCAGCCTCCCATATAACATACAACCTGTGGCAGCCCCATAAAGCATGTACAGTATCCTCACAAACAGCTTTACAATTTGGACAATAAGCTATTTGGACAACCCTCCTTCGCTGCAAGTTGTCAAGTTGTACAAAGTTGGTAGTGCTTCATTTGCTTCTCTCCAAATTATATGTTTGACCTTGTATGGTACCTGCAAATTCCATATGCCCTTCCATATTTGGCTATAGCTTCTATTTGTTGAACATGTTGGAGTTTTATTCCTCTCAACAAAACCAGCAACTTGTAAGTTGTCCGAGTTGTATAAACACCATGAGTTGAGGCTTGCCACACTTGTTTCATGACACTGGTGATTTTCATACACTCGTGTTTTATTTGGGTTAGGTGAGTTTCATGACACTGGTGATTTTCATAGACTGGCACTTAACCCAGCTCCAATTTTTACCCTAAACTATATTTCTATATTTTAGGCATTGTCAATTGAATTATGAAAATGCACAATCGACCTTATAAAAGAGAAAGGAATTGCAAATCACTGATCATGAAGTTTTTTCTACCTAAACCTCCTCGTTTCTGCCTCCATTAAGCTTCGTATAAACGAATTTTTGATCTAGTGTGTGGGTGTGTTCGAGGTGGTGATATTAGCAAAGTTATACAGAAGAACAAAAAATGGGTAAAAAAGAAAAAAAATTAATTAAATAAGAAAAATGATAATTTGTATTTTTGTTAAGGGTTTGTTGTTTAAAAGTGAATTTTTGCTAAAAATTTTGGGTGGTTGTTTCAAATTGTATTTTTGGTAATAATTGCTAAGAATTTTGGGATACTCTTTCTCTTCATAAATTTTTCTTGGGAAAAAGAAAAAAGAAAAAAACAAATAGAGAGGAGAATATAATGAGAGACATTTCGATCATGAATTTTTTTGCAAAATAACCTCCATTTTCAAATAATTTTTTTAGTTAACAACCTCTCAAAACTATTTAGCAAACTAACATCTTGAGTTTGAAAAGACTTGAGTTCAGTAGCAAATTGAGAAAAAAGGAGTTGAGTTCTACGAGGAACTCAAGCTTATGAGACTCAAGTTCCTTATAGCCCAGTTCCTTTTAAAACCTTCCTCACAGCAGGTTCTTCCTTCCTCACAGCAACTCCATCAAAACCTTCCTCACAGCAGGTTCGATCTTCCTCACAGATCCGATCCAAGCAAAATATCCATCCAAGAAAAACCTTTCGATCAGGTCTTCACAAACATCTCACCAACAAAACCAAACCCAATAAAATATACAAAGCCAATCATGCCACCACCTCATCCCGATCGGAACCTACAAACCCAAACCCAACAATCGAGCCACCACCTCATCCCAATCAGAACCTACAAACCTTAACCCAACAAATGCTATTCATCTCGATTAGAGGTGAGCTCCAGTGGGGAACAAGAGATATGAACAAGACAAAAACCTCGATAATGAGCTTCGGTCTTGGAGGCCCGATTTGGGCTTTGATATAGAGAAAAAACTAGAGAGAAGAAGAAATCGGAAAGAAGAAAGAAATAGGTTAGAGTTTTTTATTTTCTAGGTTTCTTTTAAGAAACTCGAGTCTATGAGACTCGAGATGTTAGTTTGCTAAATATTTTGGAAACATTGCTAACTAACAAAATTTTTTGAAAAATGGTGTTATTTTGCAAAAAAAATCCTTTCGATCATTCTAGGTAAAAGCATTAACTTCAAATGTTTTGAAGAAATTTTATTTTAGTAGACTATTTTATTTATTTTAAAGTAGCAGTTACAATACATAGTATATCTTGTCTCTTACTTTAACATATTAACTATTAAAATAACTTTAAAGAAACTCCAACTTTTTATTAGAAAATAAAATAAAACAACCCTCACCAACACCACAAGCAACAGCCAACACAAGTACCCACTACCACCACTATCTTATTGATGGAACAAAAATTCTAAACCAAAACCTAAGCAACACACCCAAAACTAGAGCAACCCAACCCAACCCAAAAACCTAGCAACCCTGACTCACCACCAACAACCAACGTAACCACCATTGCATGCCACCCACAATGACCAACACTATAACCCACATCAACAACCTTCAAACCAAACCCACTAAATCCATGATCAACAAACCCAAACAACTCAAATAAATAAGAGAGAGATTAAGGTTAGAGGCGGTGATGGCGAGACAAGAAGCAGAGGTGATGATGAGTGATGGCGAGGATGAGCAGTGGTAGCGAGAGATTAAAGGTCGGTTAGAGAGAGAGAGAGAGAGAGAGAGAGAGAGAGAGAGAGAGAGAGAAGTGAAAGCAGAGTTCGAGAGAGAGGGGTGAGGAAGGGGAATTAAAAAAAAAAACAGTTTTTTCTTTTAAGTAGAATGGTATAGTCACAAATGCTTTTCTTTTCTTTTTCTTCCTTTTTTTTTTTTTTTTTTTTGTGGCATTTGAGACATCTCTTGTAGTTTGGTTTTTGGTTTTTGGTGTGCTAAATACTAAAAATTTTGAATTTAGCACATTTAATACTAGTCCTCTTATTAGCTATTTTATAAAAAATGCCATTTGAGCACTCTCCTTAGCTGTTTTATAAAAAATGTCATTTTGACACACCAAAAGTCTACTTTATTATTTTACCACATCATTTTACAATATCACATTCATCAGATGTTTTATCCTTCAATTCTATACATTAAAATAATATTTACTATACATTAAAATAATATATTAACTCCACCCTATCATCATCATTATCAACAACAACAACCCACATCCACAGATCAACCGCCACAACCCACAACCACCGGCCACCCCCACAGATCAACCATCGACCACCAATATCAGCCACTACTACTACAACAACAACAACAACAAAAAAACACTCCACAACATCAACCACCACAATCAAACCAATATCGGCGGTGGCACTGGTGAGATCCATCCACACTCCACAACCACAAATCTCACACGCACAACCCACAACCCGATCTGAGACCATCCCAAATCTCAAACCCATTCCAAATCTCACACCCACAACCCGATCAACCAACCACCGTCAACCAAAATCAACCAACCACCAACAATCAAAATAACCAACCACCAAAAGAGAGAGAGAGAGAGAGATCAGTGAGGTGTGGTGGAGTAGAGTGAGGATGAGATCGGCAGCACGACAGTGGCTTGAAGTCGGCGGAGTAGAGCGAGGACGAGAGAGGAAGAGAGTGAGAGATAAAAAAAAAATGAGAGTGAGAAAGAAATAGGGAGCAACGGGAGAGATGGAGACCAAAGAGGAGAGAGGCTGCAAACAGAGAGAGAGATATATGTGTTGGAAGGAGAGAGAAAAGTAAATAAAATAAGAAATTTTTTTTTGGCATTGATGTCTATACCGTCTCATATTTGAGACGATACTGTAGTGGTGTGGTAAAATGTTTGAGATTTGAAACACGTGATGAGGATTGGTTTTTGGTGTTTGGTGTGCCAAATGCCAAATATTTGGCATTTGGCACACCTGATGGTAGTGGATTCTTTGTCAAAGAGTATCATGTGAAACTCATGTTATAATATTTTTAGTCTAGCTTAATTAGGAATCTAACCAAAAGGGATTAAGTGTAACAAAGTTTCAGCTCTAAGGGGCAAAATGAGAATAAAACAATAAGATATAAGCAAGAAAAAAGAGCCACTGACCACGCGGCAAGATTAATAACAAACGGGTATACAAATCATTTCATACTAATATCCCTCTTTTTTTTTCTTTTTTTTTTCCTTGATTGGAGGACTGGTTTTTGTGAATACTCATTAAATTTTAAAAAAGGTGATAGATTCACTTTATTATATATATATATATATATATAATGAATTCCCTATACCAAATAATAAGGCCTGTTTAGCTAGAGATGTGTTAGGGCATGTGAGGTAGTGGATTAATTAGGGTATGTGTTACGAAATGCAATAGTTGTAAGAATAATCATAACAAGTACGTGTTAAATAATCAGTGAAATCAGTTTCTTCAACAAAGTAATCTTCTTCATTTATAATATTAGGAGGGACACTAGATCTAGAGCTAACAGAGGAATTGGATCTATATATATATTGTAGGGGGTCAGTACAAATGATCTGGCCGTTAATGCAGGAATGGGTTTAGATGGAGGCCCCTAGCCTTTCACTTGGACCGCTACAGATCCTTGCTGGGATTCTTGTCCCATCAATGCCTTGCTGGTGGAGATTGAGTAGGTTGCAAGTTGTAAAAACACTGTTCAGGGGTCATTTTGCCATTAAATGCAACAAGTTAAATTGGTAGACATGGCAAAACAGGTGGGTCGGGTCAATCAAGTTACAGGTCAAATGGGATGCGGGTCAAAAACAGGTCATTTTAAGCGGGTTAAAAAGGGGTTCGGGTCAATCGGGTTGCGGACCGAGTCGGATTGACCCATATTTTTCACATGAATTATATTTTTGTTTATATATATAAAGAAAACAACATGTATTGCCATTTGGAAAGTCATGCAACAAATTACTTGATGTAAAGTGCATGACTTTAAATTCACCACTTATATCAAGAATGAACTTAGTTAAACTTATTAATACTTATTCAATAATTTTAAAATTATACAAATCCTAATATTGCAATCTAAAACAAAATAACACAAAAATAAGTAAAACAAATGCACAAGTTTTATTTCTACACAATATCAACATCCCAAAATATAAAACAAAATTACCAATGGCTTATTGGATAACTCATTTGACAAAGAATAAAAAAAAAATTAAGAAATTTACAATCTTAAAAATAAATTTTATAATCTGTTATCAATTGTGGTTGACACTCTATTTCAATTTGAGATATACATTAAAGTTTAACTGTTTACTTATTTATACATGGTCTCTTTTATGAATATCATATCATTGTTAAGCAACATACACTCTAGGAAATATTATAATTTATTTTGAAAGCAGTTTATTTTGGACATAAATTGTTAAAAAATAAGTCTAAGCATTCATTATTTATGCTAATTTGATACTTTGGCTTCACTACGTTCACACTTGTGATCTCACATATGTCTATAATTTTAAATCTATGTTTTTAACTCTACTGTTACGAGATTATCTTGGCATGTATTTTACTATTTGATATCTAAAATTTTTACTCATTACAGAATGCTCAACCATTCATCTTTCAATTAATTTGTATGCAGTTATGTAAATGTATCAATTGTTTACTTAAACCTTATAACAAACAATTAAACCAATATTGTCTTAATTTTATTATTTTTTTATCAAAAAAAAAGTTTTAAAAAATGGTTCGGGTTCCGGTCGGGTCACGACTCAATCCGTTTTTGCTTCGGGTCAAAAAAATCATATTCGGGTCAGGTATTTTTCGTGTCAGGTCAAAAAATTCTGACCCGTTTTGCCATGTCTATGAGTTGGTACAGTGCATTTAATGTGAAGGTGATGGGTGCTTTATGAAGAAGCTTCCTTCTTCCCCTGTCTACACGTCCCTACTCTTTTCCTTAGCCTTCTATCATGTTGGTTTTGGGTTAGGACCCTAGTTTCCTCGGGGAAGCTCGCTCCTCGGACTGAACACTTTACTCGGTTTCTGGCATTTGGTTGCCTCGGCTGGGCTAGACCCAATCTAATGAAGAATGAGGCCCAATTGTCTCTTCAGGATGTCTTAAAGCCTCGTACCTTTGCTCCTCGGGTTCCTCCCTCCCACATATATCTATACTACTATTTAAAGAGTTTTTCCTGTTTAGGATCCTCATTTTTTTGGTTAAAAAATGCTCTACACACTTATGTTTAAGTAGAAACAAAACTAAAGGAAAATCTAGTAAAAATACAAATTTAACTCCCCACTAAAACATTACCTAAAAAATAGGGTCACTGTCTTATTGATTTTCAAATTGCTTTATTCACTTATAAATTAGATTCTCAAAATAAAAATTAAACATAGGCTTTTTTTTTTTTGGTTATTACTTAAAATAATATTTGTTTAGTGTTTTACCTCATAATTTTTTTCAAAAAAAAGAAAAAAGGAAATCATTATTATTTCTTTTTAATATATACACTTTTTTCATTTTTGTGTCACAAATAAATAGTCGAATACAGATTTAGTGCTCAAAAGTCATTATTCCAACCTCTTTTTTCATTGTGCTTGTGTGTGCATTGTGTTTAGTATGTGCAGTGATCACCCCAAAGAAGAGAAAGACAACAATCGAAGTTCACCGCCAGGCTATCTTGCTCCGGGCTTGCGACAAACAGGTTTGACGTGACAAATTTGATAGGGAAGGGAGCTTTTGGGTCTGTTTATAGAGCTGTTTTCAGTACTGGTGAAAATGGAACCCACACCACAGTGCTCTAGAATTATTTTTCAGTGATTTATCTAAGAAATCAATGAAAAACCGACGTCTTTCCTAGTCAATCTTATTCAAATTAGCTTCCCTAAACGCTAATTTGTTCTTGACTAAGCAGCCTTGAAACTCAAAGCATATGCATACATCCAAGTACAACACATGGAACAGTCAATAATTTTACTGCTGCATTTCCATGTATCATAATCAAAGACCCCAAGGTAGATTCAAATCCCAAAGGCAGTCGTACAATTTTGTAAATGGGAGTGTTGGCATTTTCAGATGTTGAAATTTCACTATAGTATCTCAAAACTAGGAAGGAAAACCAAAAAACTATCTGGATACAGACAAATGCTGCCTACATTAGAACTTTTTGGCTCAGCTCAGTAATGTAGAAGAAGGATAAAGAAGTTAAAAGAGAAAAAAGAGATAAGAGGAAATTGGAGTAATTTGCATTATTTGATAGAATGTCGTTCATAGAGATATTTATAAATCTATGCCAATTATGCACAAGAAGATGAACTTTAATATGTTACAGCACATGCACAACTAGCTTTAATGTTAACTAGTCGCTAACCCGTGCGATGCACCTGGAAAATTCAGAAAAATGTTCAAGAAATTTTTTTTTTTTTTTTAATTCATCTTCCTCTAGATTGATGAAAGCTATAAGATTAATTCCTAATATTCATCTTCCAAGATACGACAACGTAGCTTCAATATCATTAGCAGTATCATAGACTGCCTTATAATCATACCTGGAGTAAAGAACTCCATAGGATGCTGCCAATCCAACCACCAAGAAATTCTACTCCCATCTCCCATTGCAAACCTTAAGAAAGATCTTGCTTTAATTCTTAGCTTAAGCAATTTTCTCCATCCTCTTGTGCTACTTTGTGGAACTTTTACACTCTAGACACTTTTTCCTTTCTACAGTTTCTCCCTAATCCCAAGCTACCATAATGGAATCAGCTTGGACAAAGAGGTTCCACATATGCTTTACAATGACTGCCTCTTTCCAATCCTCTATCTTTTCAAGGCCTAAATCCCTTCACCTTAACCCTTACACCATTCCACAATAACAATTAAGTTTCTGCTCTATCATAGTGACAACCTTCTTGGGGGGGACAAAAAGGCTTGTCAAGTAGACTCAAATGCTACATAAAATTGAGGATAATAGCCTTCTAGCAAAGGACAGGTTCTTTAAAGTCCAAGAATTAATTCTAGATGTGATTTAATCCAGCAATGGTTTCAACAAACAACTTACTTGGGATTAAGGGAACAGCCAGGTACCTCATTGGCTAAGAATCTGATTTTAAATAGCTTGGGGAACCCCTGCGTCAAATATTTCACTCTTTCTTGGATTAGCAAGAAATCCTAATAAGTCCCAAGTCTTGTAAATTGTAATACCTTCCTGACAGGGTTAATAGTGCCTAGATTAGCAGAGCAAAACAATAGGTCATCTGCGAAATCTAGATGAATGAGATGAAAACTTGCACATTTAGGAGGATACTTGAAGGACTTAGCATCATTTATAGCATATTGTGTCAATCTAGAAAATACTTCCATTGCCAACTTATATAGGCAGACAAATGATCCTTCTGTCTTAATCCCATATTTTTTTATTTTGTCAAAAATAGCCAGCTAGGCTACCATTAACAACCCACTGGAATGTAGGGGTAGTAAGGCATGTCCAGACCCATGGCACAAACATTGGTGGAGCCCTAACAGCAACAAAACACTATAGACTAAATTACCAACTGAGTCATATGCCTTCATTTAATCAGCTTTTATATCACACCTGGCCTGGCCCTTACCCTTATCGTAATCCTTCACAATTCCTTGAGCAAACAACACATTTTCTGCAATGCTAATCCAAACCTATGAAGTTGAACAATGGATTAGGTAAGGAATTCCTCACAGCGTGGCTCGTGTATATGCTCAAGACAAATGCTACAATAATGCCAAAAAACTTATAGAGAATACCATTCCACATATGTCTCCCATGTTTGCGTCTCGGTGTGCATGACACCCATCCACTCGGAATGTTGCTAGCACATGCTAGAGCACCAGAAACAGAGTGCTGTTGGTGTGTTGTGTACATAAAAGTGGAACTCTACCGATGTGTTGATACACACCAAACACAAAACTTTGTCTAGTTTTTTATTGGAAAATAAGTTGATATGTTGTCAAATCTTTGCCACAAAACAATGTAAAGGAGTAATACAGTATTGTGAGATCTAAATGATGAGCATAGAAATAAAATGTGTACATACTTAAAGTTACATTGGAATTCAAGGTACATTCTAACCCTAACTCTTTGATGACTCAATATTTTCAAACAGCTAAAAACAAAAACACATTTTTTTATTCCATCCCACCCCCAATCAAAACAACACTGCTGATATTATCCCTGATCCATCTATATTACTCTTGATGCATGTATGGTATCATGGGACGCGTCCCCAAAACTAAACTGAATGCTTTTATTTCTTTTACATTTAACAACACTTATCTTGCTCCGCACCTTGCAAGATTGGAGTAGTCATTCTTATGCTGAACTGGTTAGTTAAGCTTATTCTTTAGGTTATGCTCTTGTAGGTGTTTGAGTACATTGCTTGTGTAGTGTAGTTCAATGTTTTCTTTTCTTTCTTACTTCTCCAAAAAAGAAAGAAAAGAAAACATTGAACTACACTACACAGGATAGTGAGAATTAGGTACCCTTTTTTGATAGACATTGTGGGGTGCTTAATTTCTTCCTCATGCGTAACTATATCTCCTTATTTGTGTTTCTTGTTCGAGACATGATTTTACTTAATTTCGTTAGAGGACCTTATGACCATCAAAACCAATAATTATGGCTGAAACCATTTAAAATAGGTGGCCAATCATACCTTAGAATCCTCAGTCAAAGTTTGCATGGACAAAATGATTATTTTATCAATAAGCCAAGAGTAAATATACCTTAAGAGAGTGCCAGTTTCTTATACCTCAACTGTGGTTGGTGTGGTTTTCCCTAACAAATATAAATATAAAAAACAAATGAAATTGGCCATGAAAGAATCAATCAACTGAGGTCTAAAATCTAACATTTAGGCTGTTATATTTTGTCCCAAGCTTTAAGGGCCACGAACTGCCTTGTATTCGAACAGAATCTACCTACTAAACTGTCAAGCTTAGAGCAAACTTGATTAGGAATGTTGAAAAATAACATAGAAGAAAGGAGGTGAGTCTTGTGCAAATGACTTGATAAGGTGCTCCTGCCTGTCCAATAAAGACTGTTTCTCCTCCACCCACTCAATTTAGCTTCCATCTTTTCCTCTAATTATTTGAACTTAACAGTTTTGTGATTAGATTGAAACAAAGGAGAGCCCAGGTATTTTAAATCAGTAGGAACTGTTACCCACTCCTCAGTTATCTCAGTGCTCTTGCTCACACTTTTAGACATGCACACCCAAAAAAAAAGACTACCTCTTTACTGAATTTCTGCCCAGACCAACTGCAAAAGTTATCTTAACATGCCATTAAAGCTTCAATTTCTGCTCTTTTAATCCAACATAACAAACAGATCATCAGCATCAATTAAGTAAGTTATATATTTGTTTAACTTGTAAAAGTGTTAGGATATGACTCCTGATTTGGACCACATGCCAATTCTAAGTGAGCTATTTTCAATTTTCAGATATACCCTTAAGATGGGGTTTCATATAGTCTTTTTCTAAACCAGTAAAGTCTTCACAATGCTGTTTGCCCATTATGTTTAGGATTACCTGATCTTACCTATGATGTTTTTCTAACTTCTTGTTTACTTCCTCACAGATGTAGTTGGAAAAGAGATACGCAAGTCTAATGTTTAGTTCATATTGCAAAGTTAGATGCTACTTATAATTTGTTTCTAAATATTTGAGGATTGATATATTTAATGAGGCATGTTATATAAACTAAAAAAAAATGTCAAATGTTTTTTGACATTCACTTGATTGAAAACACAATTGGTGGTATCTAACAAATTTCCACTTTGAATTCATTAAATTTTATTAAAATGCAAAACCCCATTTAAGACTAACATGTATTTGCTAAACTATCTAGCCATGCAACTATATAAGTTGATAGTGTATATATTGTGTGCAGGAATGTGGATATGCGTACACAAAACACACAAAATTAAAATACAAATTTTGTGTTCCTACTTCTCTATAAAATCTAAAAGGGAATAAAAACCAACATCAAAGTTGAATAAAAATTGTATCTGAAAGCATAATGTAAAAGACATTTCTTATTAACTTATATCCCAAAATTTTAAGGAACATCTCAAGTAGTTTATTAGCTAAACATAGCTTTTAGTAACTATATCATTCAGCAAGAACTTTCAATATCTAGCCTAATTTGCAATTTTTCTTTTCAATAAGTAACCTAATTTACATACACAGCTTAGCAATTGAGAGACGGCTTCCACTGAAACTTCTATGACAGCATCAAACCCCAAACTTGTCAACATGTGCTAATCCAAAATGGTTCCTCTTTCCTTTTGATTCAATTTTTCCACCATGTTCTATAATAAGTTACATACAATCAGTGGCGGAGCCAAGAATTTATGTTAGGGGAGGCAAGATTAAAAGTAAAAAACTAATCTAAAAAAATTAATCAATATTAATAACAAAATAAATAAGCAACTATATGCTAATGTAATTGTCATATAGAATCTAACATAAAATGTACTTTAATTGGGCTTTTCACACCTAGCTTAATTTACTCAATTGCTCTCGATGAATTTTCATATTTTGAAACCGCTATATGATTTTTCACACTCAATAGTCTTAAATATATCTTTCTAAATAATTATTCATCTATTGATCTCCCATTCAATTGTGTAGTTGATTTTTAATTATGTTCATTGCTAAAAAAACTCTTTCAATAATAGCTGTTGCAACTGGTAAGATCAATACCAATGTCACTAATGAGTAAATCAATGGATATGAAACATCGTTTTTCATTTCTACCATCTTTTCAGCAAGCTGTCCAATTTCTTTAAGTGCTGAATGCTTTTAAAAACTCAACAAAAACTCTAAGGTACAAATCGAAAGACATTGGTATCAAAAGATTTTTTTAAAATTTTTTTTTTTTTATGTGAGGCATCCCTTACTCCTTTATACTATATATATATATATATATATATATATTTTTTTTTTTTTTTTTATAGAGTCCTATTAGTATTAGTATTAGGTTGTGTAATTCTTTTTTGTTTGACAGTACGGTCCTCTTTTCTTTTCTTTTTCTTTTTTTTTTTTTTAATCATTATTAGGTCAGCCCCATTCCTCTATGATTCCTATTTCCTTATGTCAGCCCCATTCCCCTATGATTCTTATTTCCTTATGGCAGTAGGATTTGCATCTTGTGTGTACAACTACAACCTAATGTCTTTTGTGTCAAGGGACATGTGTGATATATGTACCATATTAGTACTAAAAAAATTTGGAAGTTCAAGGGGGGCACCTGCCCCCCCCCCCCCCCCCTCCCTCCGCCCCTGCATACAATCATCACAGAACTCCTAATCATAACTTGAGGCAAGTTTTCAAGAACTCCATAGAACTCTAGTTTATGGTTTTCTTCCACTCTATGTGTAAGAGTGCACCATCAGGTACACAATTCAATGTAAGCCTTCGTCTCTAGTCTATATATATATATATATATATATATATATAATAAAAAAATAAAAAATAAAAAAAGGTAAATGCTATAATCTGCTCTGTAATTTTATTTTTAGACATACCTTATCCTAAATACAAATATATTTTCCTTCAAAGAAGCTATTGTCACCCTAAAAAAAAGACCATAGGTTATGTTATTGAAAAAAAAAAAATGTGTGCATTATAATGAGGAAATATACATTAAAAAATTGACCAAGATACAACGGCTAAGCAAGAAGAGAGTAATTTAAGAATGTATCATCAAATTGTTTTAAATCATATTCCTATGTAGAAATAAAGAAGTTGATTAATTTGGTGACAAGGTGATTATGAGAATCTGTAAACCAAGCATGCTAATTTATAAGTTATTGCTTTTACCCCCACTAAACTTTACATGCCCTGGCCAGGCAGTAGAATCTTGCAACCAGGCCACTTACAAGCTAACTTGTGGACAATCACCTTTGACAAGGCTTGTTTCAGGTGACTGTTTTATTAACCTACATATCAAAGTTTTAGTTTGATTTGAAAGAAGGTTAGTCATACTTTGATAGAGTTTTCTTTAGTTGAATTCAAGAATATCCCAAGCAGAGTAACATACAAAGTAATAGTAATGAACATACCTCAATGGCCCAAGACAATACTGTGGGGGCAATCAGGTACTTGTATTGAAATTGAAGCTCGTCTTTGCCCTTCCACTCAAATGTTAAGAGCATTTATCTACTCTGCAAACAAGTTTGCATTTTTCCAAAGCATAAAGCTCCTTCATACAAATAAAAACATTAGGATAAAATGTTAATAGTTTACCTATTTAGCCAATGTCCTTGTTAAAATGTTTGTCTTTTAAGTTCTCTAATTTTGGGTTATTCAAAGCACATAATCAAATTATTGAAACCCACTTCTTAGATTCTTGAAATATAGTTCTTCTTCTTGGTCATTTAATGTATTTCAAATCACATAGGCCTTTTCTATGTGACCATGTTTATTAGATAATGTGTTTTAGATAGCACCATAATTTTTCTTCCAAGTGTACAAGCACCCCCTCCCCACACCCCCCCCCCCCCCCCAAAAAAAAAAAAAGCCCTTTAGCACATGTAGAAAGGGTCTGTTTCTACAATTGCAATATAAAAACGTCCTAAAAATAAAATCTATTACACTGATTAAATGGCAAACAGTCAAACACAGCAGAACAGAAAGTATATGACAAAAATTGACTCACAACTACCTTTCCAAAACATTGTCATGCATCCTGGATGGTGACTTTACTTTTCTGCTGATGGTTCTAAGGAGGAGAAGGTCTGTATGTAACAACATTAAAATGTTCATTCAATTTCATCTAACTACGAATGTTGCTGCACCCTTGCATTGACTTTCTTGCAGCAGTTTTTTTTTTTTTTTTTTGGGTCAGGTAAAGTCCCACTAACTGCAGCCATTATGGGCGAACCTGTTAAAGTATACACTGGGAGCTTTAGCCTTGGCCACTGAGCTATCCTACAATGACAGCATGGTAAAGTCATCTGTGGGTTGATCAAAGCCATTTGTAACCAGAGTCATAGCATTCTTACTTATGATACAATCTAGGGCAAGATCTATCTTTGGTGTGGATGAGAAAGTGAAGAAAACACTCATTTTTAAAACTTTTCATTTGTCAAGTCTTCAATGAATTTAATGCTAGGCAACTGGAGAACACATTGAAGGAGTTATTCAAGAACAAGCTGTTTTTAATAATTATAAGGTTTACCATAGTCCATCAACTTTTGATGTGGAGTTTCTGAAGCGGTTTGCCAGTATTGAGAGGCTGAATTGGGGGGCAATGGGGTGCTTGCATTTGGACTTGCATCTTCCTGTCGACCGATTGGTTGGCTCTTCAAGTGGATTCCAGTTTCTAGAGACCAGTTGGATAAGAAAAGATTCTCTGCTCCAGAATGACTAACCAATAAGCAATACAATAACAACAACCCCCCCCCCCCCCCCCCCCCCAAAAAACAAAAAAAAAGTATGTTCAGTCAATAATTCCAATAATTTGCAATTAGTTTTAGGTGAAGTGAAGATGAAAATGTAGTGCTAAGGGATATCAATTCAAGAGAAAGCTTCCAGTTAGTCTCTAACATAAGATATGTTCAAGTACACACGGAGTAATAACTGTTATTTTTTTACAAGAATAACATAAAACTCATATTTCAGTGGAAAAGACAACTTCTTCCAAACTTGGCCTACTGGATTATCAATCAATGTTTAATCTTATTTATATTTTGTCAGATTTAACAAAACAGCAATACAGAAGGCCTTAAATCATACCAGCTAAAATTACAACGAAGCATATGCAGTCAATATCAGCCTAGAGTACCTCATGACTACTCCCATATTGAAATAAAATTATATTGCTAGCATGCTATCATGTGAACTTAGGGGCAACAAACTGTATTTGAACCTGAGTTCCTTCAAAAGGAGAAACACCAAGAGATGCTGGACACATGAAACGATATTCTGGACCTTAGCATGTGATGAATTTTCAGAACTGGTCTTAAGAGCTATAAATTGATAGACCAAAGTCCAAATAGACATATTTTGCCAAAAGTAATTCACACCTCAGACAATATGGGGTAATAGGCAGTAAACGTATTCATGTCCATCATGATGTATTTTAAAAGTCTTTCTTTTTTAAAATAATAAATTTTGCAGAAATAATACCTCCATATTCACATAAAAATAAAATTAAAACCAAGACCTCAATTTCCACCATGTAATAATTTGGTAGGAGGTACAATTTGGTCAAAAGACCATACCTTACTTATTAACCATAAAAGTAAGGCTCAAATCATCCAATAATCCTAATTCAGCTACAACCTACAAGTAACCTTTAAGTATGATCCACTAGATATTGATCTTTGTCAGTTTAAAGAATCATATGCCACTTGAGAAATAAAAATACTTTCATATCATGTTGAACAAATTCAGTAAGCTAAGAAAACGAAAAATATTTGTTTAGTATATTAGCAGCACATACTTGTCCAATGACATTCAAAAAAAAATTTCTTAAAAAATTTTATAAGTTTTTTTCAATTAAAAAGAGCTGAATTTAGCTGCATATTAAACGAAATAATTTCTTTGTATGGTTTATTAGATGCCAATATATTAATCGTACATTCACCTTTATAACTTAACAATTTTTCTTTTCTAAAACAACTTAAAAGCATGACTATTTCTTTCATTAATTCTGATTTTTCCTTACATTAATGTCCTTTCAAATTGGATTGGTACCCATCACGTGAATAAGACAGTTAATTTGAGAGAGAAGTGATACAAGAATGAAAAGATGCAAATGAAACAAGAAAATGTTTCAATGTTATAAGGGTACCTTGACATATTCTTAGAAGTTAAATCAAGAGGTTCTCATTTCTTCGAAAGTAGATATGTATTGAAGTCAGCATCCTACATGCAGCAGAAGAGGTCAAGGCCATCTTTGCGAAAGTTTACAGGCAAAATCAGACTAGAGTGATTTGACCCCAGACCCCATCTTATGAAGCTGTGGGCTACAGAATTAGTGAACCCCATACATAAAGCTGAAATTTCCTTCATTATGTTCTTCCAGTCCCAACCGGGCTTGCAATGAAGTTGATGAAGCTAGCTGTGTCACTTTCTGTTGGCTCAGAATATGATGACAAAATTCAAGCAGAGCAACCCAAAGAGAAATGCTCGACAACAAGCTAACAAGACAAAAATTATCACTAGATCAGATTCATCCAAATACACCAAGGAAGAGAGATAGCAACACAATTGTGTGATGTTTACTGAATTTTACCATTATATATATACGTAAACACTAAAACTCTTCTCTCAAGAAGTAAGAGAGTAAGGTCATTCATTCAGAACATAGTAACATTTTGTCAAATATTTGGAGTGCATACCTTTATACTCTCTATCACAACTTGCTCAAGTCTGTCCTGTTTGGCCAATGGCATTGCCCATCTTGCCGTTGATGTTTATGCACGTCTGATTGCTCTGCCATTCCCACGTTCATCTTTGAGAATCGCAGCCAAGCCTACATTCTTTTGGTCATATGACCCATCAAAATTAAGCTTTACCCATCGGTCAGGTGGCTTGAACCAAGCCCTTATCCTGTTTTGCCCTTCAAGTGATCTCACGTAAGAGTCATGCTGATTGTTAAGACGAAGCACTAGCTGCTTCATGCTGTCTTTAGCGTTTGAAAACAGAGCATCCTCCCGTGCATCCAAAAGAATATTCATAGCCAATACTGCATACAGTGTGAATTCATCTTTGTTCCCTATTTTTGCCAGTAATTCCTTTGGGGGTTCAATTATATGTTCAACGAATTCACTTATAGATTGAGCTTGGATCATTTCAACTCGAAAACCCCATCTACCACCATACCACATTCCTTTGGCATAGGGACAACATTGAAATAGATGTAAAACAGAATCTTCTGCTATTTCACAAAGAGGGCAATAATAGACATCTTGGGCTTTGGGGCATCCATCCAGCTTCTGCTTAAAGACATCTGCAGCCACTCTAGATAAAAACATCTTTAATCTTTCATCAAAACTCACTAATCTTTCATGAATTCTTATGCAGGCCACCTCATCTGCAGCAGAGTTCTGAGGAGAACACATGCATGCTACATGGACCCCACACTTTTTTATGGTAAGTTCGGCTATTTCTGGATTATAATTTGAAAATTCAAATTGAAGCTTAACGTCAGTCCGCTCATTTAGAATTATGCCTTCCAATGAACTATCCCTTATATAGAATACCCATAGATAAGAATAAGATGACGATGATGGTGGAGTTGGAAAAGATCTAGTAGTATATGAGTGCAATCCTTTATAACCATCAACGAAAATGTTGATAGCATAGTAACCTGATATATAATGCATATATATATCCTTCGATTGCACTTGTATAACAACACAGAAAGCAAATGATGGAAGAAGTTTCCGACTGACCGAGAATGATATGGAACTTCCACCAATTTGATGATTGAACCATTTTGGAATCTTACTTCCTTGAATTAACACGTCTCCATCAAATTCAAATGAAAACCCCTTTTTATGAGGAAAGTCAGTTTCAGATGCATTGTCCTGGTGCGATGATCCCCTTAGACATACAATATTCCGTGGAAGCCCTACCTTTTCTGCAAACTGCATGCATTTAGCAAATTAAAGAAACCACAGTTTAGTAAATCTAGTAATATATATTTGGGAAAGTTAACCAAAATTGAATCTTTGAGAGAGATGAACCTGACTCAATAATCTTCTGCTTGATTGTGAATCCAACGATTTGCATCCTGATACTTGTACTTTATACGTCCATGATGGAAGTTCTGGAATTTTCTGAAGATTACAGCATTTGTAAATAGAAAGAACCTTTAATTGAGGACATCTACTAGAGATGTCCGGGAGGGTAGTAATGTTGCAGTACATAACAAATAACGTTTCCAATTTGGGGAAGCAATCAGGAAAATCCAGGTTCTTTGGAAAATTTTCAAAATGATAGATATAGAGGAGATTAAGATTTGGTAATGTAGAGAAGCAGCTTGGAAGATCATTAAGATATTTACAACCAATGGTTAAATCTTGAAGGCTAGTGAGATTTCCAATTGACGAAGGTAGAGCTAATCTTTCTGTACTTTGCCCAATATCGGGGAACTTCCAAAGACTTTCACAGCCTTGGAGACAAAACCATTGAAGAGATTTCAACTTGAGAATTCTTGGAATAATTTTAAGATTTTCACATCTATAGAGACCCCAATATTCAAGCGCTTCAAGAAGTCCAACAGACTGATGAATCTCAACTAAATTTTCACATCTTTTAAGTTCCAGCCTCTTTATGTTTGGGGCAATCACCGATAAGTCAGGTAATTTGGTAATGTTTTTACAGTCAGTGAAATCCATATATTTCAAAGCTGGGAGCCGGCATCTCTGTAGAGGATGGGAAAAAAAAAATCAATAAATATAGCTTAAAAATATAATAATTTATAAATGGTAATGGTCATACCTCAAAATGCCCATCCAATTTAATGTGGCTTCCTGGCACTTTAAGTGCAACAAGCTTTTGAAGATTAACGGTGGCTGGCAAGGAAGGAAAAGGAAATTCACTCCAATCAATTAGCCTTAACTCATTTGAAAGATATTTAACATCTTCACAAATTGAATTACAAGCTGTCAAGTATTTGAGTTTTTTCATCCTTCCAAAATCTATTTGCATGTTTCTTGGTTGTGGGAAGCACAATGTTATGCCTTCAACTTCTTCTAATCCCTAAATGGACAAAAATACAATAATTACATTATACAACAAAATTTACAATTATTAATTTGTAAACAAAATAAATGTGGATAAACCTATATTTTCTTCAGCATTAAACGGAAAAAAAAAAACGAGAAAAATATTCACTACAAAAGTACATATGCTTGGTGAGAAAAAAGAAAAGATAAATCAAAATAATTTATACCTTATCTGGTAGTTCGAAAGCATCATCATAACACAATAACCTTTTGTGTTTCTTTGATACTTTTGATTCTTGTTTGATAATTTCCAAACCCATTTGTTGTATCAAGTCATGCATCGATAATTTGTCATATTCATCAACAAATATGAGAGACTTATCTTTAAGTATTTCAATATCATAATATGGATCATAAGATTTGCAACTTTGTAGTATATGCTTGACAAAATCCTTGTGTAATCCGTTGAGAAAACATGCAATATCAAGGAAAATATGCTATTGAGTTTGGTCCAATCCATCGTAGCTTATTTTGAGTACTTCTAGAATATTTGGATTAAGAATTCTTTTGTACTTATCTAATGCACTTTTCCAACAGCATATATCATCTCTTGGATACAAATCAGAGCCTATTATTTTCAAAGCTAATGGAAGACCTTTGGCGTAGCTTATAAAGAGGTCTACAAGTTTTGAATAACCTTCCTTAGGCTTGTTTTCTTTGAATGCATGTTGACAAAAGAGTTCACGAGATTCATGTTTATCTAATTCCTTAAGCCTGTAGTTATAGTAGGTTAAATGATAATCTTCTTGAAGAGTAGATAGTAATTTTTCATCTATTGTTGTGATAATAATTCTACTTCCAGAAGCAAAACAATTGCATTCGCCAAGCAAATCTTTTACTTGGATTAATTTGTCCACATTATCAAGAATTAAAAGAATTCTTTTGTGTTGAGGCATTTCCATTCTCATATTGATTCTTTTAATTGCACCAAGCTCCTTCAAAGTTCTACCTCCGAAGATCTCAGAATAAAGTGTCTCTCTTAATTGGAGTTTGCCATCATTTGTTCTTGAGTTTTCTTTAACATTCCCTAGAAAGCTGCTTCCTTCAAAACGATATGCAATTAAATCATAAATAGCTTTTGCAATTGTTGTCTTACCTATTCCAGGAAGGCCATGGATCACTACCATACGCACATCATTTGAATCAATATCTAAAAGACAATTTATATCCTCCACACGGGAATCTATTCCAACAGGGTATTTAACATCAAATATTTTCGTATAATTTAATTTAACTCTTGAGATCACTTCAAAAACTTCTTTGATAAGTGTGAATTGAGGGTGGCTGCCAATTGCAAAGCATTAAAAACTTGTTAGAAAATAGAATATAAAGATGAACTCAAATTCAAAATGTTGAGCTTGTGTACTATAACTGAAATATTGTTAATACAAGTTAATGGCGACTAACTCATAGATCTAAGAACTATTGGTATGAACCATTTTTTCCTCAACTAGGAAATCAAATTTTGGCTTTTAGCATGAAGACTCGTGAAAAACTGGTTAGGTAAGGAAACAAGCTTCTTGAATATCCACTTCTAATTGACAGACACTGGCTTGAATGCATTTGTTAAGATATTTTAGGGATTGAAGTTTGGTAAACATTACATGGGTGTGCAGTGAACTTATAGTGGGTCCCAAGATTCTCCATTACATTAAAAATAAAAAAATAAAAAAATAAAACCCAAAATTGTAGAATGATAATTGATTTCCTTTTTTTTTTTTTTTGATAAGTAACGTAAGAATATTATTAATAATAGAAAAAGTGCCAAACCGAGTACATTGGGGATGTACTATGGGGGCACTAATCATGAGACAAAAGTACAACGGTCAAGAAAAATAGAAAAAGAAGAACAAGAAAAATGAGAAAATACCACACTCCAATCAAAAAGAGTGTGCAAGAAAAAAGACTTAATCTCTAGCAAAGAACGTTCACAACCCTCAAAGCTTCTAGCATTCCTTTCACACCAAATGCACCAAATCAAGCAATGAGGCACTAATCTCCAAACATCAATGTGACGATGTCGCGCAAATTTTCCTTGCCAAGCCTCAAACAACTCAAGAACATGATGAGGCATAACCCATTGGATACCAAACAAGCAGAAAACCAAAGACCACAACTCCCAAGCTATGGGGCAATGAAGTAGAAGATGATCTACCGACTCCCCACATCTCTTACACATATAGCACCAGTCAAGTACTATCACACGTCTTTTACGAAGATTGTCTGTTGTTAAGATCTTACCTAAGACAGCAGACCAAGAAAAGAAAGCCACCCTAGGAGGAACCTTCGATTGCCATATCATTTTCCATGGGGATGAAACAGGAGTAGGAGGATAGAAAGAGCTATAATATCCTCTAACCTCAAAACCTTTGTTCCTTGCAGGCTTCCAACAAACCTTATCTGGGCCAGAACCCCGTACTGTCGAAGAATAGACCAACCCCATAAACCGATCAAAGGCTTCTTCTTCCCAATCTTGTGGTGGACGACGAAATTGCACATTCCAGTGAAATCTCTCAGCAGACCAACCCATAACTTCCGCCACCGAGGAATCCTTTGACCTACTAAGACAATAAAGCTCTGGAAAAGCCTCTTGGAGAGTACAATCCCCGCACCACACATGCTTCCAAAATTTCACTCTAGTACCATCCCCCACATCATAAACAAGGAAATTAGAGAAGTTCAACCAGCCACTTCTAATGTATCTCCACAGGCTGACCCCATAAGGACTTGTCACCTTTTTCGTACACCAACCACCCCAAATGTTCCCATACTTTGCCTCTATAACCCTCCTCCATAAAGCATCAGTCTCCATGCCATACCTCCATAACCATTTTCCTAGCAAGGCAGAATTAAAACTTCCCAAACGTCTTATACCCAACCCCCCAACCTGCATCGGCCTACAAACCTTGGCCCATTTAACTAGATGTATTTTAGGCTCACCACCAATCCCATTCCACAGGAAATCTCTCTGTAATTTCTCCATACGCTTAGCCACCTTACCCGGTAAAGGAAGAAGGGAAAGGAAGTATGTAGGTAAAGACGAGAGTGAGCTTTTAATGAGTGTCACTTTACCCCCTTTAGATAAATATAGTCTCTTCCAACCTGCTAATCTCCTCTCCATTCTCTCTAGGATAGGATTCCAAACAGTCAAGTCTTTAAACTTAGCACCTAATGGAAGGCCCAAATATTTCAAAGGCAGAGAAGACTGCCCACACCCTAACAAACCCACCAAAGCCTCCAAATTGTGCACCCCACCAACAGGTACTAACTCAGATTTCCCCAGATTAATACGAAGCCCTGACACCCCCTCAAATCTAGCAAGTATCGCCTTCAAATTAGCAATTTGAGAGGGATCAGCATCACAAAAAATCAAAGTGTCATCTGCAAATAAAAGGTGAGACACCATCACTGAAGGGTCAGCCGTACTACCCACAGAAAAGCCTGAGAATTGCCCAGCGGAGGCAGCCACATCCAACAAACGACTTAATGCCTCTATCACGATATCAAACAACAGAGGAGATAATGGGTCTCCTTGCCGAAGCCCCCTAGAACTTCCAAAAAAATCAGATGGACTGCCATTGATCAAAATGGAAAACTTTACAGTTGAAATGCAATACCTTATCCATTTTCTCCATTTCTCTGAGAAACCACACCGCTGAAGCATATACATTAAAAAATCCCAGCTCACATGATCATATGCCTTTTCCACATCCAATTTACACAGCACACCTGGAACTCCTGACTTCAATCTACTATCAATGCATTCAGATGCAATCAAGACGGAATCCAAAATTTGTCTGCCCTTTACAAAGGCATTTTGTGAATCTGAAATAAGCCCATGCGCCACCCTACGAAGCCGATTAGCCAACACCTTAGAGATAATCTTATAAATCCCACCAATTAAACTAATAGGCCGAAGGTCCTTTACCTCCACAGCATCCACTTTCTTGGGAATAAGGGCAAGAAACGAAGCATTAAGACTCTTCTCAAACACCGCCTGAGTATGAAAATTGTGGAATACCGCCATAATTTCTGTTTTCAAAACACACCAGCAAGACTGGAAAAATGCCATAGAAAAGCCATCCGGGCCAGGCGCCTTATCACCATTAAAACCATTGATCACCCCAAACACCTCTTCCTCCTCAAAAGGCCTATCTAGCCAATTTGCATCTTCTACCGAGATACTAGAGAAGTCCACATCATCTAAGACAGGTCTATGAGCCACATCCTCAAAATAAAGCTGCCTATAAAACTGAGAGATACAATCTGCTATAGCTGCCGGATCCGAAGACAACTCTCCATCCACCATAAGCCTATCGATAGAATTAGCTCTCCTGTGAGAGTTAGCTATACGGTGGAAAAATTTAGTATTCCTGTCTCCTTCCCTAACACAAAGAACTCTAGATTTCTGCCTCCAACAAATTTCTTCCAACAGGGTCGCTTTTTCTAACTCATCACGAATTCTTCCCACTTCTACCGTTTCCTCCGCTGATAAACCCCGACTATCCTCCAAATTCTCAAGAACACTCAGGTCCTTCCACAATTTTTTAATCCGATCTTCAACATGACCAAACACCTCCACGTTCCATCTCTTCAAATCATTTTTTAAGAGCTTTAATTTATTGGCTAAGACAAAACTCGGTGCACCTTGAATCTGGTAGGATTCCCACCAAGACTGAACCCTATCTACAAAACCCTCATCCTTAAGCCACATATTTTCAAATCTAAATGGCCTACTCCCTCTCTGAAAAGATCCACCCTCAAGAACAATTGGAAAATGATCCGAACACAGCCTAGACATCCGTCTTTGAGATACTGTTGGAAACTTATCCTCCCAATCTGTAGAAAACAAGAATCTGTCCAGCCTAGCCTTCGAAGTAACTTCTCTAGAATTTGACCAAGTGAAAGTCCCCCCTTGCAAAGGCAGATCAATGAGGCCCTGTTCTGAAATAAAGTTGGAAAACTCCCGCATAGCAGCAGTGAAAGCATTAGACCCCAAACGTTCGGAAGGGAACCTAACCACATTAAAATCACCACCCACACACCAAGGAACACTCCACCAACTATTCAAACCACAAAGTTCCTCCCATAAAAACCTCCTATCTCGGTGCACATTAGGACCATAAACACCAGTAAACGCCCATACAAACTGATCTGACACACTTGTAAATTTACAAGAAACCGAAAATCTCCCCACTGCTTCCTCCATCTTATTCACAACCCGTGTGTCCCACATCAATAACACCCCTCCAGAAGCACCACAAGAACCTAAGTAAGACCAATCAACATGTTGGCCACCCCACAAACTACGTATCACCGCCCTATTTATCAGCTCCATTTTGGTTTCTTGAAGACAAACCACATCAGGCCCCCAATTCCTAATCAAATTTCTAACCCTGAACCTTTTATCCTGCTCATTCAACCCTCTTACATTCCAAGAAATAATCTTCAAACTCATTGATGAGTCACAACAGCCCGTTCCATACTTTCACTCCTTGGTTTATTTGAACCATACTCAACATTCAAGGATGACAACAAATTTTTCAACTCCCGCTGACCTTTCTGTCCTGATTTAGCCAATTTCATCTTATCACCCACCACATGTTTCTGTTTATCTTTTTTTCTAGCCTCTAAAGCTAATAACAACCCTGTAATTTGCTCCTCAAAACCTTCCAACGAAGTGCCCACAGATTTCTTAAAGGCCTTAATCCTATTGATTACCCACTGTGATAGCTGAGAGTTATCAACACTCTCCTTACACCCAATCTCCTTTACAGGACTAGACACCGACTCCAAAGGACCTTCAGTGGCCAAAGGTACCACAACTAATGGCTCACCACCTCTCTCCCAAGACATCAACCTTTCATCAAATTCCCCCATCACATTCTCTGATTCAGGCACCACATACAAAGACTCTACTAACCCCTCACCCTCATCTGCCCAACTAGTCCTCTGCCCTTCAATAGCCATAGCAGCAAGACCTGGTACACACTCTTCCTCTATACTTGAGCAGACCGACATGCTATCTGGAGAACGATAGAGTGACAGTGGAAGCACTAACTGCCGCCCATCACGCAATTGTAGCATCCAGTCTTTAGAGTTACCCCAAGACTTATCCAAATCTCCAACCAATTCCCTAATAGTGGGGCCAGGTAGAAGAACTCCCTCAAGATCAGAATCATTAGTAGTAATGGCCGATCCTTCCAAACCCATAAAATCCACATCCGTACCTTTCGTTGCCACCTGAGATGTTAACTTCACCCCCACTGGCTTGATTGTCAAGGTGGAACTCTGAATCTTACTACTCAGACCATCGAAACCATCAGCACCTGTAGCTTCCGACACCGTAATGGATGACACCAAGGCCGAGGACACCACCGGCAGCATAAAAGACCCAATCGGAGCTCCAGCAGCCGATACCGGCTCGTGTATAGCATGGGTCACCGCCGCTGGTCCAGTCGGCACGGTGGGAGGCTGAATAGTTCGACTCAAGCTGTGCCCACCCTCGCCTGCCACTTCCGACGCTGCTATGGAGGAGCTCGTGGCCAAAGACAACTTCGACACCATCACCGGCTCCAGCGAAGGTTCGTGCGAGATAACTAAGTTCTCTTGTTTCTTCTTCTCTTTCAAATCACACTTGCCTGGGCTCGGGATGGTAAGACAGGTCTGATCAGAAGGTTCCAGATCAGTTGGGCCACTAAAGGAGCTCTCGCCAGCCTCAAAAGAAGATGGGCTTGACAGACTCAGGCCCAACACAGTATTTTTACTGCCCAACTGAGAACCTTGGACATTCTGATTTGATGGGCCCAACCCAAGTTTTGTATTCTGAGCTTTAATACTCCCCGTTGCTACCCATTTGCCAGCTTGCTTACCTCTCTTAACACAATCCCAAGATACCCGCCTCTTTCCAAACTCATTCACATCCACAATCAACCCTCTCCCTAACCAACGTGATTTCCTAAAATCAAGCCCCTTTCCAAACTCAACAAATTTTGAATTTGAATTGAACTTGAAAGGAATACTGATATTATTTCCTTCCTGGAATTCCTCCTCAAGCATATTCTTACCATTAATAGCACCTTCCCCAACCTCACCATCTCCCTTGGCTGCCGGAAGAAAACTTACGGCCTGTGTGTCACTGTCTCTCGGTAGCTCCATTATCTTCTCCACGACACCATCCTTAACCTTTTCCTTAATGAAAGGCTGCTGAGCAGGCTTCAACCTTACCTGCATTGGAGCTTTGACAGCTTCCGCAAAGGACCTGGCAGCATGATACTTTGGGATCTGCTTAGATTTATACGGTACAAACTTCATTCCACCCAACGCATATTGTGAAGGTTCCAATCTCCTTCTTAATTCAATCCCAAAAGTTTTCCATCCTTGTTGAAACTTTCCGGCAGGGATAATGATAGTTCTCCGCGACCCGCCTACCTTAAGTTCTGTCACTGATAAATACTGCCCAAACGAATTGGACCCCTGTTGCAATGTGTAAGCAGTACCACCTTCCCTAAACGTGAAGAATTGCTTCGGATTGACCCCAATCACGATATGTTCCAGACTCCTCATTAACCAACCTGCTGCACTCTTACCCATAAAAACCGATTGCATGTAGTATTTTCCCCGTTCAAAAATCTTAAGGGAGAAAAAATTCCCACCTTCCTCAACCACCAACTGAAACAGCTTAGATTCAATAAAAAAACTTCTAAAACCACCCATAATGATCCAAGAAACTAAGCTAAAAAAAAAATTTCTGACTAATTTGAGGTAGCCGGGCCTCAAGAGAGCATTTGCAGTTCTAATACTATAGCAGCTTCTTTGGAATTCAGCAGCTCAATTAAAATCAGTAAACCTTAAATGATCAGTCAGTCTACATGTATTAACTATTAAGTATAAGAAAGGTACTTAATCATTCAATTATTGAAAGAATTGAACAATTGGTGATGCTTGTGTGCGAATATTTTTTGACAGGTCAATTTTATCAGTCAGAAAACTAATGATTTCCTTTTTTAAAGGGAAAAAAAATAGTTTTGCATTCTTTCACCAATTCCAACAAGGCCACAAAATATTAAAGCATAGAAATCTAACTCAATTGAAACTGTAAATTGTTTGACAAAAAAAAAAAATGTTATGAGCGTAGTGAATAATTATTGATAAGTTAATAAAACCTAAATACAAAAACTTAATAAGCAATTTTGCATCTTAAAAAAAAATTATAGAAAGATGAATAAATAATATTTAATTGATATTGAAATATTAAAAAAAAAACCCTAAAAACCTCAAATTATATAGAGCTGCCTGAAGTGGGAAAATCTTATAATTAATTGATAAGATAATCAGTTTTATGTGCTTACCTTTCTATCTAGCCTAACAAGCACATTATTAAAAGATATGTACTTTCAAATTTTCAAAAAATAAGGCGAAAAATAAGACTTCACTAGAGAGTTGTTTAACGATAAAATTTTTTGGTGATAACAAAAATAGTGATAGAATGCGTACCCTTTTGTGCAATGCCATCCACCTATATTACTGGCTTCATGGAGAGCTATTTTCCATTTTTGCACTTCCATTTTATCCTTGAACTTTGTTTCATGTTCTGTCAAAGCTTCTCCAAACTTTCCCTTTTGCTTACGAACTTCTGATGGATCCACCATATAAAAAATTGGTAGCACAATTTGGCCTTTCTTTTCACACTCAAGAATTTTGACAAGTTCTTTCAAACACCAAGTGGAAAATGCATAATTTTCAGAGAATACAATGATTGAAATTCTTGAACTTTCAATGGCTTCAAAAAGTTTGTCTGAAATTTCTTCACCCCTTAAGTGCTCGTTATCAAGGAAGATGTTGATACCACAATGATGCAAAATGCCGATCAAACTACTCGTAAAATTATTGCGGGTATCCTCACCTCTAAAACTCACGAATACATCATATCTATACTGGCGGGTGGAAGAGGAAGAAGAGTCTCCTTTGTTGATTGGAAAAGCCATGGTGATTTGGATAGACAGTAGAACAGTTTTAAAAGGAAGAGGAGAGTTTAAGTTAAGTGATGAAATTGGAATGGTAAGAGTTTAAGTGAGAATTTTCTGAATGGGTTTTTGAGAGAGAGAGAGAGAGAATATATGGGAATGGCAGAGTAAAGGAATTGAATGTTAGTTGAGTTCTTGTGACTGTGAGGTCATAACCAAACCTAGAACAGATCGGCGACAAACCCAGAATAGGTCGGCGATGAAGATCTGCGAAGAAGATCAAGATCCGCAACAAACCCAGAACAGATCGGCGATGAAGATGAAGATCGGCGACAAACCCAGAACGGATGGGCGTTGAAGTGGGGTCGGCTGGTGGGTCGGTGACGTCGAGCTTCGGTGGGCAGTGACGTTGAGGTTCGAGTCGGGCCGGCGGCGGTGAGACAGAGAAGTGAGAGTTTGAGAGAGTGAGCTTGAGAGGAAGTTTTGAGAAAAGGTGAGAGTGAGACAGAGAGGTGAGAGCTTGAGGGAGTGGGTTGAGAGAGAGAGACACGGTTTGGAGAATAAAAGAACCAAAAAAAATAAAAACAAACAAACAAATATTATTTTAATTCAACTGGAGAAAAATTTTTTTTTTTTTTTTTTTTTAGCTCTCAGCTATTGTGAACAATTATATATAACTGTGTAGCCATGGAAGTAAAATTTTCCTTTTAGCTCCAATATTGTTAGTCTCTTTTTTTTTTAGTAATTCTTGGGTACTTCTTGAAGCACAAAATATGATACTTATTCTTTTTATATTTATGATAAAGTCTGTTCATTAAATTTATAAATTTATACTCTGAAACTATTTCAGAATTTTCCCTTTTTTTTATGTGTAGTGGGCCTAATGGTACTGAACATAACTTCTTAGCACCACTATATTAGTCTATTATGAAAATACCAGTGGTGTTAAACCCAAAAAAAAAAAAAAAATTACTAGTGGTGAGAGCTGTGGCCCAAACGCGGAGAAACTGGAAAATTGCTTACCATTCATTTTCAAACTTGGGACCCAGTACCAGTAGGAAAGTGGAGAGAAATTTATTGGGTACGTGCTCATTTTTGGAGTCTAGTGTAATTTACGCATTCTTATAAATTCAAATAAATTTCTTGGGCACGTGCTTATTTTTTTGGAGTGTAGCGTAGTTTATGCATTCTAAAATCATATTCAAACTTATTCTAATTTTTTTTTTTAATTCATATTCAAACTTTCTCTGTTTCTTCTACATTTTCGCTCGTTCTCACGCGTTGCCATATTGTGAAATGTTGTGGTATCACTGGGACCCACCTTAGGTGCCATTTGTGTTTGGAATTTGGATCAGATTCAGTATCTGTTTGGATTCATGTTTTGTGCTGTGTTTTATGTTTGCGTATATTATTTGCTGGGACCCACACTACATAATAGACAAAATAAACGGTAAGATGAGAAACGCAGGAATGAGCTGAAATGCAAGAATGAAAATACGAGACGCATCGTTTCACCAAAACCCAAACGAGATGAACACAAGCTAGCAAAATTCATTGCACAAGCACAGCTAATCTGATCAAAATGGTGATTCATTGCACAAGCACATAACATGATAAACCCAGAACATGATTCATTGCACAAGCCCAGCAAACCCATTCTTCGTGTTCTTCACCAATCAAACCCAGAACATGATGAAGGACAGCAAACCCATCAAAACAGAATATCAAAATAGTGAAACTAAAACCATATGAATTAAACCCATGTGAAAAAAAATCAAACCGATCAACCGATCAAACCCAGCAAACACAACCAATCAAACCCAGCAACTGATCAAATGGATCTACCCACTCCTGATCAACCCATCAAACCGATCAACCGATCAAACCCAACAAATGCAACCGATCAAACTGAGCAACCGATCAAACAGATCTACCCACCGCCGATCAACCCATCCACCACCACCAAGGGAACCCGATCTTCGCTGGCATCGAATTGATGTAGGTCTTCCTCGTGGATTTCTCGAAGACACAGGTACTCAGGTGGGTGAGGAGTGAAAAAAAAAAAAAAAAGAAAAAAAAGAAAAAAAAAAAAGCAACTTTCAGTTGAGCTACAATACTTGTATAAAAAAATAATCATCTGCATTTTTCACTTATTTGCTACAGTATTTTCAGTTTTCAGCAAAATAAGTTATATTTAAATGGACTCTCAGAGGTAACGAGAAACGCTACAAGCACAAGATAGTGCATGCGCAACAAATTTTCACAGCAGTTGAATTGTCAAGTTTTTATGCAGGGAGGAAACTACAACTCCAAGTGATAGGGGGCAAAATCTGAACAAAAAATATTCAATGAAAATCTCAAAAAGAATAAAGTTTTTATGCATCTACCATATTGAATTTTCTCCCACTTTTTTTAATAGTTATATCTACCATATTAAATGCGAGAAGTGGACAAAAAAGAATAGAGAAGCACTAAATTTGTGTAATTAAATATTAATCAATATAACTATATATTGAATTTAATTGGAAAAATGTTAAGTATCTACAAATTTTACTACAAAACTTTCATCAATTAAATTGATATCATAATGAGTGTGGTTGATGATAAATTTCGAAAATATAATAAACAAATATACAAATATATGCAATTTTTTTTATAGAAATGCTATGCGTACAGTATTTTGACAGTAATTTCACAACAAATTCTAAGTGACAGGTTGTTACGGGTTGTTATTGGTAGGGTAAAAAAGTTATTTCAGTGGTAGATTCAAATTTGAATCAATGACAACTAATCATGGACCACTTGTGATTTGTTATGAAAGTATTGTGAAAATGTTGTGTACATAATAATTTTTTTTTTTTTATTAATGACATATCAAATTGTAAAAATTATGCAATAAATTTTGTAATATCCATAACAGTAGTTTTAAATTCTACTTTGAAAATAACACTATCTCTTTATCATATATGTAAATATAATTAAAAAATTCATAAGTTTTGTCAATTATTTATTATTGAAATTTTAGATTGAGTTCCTCAAGTTCAGTGTTTTCACCAAATTTACAAGAAAATTGTGTGTGAAACCATGAATTTTGGCTTACCCAATTTAACTATACTAAAAAAGAAGTCTAAGAATATAACAAAATATCACAATATTTTCACAATACTTTCTGTAGGGTCTAGGTTTTTGGTGCCCAAGCCCAAGGGATGTTGGTCCAAGGCCCATCGAACCCTTAACAATGAATTTGTAGAGAGTGGATCGAAGGTTTAGGCGCTGGCCGGCATTCACGAGGCGTGAACTCCGGTCTCTTTCATTCAAAGAAAACACTTAGAACAATCAACAACTGGGGGATGCTCCTCGGCCCATGGCCGAGGAGGCTTTTCTCCCATTTTCTTTCTCTTATTCTTTTTCTTCTTCGACATTTTCTTCCTTTCACCCATCCCCCATTTCCGGAGGGATTCCCTTACATTATGTACCATTTACCCAACCAATCCTAGCCCTACACTTGTTGAGTGATCAGGACATTTGCTCAGGTGCTTGTCCCATCAGTCGCCTTCCCAGTCTCTTTGGGAGTCGCGGCAACCAAGGAGACGCTGGTGAAGGTCCTTTTCTCATTAATGCGGCCAGGGCGGTTGTCAGGTGCATTTAATGTGGAGGTGACTGCTTGCTGCGAGCATGTTCCTCAAATTCTCGGACGTCCGATGATGAGGTCATCCTCGGACTTGGATGTCTCATCGGCTTGGGCCTTCGGCCCAGGAATGAAATGGGCTGGGCCGTAGGATAATTTGGCCCCACAATAGCCCCTCAAAATTTTGCTGTCCGCATCCTCGGGCGGAGAGGAGGATTTTGATGTCCTCGGGCCTGCCATGCGTCCCATTAAGTCTGGTCCTCTGTGGGTACTAGAGTCTTTTCGCCTGCCCCAGAAGCGTTATTGACGCCTTGAAGGATGCGACGTGCCCTTCATTAAATCCAGACGGCTTTGTGCTCCCCACGTTCAACGGAAGGATGATAATCCAACGGTGGGGATTCGCCTAGCAGTTAGGGGTGGGAAGACCCGCACGGTTCCTTGATTTGGGGATATAAATACATATTTGAAAAGCCGGTTCCTCTATTCACTCGCACCCAAGAGCCTACATCTCCAGCATAAAAAGTCGGTCCGAGGAGCTTCTACATATTTCTGTAAGTCACTCTATCTCTCCTTGAACTTTCTCTTTTTCGTTTATTCTCTCTTAGCTCGCTTAGGCATCATTTGGGATGTGTATATTTAAGAAATACGTTTTCACTGAGGAGGCGATGGAGAAATTCATCGCCGACTATAAGATACCGGCCAATGTGGGCTTGAGGTATTGTGCGGAGGGCGAGTGGGGCTTCCGGAGGCAGGAAGGTGAAGTGATGATCCCTATTATTGCCTTCGTTGAAGGTGGCATAAGGATACCCATGGGGCCTGTGATGAGGGACTACCTGACGCACTTCCGGCTAGCCCCCTCCCAGTGTGCCATCAACGTATTTAGGATTCTGGGCTGTGTGGATGCCCTAAATGAGAATATGGGACTGAGATTGACCCACCATGACGTCAACTGGTGTTATAACCTCCAGTGCCTGAAGGGCGAGACTTACTATCTGAAGACCAGGGATGACAGAGTCCGGTTCATTCAGTGTCTCCCTGAGTCCAGCAAGGGATTGAACAAGGACTTCCTCATCGTGTCTGGAGAGTGGCATGATGGCCTTCACTGTCCAACGACAGAGGGGACCCCAGGTGGGGCAATGGGAATATGGAGAGAGGGTTCTAGGACCCTAATCAGTTCCATCCTTTCTTTCGTCCATTTCTTTTTGCACTGTCTGGTTTCTAACGTGGATGTGTTTCCTCTTGCAGATCCGCACGCCTTCACGCGCCACTTCAGCCTGATCAATCGGGAAGACTTGCAAAAGGCGCTGAGGGCAGAGGTTTTTGTGAACGAGGCCGACAATCAGGTTAGGGCCGCTCACCAGATCTTGAAATACGACCCGGCTCACAAGTCATTTGCGACGCCGAAGTACGTGATCAGAGCAAAGGATCCTCGGCTTCGAAAAATAACCGTGACCGAGGACGGGTTTCGGTTCCCCGAGGTGCCCTCCACATCAGAAGGCGTAACACCTGCGGGTCCCTCCTCCTCCCTTAGACTCTCGAAGCCCGCTGAAGTAAGCCCAGAGAGGGAAGTGGAAGTTGTTGATTTTGCCCCCGCCGAGGACGAATTTGACGTTTTTGAACAAGCTCACCAGTCCGAGGACCCTCCAGGAGATTTGGGTGACCCTCGTCTGACTGAAGCAGACTTCTCAGTGTTCAAGTCCTCTTCCCGGCACGAAATGGGTTACAAGAAGAGGCCCCAACCTAGCCTGTCAGATCTGATTGAAGGCCAGCCGGGGAAATCCAAGCCAGAGCTTCCTCCTCCTCCTCCAAAAACTCGTTCTGCTCAGGGCAGATCGGCCTCTACCCAGTCAAGGCTTCCTCCTTCTCCGCCCAAGACGAGTTTGCCTTCCAGGCGCGAGCCCTCCGATCCCAAGCAGAAGAAGGATAAGGGCAAAAGGCCAATTGAGGAGAGGTCCGAGTCTCCACGGGAGGGGGATGATAATTGGCGGCCATCCAAACAGCTGAAGATAGGCTCCCGAGGCCAGGATAAACAGGCTGACGTCCTGCCCGAGCCTCAGGCCTGGCTTCCTACCCCAATGCTCCGTGGGGGGCCGCTGAGGGAAGACTCCTCCCTCAGGGATTTCAATGAGGGCGAAGGCACGTACGTGGCCGACGCGGTGGAAAGGTGCCTGCTACTCCCAGCTGACATGGCGGAGCTGGCGACTATGAGGAGCAGAGAGGTCTTCCTCTGCCTCAAGCGGTACTTGGGAATGGTAAGTCTCTCGTCGTTTATGACTTATTCGAGTTGTAGCTTCTCTCTCCCCCTTTTCTGGGCTCAGCTGATGGCGTATTTGTTTTGTCTGCCAGGCTGTTCAGGCTACTTATAGGTTGGAGGACGTGGCCTATGAATAGGGGAAGGCCATGGATGTGGAGCGTGAGAAACGCCTGGACGCCGTACGGGTCCTTAAAAACTCTGAGGCTGATCTTGCCAAGGCCCGGGAGGAGCTGAGTGCGATGACCAGTGCTCGGGATACTGCCCTGTCCGGCCTTGCCGGCTTCCAGAAGCAGGCCGAGGATTACTCAAAGCGCCTGGCTGAGGCGGAGGAGCAGCTGAAGGCTGCAAAGGAGCTGCTTGCTGATCTGCCAAAGAAGGTGGCCACCACCGAGTCGGACAAGAAGGCAGCTGAGTGGGCGAGGGATGAGGCTGTGAGGGCCAAGTTTGAGGCCGATCAGGGCAGGGCGGAAGCCCTAGCCACTAAGCAGGAAGCCGAGGAGGAGGTCTATGTTGCGGGGATGGCAGAGACAGCAGCAGCCTTTAAGTCTCAAGTCCCCGGGTTGTGCAGGCGCTACTCTGCTGAGGTCTGGAGGGAGGCTCTTAGACAGGCTGGGGTCGAGGCCTCGTCTGACCTGTGGAAGGAGGAAAGTGTGTACTATCCTCCTGCCATTCGTGAGGCAACTCCCGGTGGCGTTGAGGCCGGAGAGGTCGCAGAGGAAGCCGGTGCTGCTACAGGCGAGGACACTTCAATCGTTGAACGCCCGGATGAGCCTGTCCAAGGAAGTGACCCTCTCGAAGTAGCAGAATCGAGTGAGGGCCCCGTTGAGGAGGCGCCCTAGGAGGTTGTGAAGTCCACCTCTGGAGCTGAGGTTCCTGCTGCTGAGGAGGCAGCCGTTCCTGCCGCGCCTTCGCAGGTTGTCCCTCCTGGCCAAAGCTCAGAAGGCCTTGAAGCTGCTATAGTCTAGCCCCCAGCTGAGGGGGAAAATAAGTGAGTAGGACAGGCCCTTCGACCTTGCTGTCTCCTCAGTCTTTTGCATTTTCTTCTTTTTTCTTTTTGTTTTGTGACTGTAATGTAATTCCTATTGTGTAACTCTTTTTGGGCTTGATGAAGTATGAGTTTTGTTTCTTTTCCTGCTGGTTGTGGTCGTTCATTTGCTCGTTTGCTATCTGCTTTTTCTTTACTTGTATGGTTTTAACTTTAATTGCATCTCGGCCAATCGCGGCATCAATCATTATAGTGAGGGCATGTATGCTTGAGTGGACCCGTCGTTCTCCAAGGGCCAAGTAGCAAATTCTTTGGGTGGATACTTAGGATCCCCTTGAAGTAGTTAGCTTCCTCGCAGGCTTGAGCCCGAGGACCATACAGTGCCTTTGGTTCTGTCTAACACTTAGAATCCTCTAAAGGAGTTAGTTTCCCCATAGGTCTGAGTCCTGGGATCATGCAGTGCTTTTGGTTCTGTCCAACACCTGGAATCCTCTGAAGGAGTTAGTTTCCCCATAGGCCTGAGTCCTGGGATCATGCAGTGCCTTGGTTCTATCTAACTCTTAGGATCATCTAAGGTGGTTGGTTTCCTCGTGAGCCTGAGTCCGAGGGTCATGTAGAGCCTTGGTTCTGTCTAACACTTAGGATCATCTGAAGTAGTTAGTTTCCCGGTGAGCCTGAGTCCGAGGACCATGCAGAGCCTGGGTTCTGTCTAACGCTTGTCCTTCTGGAACGGTTAGTTTCCCCATAGGCCTGAGTCCGAGGACCATGCAGGGCCTTGGTTCTGTCTAACGCTTGGCCTTCTGGAACGGTTAGTTTCCCCATAGGCCTGAGTCCGAATACCATGCAGTGCCTTAGTTCTGTCTAACGCCTGGCCTTCTGGAGCGGTTAGTTTCCCCATAGGCCTGAGTCCGAGGACCATGCAGAGCCTTGGTTCTGTCTAACGCTTGGCCTTCTAGAGCGGTTAGTTTCCCCATAGGCCTGAGTCCGAGGACCATGCAGTGCCTTGGTTCTGTCTAACGCTTGTCCCTCTGGAGCGGTTAGTTTCCCCATAGGCCTGAGTCCGAGTACCATGCAGTGCCTTGGTTCTGTCTAACGCTTGGCCTTCTGGAGCGGTTAGTTTCCTCATAGGCCTGAGTCCGTGGACCATGCAGTGCCTTGGTTCTGTCTAACGCCTGTCCTTCTGGAGCGGTTAGTTTCCCCATAGGCCTGAGTCCGAGGACCATGCAATGCTTTGGTTCTGTCTAACGCTTGGCCTTCTGGAGCGGTTAGTTTCCCCATAGGCCTAAGTCCGAGGACCATGCAATGCCTTGGTTCTGTCTAACGCTTGACCTTCTGGAGCGGTTAGTTTCCCCATAGGCCTGAGTCCGAGGACCATGCAGTGCCTTGGTTCTGTCTAACGTCTGTCCTTCTAGAGCGGTTAGTTTCCCCATAGGCCTGAGTCCGAGGACCATGCAGTGCCTTGGTTCTGTCTAACGCTTGGCCTTCTAGAGCGGTTAGTTTCCCCATAGGCCTGAGTCCGAGGACCATGCAGTGCCTTGGTTCTGTCTAACGCTTGGCTTTCTGTAGCGGTTAGTTTCCCCATAGGCCTGAGTTTGAGGACCATGCAGTGCCTTGGTTCTGTCTAACGCTTGGCCTTCTGTAGCGGTTAGTTTCCCCATAGGCCTGAGTCCGAGAACCATGCAGTGCCTTGGTTCTGTCTAACGCTTGGCCTTCTGGAGTGGTTAGTTTCCCCATAGGCCTGAGTCCGAGGACCATGCAGCGCCTCGGTTCTGTCTAACGCCTGTCCTTCTAGAGCGGTTAGTTTCCCCATAGGCCTGAGTCCGAGGACCATGCAATGCCTTGGTTCTGTCTAACGCTTGGCCTTCTGGAGCGGTTAGTTTTCCCATAGGCCTGAGTCCGTGGACCATGCAGAGCCTTGGTTCTGTCTAACGCTTGGCCTTCTGGAGCGGTTAGTTTCCCCATAGGCCTAAGTCCGAGGACCATGCAGTGCCTTAGTTCTGTCTAACGCTTGGACTTCTCGGTGAGTGGGGATTTGTCCTCGGATTGCTTTACTGGGGACGATTCCTCCTTCGGACGGATCATGATCTTACACGTGGCATTGATCTCGCCTCCAGCTCGAGCCCTCATCTTTTTCATTTGCGAAACGTCCCTTGGCCGTTTGTGTTCCGCGCCTGACGCTTCGGTACGCGAGGCGCGCCTTCATTAATGGCCTCGCGAATCCACAGAAGTCCAACGGTCTGCGGCTCCTTTGAAATCTGGCAGCTTCATTATTACCTAACGCTTCGGTAACCCTTTTTTCGAATTCTGCGTGAATTAATTCCCACCAACCTTCATCCTCTATATAAGGCCTCCTGGGGGGATGGTTCCTCCACACTCCATGAACTTCTCAACCCAAACAGAAAGAAGATACCCCTTCAACTCCTCATGCCCCTTTAATAACCCCGCCGGAATTGTGACCGGAGTTAGGAGATATGGGGCGGCTTTGGACGGGTATGAGAACATCCGTGCCAAGAGCCGTTGTGGCTGTAGCCCCCACTGGGCTTCCGGTGCGGCAAAGTCTAGACGTAACCTCGATGGCGCCATGCACGGTGGCCCGGAGGGATGTCGTTGAAGTACCTAACGTCCCTGCTCAGAGCGCACCCCCGATGGAGGAGACATGCGAACTCACATTATGGGCGGTGCCCGAGTGTTGCTGTCTCCAACGGCCAACGCTCGTGGGGGTTGGAGAAAATCAAGGGAACATCATGGGGGAGGGCGTCCCGGGGCTCCTGCATCTGCTCCTCGCTTTGTTCAAGCCCTTAGCCCCCTTCCGCCCCCTTATTATCAAGTTCTCCCATTCTCTTGATGCCAATAAGGGTACGGGTTGACACTTCCCTCTAGCTAGTTTTAGGACGGGTCCCCCTGGGCCTCTGATTGTAGGACTAGCTGGTAGGAACAGTTGTAAAACAAGCCTGTCTGAGCCTCTAATTGTAATCTGTAGCCTTTTCTTTTTATGAAATAATATCAAGTATTTTTCTTTTTGCTACTGAATCTTTTGTCTCGAGCTTTATCTTTCTGCAATGTTCTTCTCTTTTTTTTTGCATCACCACCGATCTTCTATAGAATGATCGTTTAGAATAGTCGCCTGTTGCGCCAGCCGGCTCACAAATCTTCCCCACAAACGGCGCCAATTGTAGGGTCTAGGTTTTTGGTGCCCAAGCCCAAGGGATGTTGGTCCAAGGCCCATCGAACCCTTAACAATGAATTTGTAGAGAGTGGATCGAAGGTTTAGGCGCTGGCCAGCGTTCACGAGGCGTGAACTCTGGTCTCTTTCATTCAAAGAAAACACTTAGAACAATCAACAACTGGGGGATGCTCCTCGGCATGGGCCGAGGAGGCTTTTCTCCCTTTTTCTCTCTCTTATTCTTTTTCTTCTTCGACATTTTCTTCCTCTCACCCATCCCCCATTTCCGGAGGGATTCCCTTACATTATGTACCCTTTACCCAACCAATCCTAGCCCTACATTTGTTGAGTGATCAGGACATTTGCTCAGGTGCTTGTCCCATCAGCCGCCTTCCCAGTCTCTTTGGGAGTCGCGGCAACCAAGGAGACGCTGGTGAAGGTCCTTTCCTTATTAATACGGCCAGGGCGGTTGTCAGGTGCATTTAATGTGGAGGTGACTGCTTGCTGCGAGCATGTTCCTCAAATTCTCGGACGTCCGATGATGAGGTCATCCTCGGACTTGGATGTCTCCTCGGCTCGGGCCTTCGGCCCAGGAATGAAGTGGGCTGGGCCGTAAGATTATTTGGCCCCACACTTTCATTTTTAGAATCCAAATAGATATTTTTTTTTAGAGTACACCCATAACATATTTAGAACAAATTCTAAATGACAAGTTTTTATTGGTTTTAAACTGAGCCCACTACTATATTATTTTTTTATCCATAAAAAATACATTACCACATAAAATTTGTTGTGAAATTATTATGAAAATGTTATAGACATAACATTACTCCTTAAACTTTAAAATCAAGCAATTTTTCCTTAATATTTTGGATAATATTGTCAAATAATTATAAAAATATTGTAAAAATTTGTTAAATTAGTGTAACTGTATATACCATGTAAATAATAGTAAATATTTAAAAGAAAAGACACATAAGCACAAACAAAACCGGCGAAGAAAAAAATAAAAAATGATGAACAATGGTGTTTGAACAAACCAAATGCTATCCAGCTGTCTCCCTCAAACATAGTTAGAAGAGTGCTCCAATTAAGTTATCCAGCTATTGAACGGTTTTGGACCTCTTAAAACAACCAGATTGGTTAGCCTAGTTAATTAGCTAAGTTGTTACTTAGTCAAATTATGCAATTCTAGGTTAAAACAATCAAATAATCATATCAAATATATAAAGCAGCGGAAAAATAAAAGACACAATGATATGATCACCCAGGAAACCACATGGTAAAAACCTGGAGAGGATTTGACCCACCGATCCTCAAGGCAAACCTGAATCCACTATGAAAGAATCGAAGTTCATACAAAAGGACTTACAAGCTCTCCGCTTGACTTCCTAATGCTACCAACTAGTAGAACTTACTGACACGACCACGTGCAAGCTCCGAATTTACGGACTCCTTCTTTCTTGAATTCTTCAATCAGCTACAAGCACCCACGCTTGATATTCTTTAAGCTTCAATGGTAGCAACCAAGTTGATCATCAAGATGTTGAAGTAATCTCTATCTTGAAAACCCTAAGTTTTGTGTAAAGGAAAGTCATCTAGATCTCACAAGAGATTTACACAAAACCGTAATGTATAAGCAACAATACAACTGGAGCAACTCTAAAAACGTGGCTAGGGTTTTTCTTTATATACCTAGGGTAAAAACAGAAAACCCAAAACGTTTAATGAGTTAGGGCTGAGCTGGAATATTCTGCAGAAAAACATTCTGCCCAAGATTCGATCGATCGAGCCTTTCCTTCGATTGATCGAGCCAGGCCGAAATGCACCAATGCATCTGCAGCAACTCGATTCCAACTTTACATGAAAGACCCAACTTTGAGCAAGTCTAAACAAGACTAAATAACCTGTTTTGATCATGGTTTGCCAACAATACAAATTAGAGTTCTAAATACATAAAATCCTAAATCTTTAGAACCTAACAAACTCCCCCTTTGGCAATCCGTGACAAAACACAAACAATAAGCTCAAAGTTTACAATTAAAAAGCCTTTTACAAAAATAATACTCATAAAAACTAAATTCAATCCTAATTACTATCCATCAGTTGCAAGTGTAGACAGCAGCTCAATTGAATCAACCTGTATATTCCTGAAATACTTAACAAACGCATAAACGCATGTGTGACAGAAAATAGTATATAAACAGGTATAACATTCTTGTATGATTCACACAACACATAATAAAGATATATATCAATGAATAACTCATAGAATATAAATCAATAAACAGTGAATCCAAAGAAACAAGAATTAAATAAAAAAAAATGTATATCTATCAATGTTACTCCCCCTAACATGAATATCCCAAAAATGATATACAAGGTGAAGCGCCTAAATACAATCTACTCCACAAAACAAACAAAATCTCCCTAACTACAAAACTCCTCTACAAACTCTACTCCCCCTTTTTGTGACGGAATGCCAAAGGGCAATCATAATCCATCATCAAAAGGAGGTGGTGAGGGTGAACGAAGACACGCTAGATCAGCTCGTAAAGCTCGGATCTCGTCAAAAAGGTCCACCAAAAGCTGACCATGAGCCGCCTGAACGGTCATGACAGTCTCCAAAGTACGACGGATATCAAAGTCATCCGATAGAGTTGGAGGAACAGCAGTAGTAGCAGTATCAGGATCAGGAACAACCTCACCAGCAGGACCTGTAGAAGAAGAGGGAGGAGGTGCGGACCCAGAAGGCTCAGACCTAGGGTGTTTAGAGCCAGCTCGAAGATGAGCAGCCCTCTATCTAAGAAAAGACGCACCTATAGGAGCAATCACATGAAAGGGCTCAGAGGAAGGGAAGCCACCAAGATCAAGATAAAGTAAAATCCTATGAATGAAAATAGGATGAGCAAGAGCATGAGCAAAAGATGAACTCCTATAAACTTCGTTCAAAGAACGAAGAAACAAATGGGGAAAATTAATAGGAGCATCAGTGACAAGAGCGTACAAAAATATACACCGCTCGAGAGGAATGGTGTAAAGATGAGAAATGGGTCAGATGGAGTGACAGGCTATCCTAAAGAAGAGATAGTGTAACTCAGAAAGCTCAGCAGTGGTGATCCGAGGATCAGAACCCCACTGGATAGATGACCCAGTAATGTAAGACATGACATCACTCAAAACAGGAGACTCATCATAAGGATGGACAAGGTGTTGTACCAAAGGTACCCTTAGAGCATCAGTCACTACCTTAGGAGTAATGGTGTACTCTACGCCTCGTATCCAACTCTTTACCAAAGTGTTGGAATCATAGATGTGGATAGAGATGTTCGAGTAGAACTGTAACACCCCAAACTAATTACATAATTAACTTACGAGTTTATATGCATGTTATCTTAATTACTTTTAAGTGCATGAAACTTTGATTTTGTGATATTATAGAAGATTCATGCTATTTTTTTAATGTTGTAGAAAGAAGTTTATAAAGGTAGGGATATATATGAAAAGTTATATTATTGTGTGGGACTTTCTAGATATATATGCTTATAAGGGGTGAAAATTATAATTACCAAAAGTTGGAAAAAGGTGGGTGTGATCTTTTTCCCTAGCAATACACGTATCCTACCCCAAAAGTCTTCTCCCTTACCTTTTCTTTTGCTGAATCAGAAGTCCAGCCCTACTTTCTCTATTCCTCTTTCTTTGTTCTTCTTTTTCTCTCCTTCCTCTGCTCTTACACGGCTGTACCCCTCTTTCACTCTTCACCAAAAATCATAGAAATCTCACTCTAAAGAAGAAAATCAAGAGCCTAAAAACTAAGATTTCATCTTCAAAGTGTGAGGGTAAGTAAATTAAACCTCCTCTGATTTTGTGTACTTGGATAATATGATTGTTTGTTTATTTTCATTCTTTATCCTCTGCCCTGATTTTTAGGCTGAACTTGTGATTCTGTTTTTGTAAGTTTAAAGAGGGATGGTGTTATGAGCTATTGGATGCTTATTAGGGTTTTTTAATATGTATTGTATAGGTATAAAAATACCCAAATGAAATGATGGCCTATTGCTATTTGTTGATGATTTTAGAAAGAACATGCCCTGAAGCTGTCCCTGTGACAGATTTGATGTTTACTCAAAGAAAATTCTGTATTAAATCATATTTTCTGAATTAGGATGCTAGGAGTAGTTTTTATGAACCCTAAGACGTGTAGGGTTGTTATGGAAGTGGTATTACAGTATTTGGATGAGTATAAAAATAATGGTGTAATTTCTAAGTTGCATGAGTTTCTGCCAGGACAGATTTGAACATGTTGTATTGTATGATTTTTAATAAATCATGGGTTTATGTTTTGACTCCGAAATTTTTATGGCATATACTGGACATACAGGGGAGTAACTCTGTAAAATTTCATGACTTGTGGATGTGTTTGAACAGCCCATTCGTATTTTACAAATAGGGCTTTTGATGCTGTAATGACCAGTAAACAGGGTGGGAAAACTTTGATTTTGTGGATTTAATTTTGAAGATAGGGTGAATGTTTTGAGCTATAATTTTATATGCTCATCCTTTGTTATGTTTGGAGCATGTATAAATTTTATGCCTTGGTTTCTCCATGGTTTGGATGCATAATGTGTTTAATGATTGTAGCATATGCTTTGGGGAACTTATTGTGATGGGAATTAAGATTTTCTTGAGTTTGAGGGTTAGGTTATGATTGATGATAAGTTTAAATACTTAGGAAGGGGTTGTCAATAATAAGTTTTGGTTTTCATTTAGGTGACGAGAATGAGAACACGGACACTTGAGCTCCTCTTGTACAATCTCTCGCGTCTTCGGCTTTCAGGTAAGGGATTTGAGATATGTGCTTTTGATAAGTATAAAGATTATTTTAAAAAGGGTTATGCAATAAAACCTTTTAATTAAAGATATTACATATAAGCATGATTTAAGTAAATTATATGTTCGTGAGTGGTGCAAGCTTATATACAAGATAATTTTAACATATTAATGCTAGTACTTATATCATGAACATCATATTTCAGAATGAAGAGGAGATGCTACCATTATGAAATAATTAAGTAAAAGCATAATTATCAGAAAAAAAAATATAGTGTTCGGGTTATTCCATCGTTATGTTCTGAACTCAGCCAGTAGGGGTTAATTATTGGCTTTCCATGGAAAATGTTATCTGTCTGGCCATTTAAAGTAGAGGAAATGGGGTTGCCCGTAACTCTAATCTGAACAAGGCCTTCTCCCCAATGTGTACGGACGGCGGGGAGGAATAAAACCTTGAGGAGATGTGCCATCAGGCCTCTCAAAGAGGACAATATCATGCACACAAGGTCACCCAAATGTGATGAGACCTTCTCTGTACAGACTTATCAGATATGGAATAACCAAGATGTTAGTAATAGCTATATTATGTGATTAAGCATGAGAGAATGATTTTATTTAAATGCAATATGAGGTTAAAAGCTCTCATGAAAAGAAGTTTATGATGAAATATTTTATAGTCTTTCTAAGAAAATAAGATAACGGAATTATGTTTAAGTTTCTTATTATGCCTTATTATTATTATATGAAAGGAGAATGAAGTATTTTATTTGAAAGTTCATACGTTATTTTAAGAACAACGTGAATAGTATGAAGCTATATTATCAAAGCTGGCATATCCATAAAATATGTAATTTACATGCATTCTTATCAAAGGCCCATGGAGCTTAAAAACCTTACTGGGCTTCGCAGCTCACCCTTTTATATTTCAGTGCACAGGTTCTTCCTGGAAGCAGCGAGAGTATTAGAGGTGGCAACGATTCTGTGTTTTCTCGTTTGTTAGAATGTAGAGTTTTTGTTGTATAGTAGTTTAGCTCTTTTGTTGTATAGGATGAATCAAGATGTACTTGATTCTTGAGCACAGATGTAATTCAGTATCTTAGTTGGTTTTAAACCCCAGTTGTATGTCTTTGGGGTTAGGTTTGTAATAAGAGTTTCCTAAACGTTTAGCTATGTAATATTTGCATGAACACCTGATATTTTAGCCAAGTGGTAATCTTTCCAAGTTCAAAGGAAATGAAATTTCAGGTTTTCATCATTTTTGTATATCATGGTTTTATGTAAGAAAATAAGCAGGAATTCAAGAAACAAATTCTTGATAAGCACTTTCAGATCAGGTTGGTTCGTGTTAGTATTGAGGTAAACTTGATATTAACATGCCGGTCATACTCTAAATCCTGAAGTACAGGTTTGGGTCGTGACAAGAACTCTCTAATCAAGGTAACAGGTGGAGGAGGATCAGAAATATCCACCAAGGGTAACCAGCCCCTACGCTCAAAGTTCGCCCTAATGGCAGGATCAAGCTCATCTAAGATGACAGAACGCTCATACCATATTTTCCTCTTAAGGTTCAGCTTATCATAAATCTCTTAGTTTTTCTCACTAGGAAATTTCTCTCGGTCAAAGGGAGGAGGGGAAGGAGTAGATGAGGTGACAGACCTACAAGCCCTAGTCTTCCTAGGCATGATGCTAAGGAAAGGACAGAGACACAAGAGAAAACCAATAACAAAAATAAAAAACCAAGGGCAGACTACAAGTTAGCACAAGAAAAATATAGAGCAAAAATTTATATGATGCATGAACATTTAAAATGGCATGATGCATGTACTAATGCAGTAAACAAAGTTCAATTTTAAGTTCAATTGCACAAAATTGGCTTGAGCATAGAGTTTCTAACAAAAACCCCAAAAATTTGAAAACCACTTGAAAAATTTTGAAGTACATGGATGAATTAAGCATTACAAAACATTACACCTAGATTAGAATGCCTAATTACATCCAATCAACAAGCCAGTTTCATCAATTTCAACCTAATTGAACAAAATCCCCAATTCGGAACTAAACATAAACCCTAGAAATTTCAATTTCTCGCAAAACCCAAAATTGATCAAATCAAACTATCACAATCAAGTTTATAACATGTCCCTATAAAAACCCATTGATCAATTGCACAAAATTGGGCTTGCAACATCAAAAATCCCAAAAATTGAGAGGTCCGAAAATTTTAAAGAGAATGCATGAAAAATGCAAATAAACTCAGAAAGAGGGGCAAAAGAGACTAACCGGCTTGAGGAAAGAGAAACTTAGCAAAAAATTTGGAGGAAAACGACAAAAAATTCGCTGTAGATCCTTGCCTTGTTGGAGAGAGAAAAGAAGTTTAAAAAAAACTTTTGAAAAGTGAAGGGAATCAGTCAAAGAACACTATTTGAAAAAGCTGATTCACGACTTTCGATCGATCGAGTCACTCCGAAATTTTTAAAAGGAATTTTAAAATTTTCGATTGATCGAAAAACAGACTAGATCGATCGAAACAAGCAGTGGATCACAGTATTTTGGAAAAAATTACAGTTTTGAAAACCTTAAACCAATTTTTGAAAAAGAACTCCTCAAAGCATTGAAATCAATGAAACACAATGCATGAGTATGAGATGAAATGTAATGATTTTTCAAAAACCCAAATTTGTAATCCCAGTTTCTCCAAAGAAAGTTTCAGCCAGTTCATCCTTTAATTTCTCAGGCAAAATAATGTTTTGCATAATTCTCAAGATATTTTCAAACTTGGTTGGTTAGACCAAAAATACACACAATAACATGTACAGTGTTTAGTAAAGAGTAACTCGTGTAGTGTGTGCAAATTAGCAAAAGCTTGAGATACATGTGTGGTGATATGTGAATAGAAATCAATCACAAAGTCTACAAAATCTATCACATAGAATTTAAAAGAGACTATCACCTAAAGAGTTACATCATATAACTCCCACATCTCCTAGAACATAAGCTTGCAATCATGTAAGTTTCTTGAATTTAGCCTCTTAATTATGTGAATTGGCATCAAGCCTAATAGTACACACCAGTTTTAATTAAGTGAATTGGCATCAAGCCTTATAGTACACACCAATTTTTAAGCATTAAGCAATTAAACTGAGGCTACACCTTATATTCTTTTTGTGCATGTGCTACACTTTCTCGAGTACAAAATCTTATGATATGCACTAAGGTGTTCATGATTGGCTAGTGAACAGTGGTGAGATGGTTATTTATGCCCTTCTCAAAAGGATCAAGTCCGACAGTCAAATAACATGCGACTTCAAGATTAAGACAAAGTGATAAACACCATAAACATCTTTTCCGCACAATATGCACTGCAAAGTTTCAACTAGTCAAGTGCAATAAATAAGCTCATCAAAACTAAACAAGGTACATAAGATATGTTATGTGAAAATAAATTGACCAACCTTGTCTTCAAAGACCAAGAACAATAGTGCCAAACACAATTTGCTTTTCCCTTTTTTTTTTTATATTTATTTAAAAGAGAAAACAAATAAATCCTAGAATGAAATGCATGAATGTAATGCAATGCAAATCCTAGAAACAAACAAAAACAATAAAAACCAAAGAACAATGGTCACAAAGGAATGAGCAGTGAAGCACAAGGACCATGTCAGAAAGACTCAATTAGGACGAGTCTTTTGCATTCAAAACCTTTTAGATGCACCACGAGCATTGGAGTTCTTATTCACATTCGAGTGATTTCCAACTCCAGGATTGGAATAAAGGTTCAACGCCTTTACCAATTCACCAATAAGTGTCATAGGATCTTGTGCTTGAGGCACAGGCACCTTTGGTTTGTTTGCTCTTTTAGCAGCTTAAAACTTGTAACATTTTGGACGAATGTGTCCAGACTTTCCACAATAATGACAAACCCAAGCAGGTTTACCATGCATCTTGTCCTTAGAAAGAGTACTATCCTTAGGTTTAGACTCTCTCAGATTAACCTTAATCTTCCTAGGAGGTGAAACTTCTACAGGTTTGACAACCTCACTCACAGGGGGTTTGACAGTTTCACTCACAACCTCACTCACAGAAGGTTCAAAAGAAGAAGAAGGAACAAAGTTCGTGGAATGTGGTGCAGAATTAAAGATGCTTTCAACATATCCTAAACCAGATTTGTCTGAAAGATACTTTTGAACATTCAACATTTGATCAAGTTTAGAACTAGCAGATCTAGCAACAGATAAATCATGTTCCAAATTTTTAACTTTATCAAGCAAAAGCATGTTCTCAGATTTAACATTGTTCAAAAGATCATTAGCATCAAACAATTTAACAAGCAAATTTTTCTTTTCAAGCTCAAGAGATTCAATTTTCTTCAGGCCAAGTTCAACATTCATAGCATCCTTTGCAGCAATTTTGCAAAGTTTATTGTAGGCCTCTTGAAGATCTGCATCCTCAGAGAGTTCCCCATCAGAAGGGTTCTCTTCAACAGACACGCTTTCATTGACTACAGCTGTAGCAATGAAAGCAATGAAGTTTCCATCCTCATCACATCTAAACTCATCATCAGAAACCTCATTATCATTAAGAGTTACAGCCATAGTTTTACCCTTAGTCCTCAAGAATGTAGGACATTCAGATTTCACATGACCATACCCTTGACAGCCAAAACACTGAGAACCCAAAGAATTATTTGAAGATTGACCAACTTTTTCTCTAGGTTTTTCAAAGTTATTCACCTTAGTGGGATCATTCTTCCTAAAATTTCTAGGTTCAGCAGTGTTTGTACCTCTTGCCTTTCTATTGGTATTCCTAAGAAAGTTTCTAAAGTTCTTGGCAAGGTACGCAATATCTGTAGCAGAGAGCTCATCATCAACTGACTTAAGAGCCATTGATTTGGATTTGTTCACTTTGGGTAGGTCAGACTCATAGGACTGAAGAGATCCTACAAGCTCATTAATAGGGATGGAGTCCACATCCTTGCTTTCAGTAATGGCAGTCACTTTGGGTCTAAAGTCTTCAGTTAAAGATCTAAGAATCTTCCTAACAATTTTAGGTTGATCATAGATTTCACCCAAATTAAAAGTAGAATTAACAATGCCATTCAATTTAGCATAGAATTCATCAAAAGATTCATCATCAGACATTCTAATGCTTTCAAATCTAGAAGTCAATTGCTACAGTTTATTGATCTTATCTGCCTTTGTGCCTTTATGCACAGTTTGGAGGATTTTCCAAGCAATATGAGCAACCTCAACATTTGAGATCCTCTTAAATTCCTCCATAGAAACAGCATTGAAGATGGCATTCATAGCTTTGCTATTGAAGCCTGCTGCTTCTTTTTCAGTAGTTTGCCACTCACTCACAGGAGTAGTAGGCTTCTGCCATCCGTATTCAAAGGAATTCCAAACCCTCTCATCAATAGATTTCAGGAATGTTTTCATCCTTACTTTCCAATAAGCATAGTTATTCCCATCAAAGTGAGGAGGAACAACAAGAGAGTGTCCATGCTCCATGACAATAGGGGTCAAGGATCAGCTCAGAGATCAAAAAATTTCAACAAGAGAGCAACCTGCTCTAATACCACTTGAACGGTTTTAGACCCCTTAAAACAACCAGATTGGTTAGCCTAGTTAATTAGCCAAGTTGTTACTTAGTTAAATTATGCAATTTTAGGTTAAAACAATCAAATAATCATATCAAACATATAAAGCAGCGAAAAAATAAAAGACACAATGATATGATCACCCAGGAAACCACACGGTAAAAACCTGGGGAGAATTTGACCCACCGATCCTCAAGGCAAACCTGAATCCACTATGAAAGAATCGAAGTTTATACAAAAGGACTTACAAGCTCCCTGCTTGACTTCCTAATGCTACCCACCAGTAGAACTTACTGACACGATCACGTGCAAGCTCCGAATCCATGGACTCCTTCTTTCTTGAATTCTTCAATCAGCTACAAGCACCCATGCTTAATATTCTTTAAGCTTCAATGGTAGCAACCGAGTTAATCATCAAGATGTTGAAGTAATCTCTATCTTGAAAACCCTAAGCTTTGTGTAAAGGAAAGCTCCTCTAGATCTCACAAGAGATTTACACAAAACCACAATATATAAGCAACAATACAACTGAAGCAACTCTAAAAACGTGGCTAGGGTTTTTCTTTATATACTTAGGGTAAAAACAGAAAACCCAAAACGTTTAATGAGTTAGGGCTGAGCTGGAATATTCTGCAGAAAAACATTCTGCCCGAGATTCGATCGATCGAGCCTTTCCTTCGATCGATCGAGCCAGGCCAAAATGCACCAATGCATCTGCAGCCACTCGATTCCAACTTTACATGAAAGACCCAACTTTGAGCAAGTCTAAACAAGACTAAATAACCTGTTTTGATCATGGTTTGCCAACAATACAAATTAGAGTTCTAAATACATAAAATCCTAAATCTTTAGAACCTAACAGCTATCATAGCATCACAAGCTATCCAGCTGTCCCCTTAAACAGAGTTGAGGAAACGAAACTGCGAGAATATTGACTAGGTACCTCCGTGAAGTGGGCTAGGCGATGCAGTGTAGCGGTGGTACCTTCGTGAGAGAATGTTTTTGCATTTGTAATCTGGTTTGATAAATGGTTTTTTTGCTTGTAAATTTTTGAAAGGCCTAAGGATGGAGAAATTATTATTTACAATGGGAGGATTGCTGATGTGGTCTTCTTTGACTAATGAGATGATGTCATTTATATAAATGTATGTGTGAACTTCCTAATCAGCATAAAAAATAAAAAAATAAAAATTACCAAATGATGTCACATTTACATAAATAATAGCATTTTATTGATTGGAAGATCATGAAGGATCACGTTAGTAGTCCTTCCTGATGGACCTAATAATTACTCCTAAGGATGGGCTTGGTAGTTAATTTTTGTTGGAGTATTGAGTTAAATTTTAAAATTTTGTTGTGTTATGTGAACTAAATTTTAATTCATTACAAGGCCAAGAGTTATGTTGAGGGAAAGAAAAAAAAAAATTGGGTAAAGGGGGGCTATAGGAAGAATTTTGCCGGGCCAAACCTTAGAAATTTATACATAATATGCTGCATAATTTTTTTTTTTATAGGATTATTGACTATACAACCTTGAAACTCGAGCTATACGCATAGATCCAAGTACGAAACATGGAATTGTGAATACGGCAGGTATAGTCGAATCCTTAACAGGTGTCAAATTATTGCTACTTGTTCACGTCAAACGTTCCAATACACAAATACACTGAACCTAACTCTTGGCACATGTCAAATTATTGGAAAGTCACTTATCATTCTGATTTTTTTTTTTAATAATAAAAATACCATTCTGATTCATTTTCAAACTTGGGAACAAGGAGGAAAGTGGACACAAATTTCTTGGGTACACACATACTCTAAATTCATTTTCAAACTTTAAAGAAAGGAAGACATAGGACCCGTTTGGTCTCTCTCCCTTGTCTTCTCTATCATGAAATCTCCTTTTTCTTCTTCTATCCCTCCATCATCTCTTCATCCCTTTTTCTTTTGCATAAAAGTTGTTATATACACTTTTAATCACACACTTTTTTTTAACTGAGACGTGGTTTCAACTAACGTTTTTAGTTTTTTTTTAAAAAGTATAACAATTTGAAATTGTGTCTTCAACTCACAATTTTAATTTTAAAAAAGCATATAACAAATACTATACTTTTCTTATTTTAATCTCTTCTTCTATTTATATGTCTTTGAACATTAAGTTATTGCTCTGATGGGAACATTAAGGTATTGTTAATATGGTAAGGTGGCAATGGTCATACCTTGATAGGACAGATGGAGTTATTAAGGTGAATAACATAACTCTGTTGTGTTACAATTTTTGATGCAACTCTAACATGGTTAATTGTGAGTAATTATTTATTACTTTCGCATTGACTTACCAATTTTTCTCCACTCATAACTTGTTTGTTTGTTTAGACCTCTTTTAAATCAAATTTTTTAATCTAATGAATTAACCAAGTTGATACTTAGGTTTATTATTAAAATCTAAGTTAAGCAAGAATAAATTATATCATGCACAATGAAAAAGTAAATAACACAATGATATAATTACTCAAGAAAACCAATGAAACAAACCTTTTTATGGTAAAAACTTGGAGAGGATTTGACCTAACTATCCTCAAGGTAAAAAGATTCACTATGATAAAATGAAAGTTTTTACAATAGACTTAACTCTAAATCTACAACTAGCTCTTGTAATATTTACTCACACGACCATGTGCAGTTTCAAATTCACGGACTCTTCTATCTTAAATTTGTTGCACACAAACACCCACGTTTGTAACTTTAAGATCCCACTCAAAAGTTTCAGATCACCAACAGTTATTGGTCTTGTATGTAGCAACTTTAGATCTACTGGTTCTAATGGTATGAGAATGATTTCCGGTAGTGACTTTGAAAATGAGAAGGCACAGCATCTTTTAGATATCACAAGAGCACCTCCAAAGTCATTATAAGACATACCTTAGGGTTTTCTTTAAATACTATGTGAAATAGATCTAAAACTCTAATCACTTAATGGGCTTAATGAGCAATTGGGCTAAATTAAAATTTTGTAGAACCCGTGTCTCAATCGATTGAGTTTTGTTCTCGATTGGTCAAACCTGGCATGTTTCGAATTCCTAAACCTATAGCTTCCTTTTTCTTGTATTCTGACTTGTAGCACCTTAAGCATTGTCTAATAAATCCTATAGACTCTAAGATCTATATCGAAACAAATTTGTGCTTACGGTTTGCCAATTGTTCTAAAATTTTAGAACCTAACAATGAGCAACTGCATTAAAATTGTAAAAAAAGTTATGTCTACTAGACTTTCTTAAATAGGTGAGATAAGTAGTGAATCCACTTGAAAACGATAAATTCTGATCATGAGTTGACGTATGAAAAAGATGTGAATTTGGGGATGGTAAGGAGAGTGTACCTAGCATTACTCATCCAAAAATTACATGGATCTGCATTGAGAGCATCCTATAAATTGTTTTGGTGGGAAACTATAGCAAGGCTGTGCATTTCATGGGCCATCGCTTGGTATAATGAAATTTTGTAGGCTTTTCTAGTCAATTTGGGCTTAAAACAAGCTTCTAAGACAATCTCTTCCATGAGGTTTCTTCCTTCTTAAGACAACCTTATCCTACAAACCTTGCCTCCATAATTAACTAAATCCTAAGCCTTCACTTTTGAACGAAACAAAGCTACCATTAAGTCCCAAGATTTTCAATCTCTTTAGAGGACATATGGTAATGGTATATTGATATTTTATTTTATTTTATGTTTTCAATTGTTTGGTGGGCCTTTTTCGCAACTGAAGGCTAGACTGCTTTCTGCCACGCTATGACCCAATGGTTTTGGGTAGGAGAGTCAAGACCGGCTTGACTGCAACACACCCCAAGCCGGCTTGTGCACAAACTAAAGCCCATTTGCTAAAACCTTGGTCACATGCCCATGGTAGAGGAAACTGTTACAAAAGAGTTATAGCAGGCAGGTATAATATAACAACAACAAAATGAATATGCTTATTATCAGCCAGAAAACAGGAAATACCAAATCATGATTTTAATAAAGGAGGAAGTAATGCAGCAATATAAATGCAATATAAATAAGATGATAACAATAAGAAACAAAGGAAATCACAGTAATGCTTGATTAGTAAAATGGAGGAAGAATGGTCAGTCTACCATGCTTGATTTCTCTGTGGAGTTAAGTCCAGGAAGGGAACCACTCTTTAATGTGGGCAACCTTATAGGGAGATCTTGCCACGAAAATTATCCACTTTGAGAGAATGGGCCTAAATGGCTTATCCTCAAATTCCTTAATCCTTACTAGAAGGTAGGCTTTTAGAGGGAGAGAAGGAATTAGCCTATTGGTGCATACCTACTATCACACTTTTGCCTACTCTATGTTTTTCTTTCTATTTCTTTTTTCTTTCTAATTTTCCTGCTCTATTTTTTTTTTTACTCTCTTCTTCCGTCGTTCTCCGTGGTGTTGTTATGTTCTTTTTTACTGTGCACGGCTGAGGCCCCTTTTATATAGTTTGCTGTGACTGAATTTTTACTATTTTACCCCTTAACCGCTTTTGTCTTGGTGTGGGTGTCCTTCCCAAACCACCCATTGGTCTGTCAACTGTCTAGCCATCACCACTTACCTGTGCTGGCTGTGCCACATCCCATTCACAGACAAAGAGCCTTTTTTTGTTTGCTTGCTTACCGTGGCATTCCTATTTAGATAAGGGTGGACATTCTCTTTCACTATCCCTCATGGCACGCACCTAGTGATTCCAACTCATCTTTCCCTCTTTTGGGTGGTATGTCATCCTAGCAGGACATTTCCCCGAAAGAGTTTGAGCGGGAACCCCAGAATAGGCTCTCCCCTTTTTTCCACCGCTAAACCATACCCTCCCACCAATCCTGTATTGACTGGGTACAAGTTGGTGGTACCTAAGCCTTGTGTATGCTCCACTCTCATGTGTGTCCATGGCTTGTCTGCTGTTCATGTGTTTGCCATGACCTGAATGCTCGTCTGCACATTCTACTGCTCATTCTTGACCTCTTATGGTATGAATGAGTCTTTGAGCTTTCATTCTTTATGTCTTACTTCCTTCTTGGGCTGGGCCTTGCTTGATTGTGTGCTTTTCCTTCTCTATTCCATCCCTTACCCTTTTTACAATGGAGTTGACACTTCTGCCATGCCATTCTATTATTCCTGTCATGCTATTATTTGACTCGTGCTTGCTGGGCCTCTTTTGGGCATGCTGTATGATTTCCCTTCACTTAATTCCAATGGCCCAGTATTACCATTGGGCTAGTATTTATGCTGTTTTGGGCTTCCTTGGCCCATTCCATTGCTTTTGAGCTTCCTTGGCTCATTTCATTCTTTTGAGCATCCTCGACTCGTTTCATTTCCTTGGGCATCCTAGGCCCATTCTAATTCTTCATTCCCATGGGCTTTTGCTAAGTCTTTTGGGCTTCCTCTGCTCAAATTACCATATCCTTTACTTTTGGGGTTTATGGACTTTTCCACCAACCCCTTACTTACTTAATTCATTACTTTGGGCTTCTTTGGCCCATTCTTGCTTACTTTCTATTTCTCATAATGCCTATGGATTACTATTTCTTTCTCTAGGCTCCTTTGGGCCCACTTGCTTTCTTTAAGGGCATTTTGCTATCCTATGATCCATTATTCTTGCCATTCAAGCTTAATGGTTTTTCTTTTCAATTTACTAACTCTTTTCCTCCTATATTGTTGGGTTTCTTCCTGTTATTGGACCTCCTTGCCAAAGTGAGCATCAACAAACAGTTTGCGGTTTAAGGGATTGGAAAGTCTTACGGCTCAATTGACATTTCTTGGTGTTTCTAATAGAAACATTTTGGGTTATGTTTTGTTTTCCTAATCCGTAATTTATAATGTGGTGTATGAATTAAGCAGATTAAAATTAATTAATTAATTTTAATTTTAAATTTCCAAATATCAAATTCAGTGTGGTCACTAAATTGATCTTGCAAAAATTTCGCTGGGCTAGATAAGAGCCTGCAAATGCTTGAGGTGTTGACTAACTATTTCAACAAGAAGCCACCCTCCAACCAGCCCAAATTAGGTCAGCTAGTTTACAGTCACAAGACAAATTTGGTCATGTCCAAGCTTGGTTAGTTACGTTTGAGGGAATTTTTTTTTTTTTTAAGAACAAATAGTACCTTCTTAATATTAGGGAGCTAGAAATTTTGGACAAGAGAATGCCTCATCCTCATGATAGATTGATGTTCAAAGGACAATACACCTATGACATCACTGACATCGCTTTTTTATTCATCAATAATAGATTACAAGTTACAACCATTGAGTCCAATTTTCTTCTTTCAAAATGAGTGTAGCCATGGTTAATAGCTCCATGGTAATGGGATTCATCCAAGACACAAAGAAGTTCAACAATTGCATCAATGAATGTTTGGAGATGCTAGATATTGATGGTAATGGTATGCTTTCAAGAGAATTGCTTTATGGGGGTCTTAATATTTAATAAGCTTTTGTCATTGGAAAACAATACGAACCAAGAGGAAGAGATCAATAATTTTAAGGGTCGTCAATGGGCCGGGTCGGGCCGACCCGGCCCATTTTTACTTGGCCCATAGGCATAATGGGCTGGGCATAATGGGCTATTAACTAGTTAATGGGCCGGGTCGGGTTGGGCCGAAAGAGGAAACCTTAGCCCATGACCCTGCCCATGGGCAATGCCCATTTTGTCTTTAGCGAGCTGGGCTATCGGGTTGGGCCTAATGGGTTACCCATGGGCTTGTGTTAGCATATTATTTTATTATTTTTATAAGGAAAGAATCAATTTTTTATAAGGGAATAATCAATCTATTTTTTTAAAGGAAAGAATTAAAAATTTTAATACTTAATTACAAATATTTTTCAGTCAAATCTATTTAATTTTTTGTTTTATTGATGGAAACCTATTTAATTCTTTATTTATTGAGGCTTTAAATAGTTTTTTTGTTTTTTTATCTTTAATAAAAAAAATGTCAAATGGTTAATTCAAATTTGATAGACTACTAGAAAAATATATATTTAGTAAACTAAGTTTAGCACAATTACTTTAGGTATCTTACTGGTTGAGGGAGTTCTTTTAAGAAATTCTTCTATAATATCTCAAAGATCAATCCTTCATATACTTCCTATATATTTTTGTTATGAATTATGAGTTATTAGGCTGGGTCAATGGGTTAGGCCAACGGGCTGGGCAACGGGTTGGGCTACTGAGCTAGCCCACCGGGTACTCATGGGCATAAAAACAAGCCCACGGCCTGACTCACTGGGCTAGTGGGCTACCCATGGGCCTCAATAACAACGGGCCGGGCCGCCCATTAGCCCGGTGGGCCGTCGGGTTTCTAGGTCGGGCTATGGGCCATGGGCTATTTAATGACCCTTAAATAATCTCTATGAAGTAATTTTGAAGAGGTTTGATAAGGATGAAAAAGGGTTGATTGATCGAATGGAATTTGAGTCTCTTATTAGGGAGCTCATTTCCACTGTCCTTCTCTCCCTCCTCAATCCAAAGGGGCCGGGCCTATAGTTCAGAGAAGTCTTCATGCAATAATGTATATATCATTTAAAGAATGGTCTTCCAAGCTAAATCAGAAAGAAGCTACAGCTAGCTGTTTGTCTTCATTGATCAAGCTGCATAATCTAGCAGCGTGTTGAAAACTTATGATGACTGGGCTGTATCTTCTAAAATTTATCAAACCTCGTGGGCATTTTTGGCTACATGGCTTTGATAAGAATTCTGTTCACTATGCTACCGTTTCTTGTGGGCTTGGTCATAATGTAATCAAGCTTCAGTGACGGAGCCAATAATTTTATCTAGGGGGCCAAGCTTAATAGTAAAATTTCAAAATCTCATTCTAAGAAAACGATGTTTTTTTACTTAGGTTCACATCTTTAGAGAGATCAAATTGAACTTGGATAGGATTATTCTGTATTGAAAATTTTGTCAAAATTTTAGGAGGGGGGAACAAATAATTTCAAAGACTAATTAGGATTTTGTTACCACTTTTAACGAAAAATTTGAAAAGCTAGGGGAGCCTTGGCCCCAACCTGGCTCAGCCATTGAGCCGAAGCTAGATGTGAGTAGAGGCAATATCTAAATCTTACGTGAGATTTAACAAATTATGTACTCCTATAGAAGTAAACCAACATTGAAATAATAAGTCTGTTTTAGGCTTTGAAATTGAGTACGTGGGAGATGACTTTTAGATATGAAAAAAATTAAAAGCTATTTTTTGCATAAAGAGTACTAATCAGTTATCTCACATTCCACGTGAGAAATTGTTAAATTGCATGGTCAAGTATCTTTGAATATACAGTGAATAATTTTTTTTTTTATAAATACCTTTAATGTTAATATATTTTCAATTTTAGCCGTTGTTTTTATTTTGATATTATATAACTGGTTATAGAGCTTTACTAAATTCCTCTTACTTTAAGCCGTGCTTTTAGTGAGTGTTTGGATCCGACTTATTTGCGTGTCTGCATTTTACATCACGTTTCGTTTCTTTTTTTTTTCAAGCCGCAACTTTTAACTTTTCTCCTGTGAACAGTGCACCTGTGCACTGTTCACGGGTCCCACAAACTTCACTTTTCAGCAACTTTTTCATTAAAAAGGGTCCCATGACACTATTCACACATTTAAAAATTATTTTATTATAGTATTTTCAGTTTTCAGCAAAAATAAGTTGTACTCAAACAAACTCTAGTGTCAAATTTTTTTTCATGAACTCATCAAACCTTTCACTCATCACAATCCCCACTCCACACGCTCCAAAGCTTTTAGGCTTCACGTTAAAGTCGCACTTTATTCTTCGACAAAAAAGAAAGGGCAGTGTTTATTACTTTGCACTGCCCTATTACAGTCAACATACACAGATTTTTTTTTTTCCCAACTGAAATTGTGACTTGTTGAAGTGAAATAGTGACTTGAAAGTCAAGAGTCACCATTTTAATTAAAAGAAAATGACTAAAATGCAAAATTGACACTTTAAGTTTCTGAGATTTCATTTCTTTGATTTAGTTTTGTTTTTGTTCATTTTAGTCCTCTAAGTTTCTGATTCATTCAATTATGGCCTTTACGTCAACTTTTGTTAAAATTTTTAGAAAAAAAAAAACTAGAAAATATTTTTCAATCATTAATTGAATTTTTTTAATTAAAAAATTTGAAGAAAAATTAAAAAAATTAACCACCGCATATAACAGATTTCTTCCTATTTATGAATATATAATTCCTACACACAATATAGATCCAATTAACTTAACTGGTAAAAAAATTTGCTCCCAAATAAAGTATGGCCAAAAAATAAAAGAATCAAATTTTTCTTACACAAAAAATAATTATCATGGTGCTGTGATAGATTCATATCTATCGCATCCATATTCGAATTTTATATGCACGTTAATAAAGAATGGTCTTCCTGGTGCCATTCTAAAGAAGCTATATCTGTCTATATCTTCATTGATAATATCAATTTGATATGCAGCGTCAAGGAAACTTATGATGACTTGGTTGTTTCTATAAAACCTCTGTCAAGGATTGTCCCATCAACTTTCTGCAGTGAAATGCACGAAGGTTGATCTTTTCAAATTCAAGTTCAGTACAATTAGGAGGAAAAAGCCATAGTCCAATCACCAATGATAATCTCTCAAACCCTTAGAACTGGGGGTTGCAGCATACTTCATTTGCTGCATTCTACAATTAACATATACATTGAAAAAAAATGAGGCATTTTCATTTCTCCTTAATGCTTCTCATCCTCTTTTTTCAAATTTTCGCTTGCTATAGAGCGAGAAAGGTAGGGGCCCAGTACTCTTATCTTTCAAATCCTTTGTATCTGATCCCCAAAATGCTGTGTCTGGGTGGAATATAAGTTATTCTCACTGTACTTGGTTTGGGGTCAACTGCACCAGCAATACAACAAAAGCTCAATCACTGCACCTTAGCAGTCTGGGACTCTTTGGTATTATTCCTCCTCAGCTCTCCAACCTCACTTCCCTCATAGCTCTAGACCTTTCAAACAACTCCTTTTTTGGTCAAATTCCTTCTGAGCTTGGCCATCTTACTAGCCTTCAGCATATAATTCTCGTGGGGAACATAATTAATGGCACAATTCCTAACAGTCTTATCTCGTTGTCGTAGGCTTGAAAGTATAATGTTTCAGAACAACAAACTTACTGGTCATCTTCCTCGTGAACTAGGCTGACTTCATGGACTGAAATTTCTTGACGTGTCCATAAACAATCTTACTGGTGTAATTCCCTCTACTTTTGGCAATCTCTCCACTCTTACCATTCTCAACATAGCAAGAACCCAGATATCTGGCGAAATTCCAAATGAGTTGGGTCGTCTCTATAATCTTGTCACTCTTCAACTCTCGGAGAATCAATTAAGTGGTGAGATTCCCTTTTCAATTTTCAACATTTCCTCTCTGAAGTTCTTCTCTCTCACACTAAACAGGCTAGTTGGAAAGCTTCCCTCCAATATAGGCCTTAACCTTCCCAAAATAAGGGAACTCTGCTTGGCAAGCAATCATCTGGAAGGACCAATACCAAGTTCTTAATGCAATGCTTCATATATTGAACACCTTGATCTCTCTTCAAATAATTTCACTGGGCATATTCCTTTACTTGGTAACTTGAAACATCTTGTCCAGTTACTCCTTGGTGCGAACAGTTTATCTTCTACAACAAAACTGAATTTCCAAGTATTTGATTCCAAATTTCTTTAGCAATCTTTGGTGGCTACATGAGCTAGACATGGCAAACAACCGGTTATCTGGTGGAATTCCCACGTGTAAAGCAACATGCCAGCGATTAGAGATGCTTGTTCTAGCAAGGACAGCCCTCAATGGCAGCATTCCAAAGCAAATTTTTGAGCTTCCCCAGCTAAAATTTTTGCTGTTGCCAAATAACAGTTTAAGCGGTTTTCTGCCCAACGAATTTGGCCATTTGAGACAGCTTGAAATCATGGACATTTCTGGAAACCAGCTATCTGGAAATATTCCAGCAATAACCAAGAGATACTCAATTTTGCAACGTCTTAACATTGCAAGAAACAGGATAACTGGCTCAATACCAAAATCACCGGAAAATCTAGCAGCACTGGAGAGCTTGGATCTTTCTTCCAACAATCTCCCTGGCCTAATCCCAACAGAATTGGAGAACCTTAATGCTTTGCAGATGTTAATTTTGTCTTTCAATAGCTTGGAAGGAGAAGTACCGAAAAATGGTGTCTTTGCCAACATCAGCTGGGATTCTCTCCAGGGAAACAATCAGCTCTGCATATTTGACCATGAGACTGCAGAAAAGCTTAGAGTGACTACTTGTGTGACAAAAACAAAATCGAATTCAGATTTAGTGCTCAAAGTCATTATTCAAACCTCTTCTTTCATTGTGCTTGTGTGTGCATTGTGTTTAGTATGTGCAGTGATCACCAAAAAGAAGAGAAAGACAATAAACAATGAAAGTTCATCATCTAAACTGAAGGGTTTACCGCCAAGGCTATCTTACTCTAAAATCCAGCTTGCAACAAACGGGTTTGTCACAAAAAATTTGATAAGGAGGGGAGCTTTTGGGTCTGTTTATAGAGCTTTTTTCGGTACTGGTGAAAGTGGAATCCACACCACAGTTGCAGTGAAGGTTCTTGACTGGACACAGAGCAAAGCTTCCAAGAGTTTTGATGCAGAATGTGAAGCTCTCAGAAACATCTTGCATCAGAACCTTGTTAAGGTCTTCACTTCTTGCTCCAGCACTGATCACACAGGAGCTGAATTCAAGGCTTTAGTTAAGGAATTCATGCCTATTGGCAACCTGGATAAGTGGTTTAACCCAGAGGACGTTGAGTGTGGATCAACTCTGACCTTGACCCAGAGACTAAATATTGCCATTGATGTAGCTTCTGCATTAGATCACCTACATCATGATTTTGACCCACCTGCAGTCCATTGCGACTTGAAACCTGGAAATGTGCTTTTAGATGACGATATGACTGCTCATGTAGGAGATTTTGGGTTAGCAAGGTTTCTCTCCCATGATTCATCATAGAATGGGAGTAGCACAATTGGACTAAAAATTAAAAAGATTTAGTGATTACATTCACAGTTAAAACAATGTTCTACTCTACCTCGCTTGCTACATTCGACCCCAAAGAACATATTAGTAAAAAAAAATTTAAAAATTAACACCCTATGTTTCTACATTTTTTCCTCAAGCTTTTATCATTTCTGGTTGGAAATACTTGATCCTAATATCCGGAAATACTGTTATCGAGTATGGCTTGGGTGGAAAGGCTTCAACCAGTGGGGATGTCTATAGTTTTGGGATACTGCTGCTTGAGATAATCATTGCCAAGAAGCCCACAGATGGGATTTTCCAGGAAGGTTTAAGCATAAACAAGTTCATCTCCAAAGTGCATGAGAGTACAATCTTGGATATTGTTGATCCAAGGCTTTTCAAGGATAATGAATCTTTTTCGCAAAGCAGCAGTACTAATTATTCTTCTGGTGAAGATAGCAGCAGCAAGAACAAAAACAACATTGCTTTCATAGGTGAAGAGTGTGTGGCTTCTATGGTGAGAGTTGGACTGTCTTTGCTGCTGATTCATTAAAAGAACGTTTTACTATGGAGAAGCCTTATCAAAGTTGCAAGAGATTAAAAGATGTTCTAGAGGATGAAGCATTGCACTAAATCTATTTTGTGTATTTAAGCTATAAGTTCTTATGATTAGAACTGCAAATTGATATGAGGATCTCTTTAGTGGCCAGTTAATTTGATCATATGTCAAATTTTATCAATTCTATTTTCTTTATCAATCCCCCATATTAAGAAAGTTCGAAAAAATTTTATGCGAATATATGCTAAAACGCGTGAATGCAAGAAGATAATTGCTAAGGCCATGTCATAAGGGCATCATATTCTTCATTCATAGGTGCAAAATAGTGTGGGAATTGGGCTGCAATTTTATATTAGGGAGGTTATGTGGTACAGTAATCAAGTTACCGTAGGATGTTTGTTTGTGCCAGATAAGGATGTAGTAGGAGAAGGTTCTGGTTGGGAAATATCTGGTGTAAAAGTGGCTGGTGGAGAAGGATAGGCATGCTGGGAACTAGTTTCTGTAGAAACTAGTGGAACTGAAGTTAAAGGTGAAGGTTTTAGTACAGGTAGAGTAGAAGAGGATTGTGCAGTGGAATTAGATTGAGTAAAGGGCTGAAGAATTGATTGAGAACAAGAGTGCAATAAAAAGGTAAGCCAAAGAGTAGGAGAGGGAGAATTTGAGGGAGGAGAACTAGATTGTGAGGATGAAACTTATGTTAATGCAGAAAAAACATGTTGATTAAACAAAACATACCTGGTAACATAAATTCTGTGAGAGTGAGGTTCAAGACATCTGTAACCTTTTGTGTAGGGAGGGTAACCTAAAAATACACAAGGAGAAGTGTGAGGTTGAAATTTGTGGGTATTACAAGGCTTAAGAAGAGGAAAACAAGTACAACCAAAAACTTTCAAGTGTAATAAATCTGGTTTGGCCTTAAAGAGGAGCTCCCAAGGTGAAAGATTATGGAGTAAAGGAGTGGGTAGTCTGTTTATGAGATGCTCAACAGTAGAAATAGCATATGACCAATAAGTGGTAGGTAATTATGAGTGAGAAAGCATGGTCAAAGCACACACAACAAGATGCCTATGTTTCCTTTCAGCCACTCCAATTTGTTGGGGTGTGTGAGGGCAAGATAATTGGTGAGTAATACAATGATTAGAGAAAAAATCATTAAAGGCATTAGAAGTGAATTCACCCCCACAATTCAGATCTATGAATTTTGATTATGTGATCAAGAAGATTTTCAATGGCGCCTGTAAAATGTTTGAAAGTAAATAGGAAATCAGATTTCAATTTCAACAAAAAAATCCAAGTAAACTTGGTGAAATCATCAACAAGTACAAGATAGTATTTAAAACTATTGATGATTGCATTGGAGTTGGACCACATACATTAGTGTGGATTAATTCTAAAGGTTTAGAAGACTGAAAAATCAGATTTAGCAAAGGTAGTGTCTACAATGCACATCAGAGTTATTTGCAGTACATGATTTTGAAAGAAAAGGAACTGCTAGAGTAAGAAATTTATGACTAGGGTGTTTTAGTCTATGATGGTATGGCATCCACTTTTTGGAAAGAAACCTATTTACAGAATTTACACAAAGTCTGATTCTTTGATTGGGTAGATGAACCAAGACATGTATTGAGATGTGAAGGTGATGAAGACGCAGTTGATGCTTAGGGTTTTGAGTAGATTGGATAGACTCCATTTTCAATCAAATTCTCGTAGAATATTTTCCTATCCGAATATCCTGATACTCAAAATTATAGCATCAAAATGACAATTGTTACACAAGCATAATTTGTGAACTGAGAGTAGATTAGAAGCAATACTAGGCATATGTAACACATTTCTAAGTTGGAAATTATGGTATTTAGTGCTAAGAGAGGCATTACCTATATGAACCTTCCTCCTCTACCATGGTTATGTGAATTTTTTGCTCGACCTTGATTTCATCCCGAATTAAAACACATCTGTGCCTGTGAATGATTCACATTTTGCTTCTGGTTTGATGAGGCATACATTGCCATAGAATGCAAATTTCCTTTGGCATTTTCAATCAGAGTTTTTTCATACGAATTATTAACTTCGAGTCCTGATTGCAGAAAAAAAGTGAGCATACTCCTTAGGCAAGCCTTTGAGGACTATGTAGATTAACTCTTTGTTATCCTCTGTAACACCAACTGCTAGTAATCGATCTCTTGCAGCTTTAATTCTCTGTAAGAATCCATTGATAGTGTCAGTGCCTTTTTCTATATTTTGTAGTCCAATCTTCATATTCAAGATATTAGCTCTCAAAGTTGAAGCAAATCGTTGCTCCAAAGTATTCCAAACTTCTCTAGCATTGTTGATTCCAACCACCAAAGAGAATTCTGAAGGCTCTGCTACCACGTGAGATTCAATGAAGGAATAGAGAAATTTAAAAGAAAATATCTAAATGACTGTATTAGCTCAGAAACTCTGTGTCAGATTCATTTTTATATAGTCATTTGTAGGACTAGAGTTAGTTACAGATCTAACAAACTATTAGAGACTGAAACAATAATCTTATAGTTAGTTAGTACAGGTGGATCTCATGTGTTGTAAGTTAATTAATATCCAAGACTGAAATGGCATTGTTCTCTTAAGTCATTCCTTCATTAAATGAAAACGTGTCACGTGGCTCTCAGCTTTAGTAGGACTGCAGTGCTGTTTAGGTTGACTGTCGCTTATCTCTATCTCTATCACAAGATTCATGCTTCCCTTAATGCTAATTTCGTTCTAATGCTAAACAGCCTTGAAACTCAAAGCATAAAGCATACATCCAAGTAAACCACATGGAACTGTGAATATCTTACTACTAAATTTCCATGAATCAAAGACTCCAAGGTAGTGTCAAATCCCTAAGGTAGTCATAAAATTTCGTAAATCAGTGTACAAGTATTTTCAGATGTTGAATTTCACTATAGTAATTTTTTTCCAATGAAAATATTTATAAGAATCTCAAAACTAGGAAGGTAAACCAAAAAACTATCTGGACATAGGCAAAGGCTTCCTACACGAGAACTTTTTGGATCAACTCAATTCTGTAATGTAGAAAAAGGAAGAAGAAGTTAAAAGAGGAAAAAGAGATGAGGAAATTGGAATAATTTTCACTATTTGAATGAATGAAGTACATATGGATATTTTTACATCTATGCCAATTCAATTATGCACAAGAAGAGGCAGAATTGCAACTGCACAACTATCTTCAATTAACAACATATAACTCTTTCAACTGTAAACTTCATTAACAGAAACATAACTATTCTGTTGGTGAGCTTAGGTTGGTTTGCTGAGCAAGTGGAAGGATTGCAAACACTGCCTCCAAAACAGGTGTTAAATATTGACCCATTCTCACACCTCACAAATAAAGGAAGTAGTAGATATTTTGAAAATAGAGCAAACACTTCAGCAAAATTTCAACCATAATCTATTGCCATAATATTATGTCGGTACCAATAAGTACCAAAAGGCACCTGCAAAAGGCTTTTATAGTTATGTCTTTGAAGCAGATTAGGACACCCTTGTTATTGTACTTTTGGCCTGTGCTATACTCTCTTGGCCTTTGGTATCGAACAGCATGGCTGGAAAGATGGGTAGTATCATGGTGGGAGTATTATAGTTGCTAACATTCTGGTTGTTGCTGTTTTTTCTTTCCATAACTTCAAGCAATCCATGAAATTTGAAAAGTAGAGACATCATGGTGGACATAATTTGGGATTTTCAGCACCAACATATTTCAATGCACCTGTTGATATTGTCTCTCCCTTAGTCACAATTGTGGTGGTGTCAATTTTGGGTATGCCTTTGGCTATTTCTCTGCTTTGACTTATTCTCTGAAATGCATGATGGATGATCATGTGTTGCCTTGGGACCTCCTTGCTTGTGAGACACTGGGTCAGACAACAATCTGCACTAACAAAACAGGCACCCTTACATTAAACAAGATCAAGGTAACATAATTTTTCCATAAAGAAGCAATGAGTGAAGATAATTCTACATAATAGTATCAAATGTTCTTGATATAATGCAAGAAGCAGTTGATTTCAACACAACCAGTACTATTTACAACATTGATTCTGAATTGCCTGTGAAGATTTCTGGTAGCCCTGCCAACAAAGCTATACTTTCTTTGGATGTCTTTGATTTGAATATGAATGAAATCTATAATCCATGATGAAGCCTTTAATGCAGAGAAAAATAGAAGTGGAGTCTTGGCAAAGAGGAAGAGTAAGAAGGCTGTTCACACCCAGAAGAAGGGTTGTTAGACTAAGGGGTACAAATTCAGGGGACTGCTTCTAGCTAGCCTTTAACATGACGTGAGGGTAAAAAGAAGAGCGCCTCCCTGCCCCCCCTCCCCCACCTCTGGCCTCCGAGTGGTCAATGCATAAAATAAGTCTAAACCAACTAAAAGTTAAGAAGCTACTTCAAAGTAATTATTAGTTTTACTAAGTATCAAAAACCCCTACGGAAATTCAAAGGAAATGTCATTCTTCATTGAATTTTATTAGGAATACAATTGGAGCAGTAAAAGACATACAAGATTGACGGTGAAATTCATTCATTCAAGTGCATAAGAAGTTATAAAATCATTAGTTTGAGAAGCACAGTAAAGAAATCATACTTTAGTGGATCAAACAACTTGGTCCAACTTGACTAACCATAATATCAGTCCATGATTGATCTTATTTATGTGTTCTCATGTTCGACAAATTACTAATGTAGAAGGCCTAAAATCACACTAACTAAAATTACAATGAAGCATAAGCAAACCAAACTCGAAGCAAAGTGACCTCATGATTACTCCCATATTGAAAGCAAATTATAAGGCCAACAATTACCAAAAGCTAGGAAAAAGAAACACACACACACATGCACATTTACTAATGCACAATTTACAAGAATGATGATGATAGATATAGGAATCTGTTTCATCTGTTTCATCTGTTGGATAATAGATATAGAATGATGATTAATTGTCAACAAAATAGACTATAAATTTAAGTTGCTTCAATAAGAAGAAATTTTCAGAATGCTCAGCTCTCAAGGTATTGCAACAATTTTAAGGTTATATTATATCTTAGGTAGAATAGCAACTTTGGCAAGAGAACAACAATACCACAAAAGGAAGATGAACACATCAACTGATGTCAAAGTAAATAGACCATGATGAAAGGCAAAGCAAAGGGAGGCCAGGGTAATTGTTGCCTCCCATGGGTTTGAAATTTCTTACATGAAGTAATCCTTTGTATCATACACCCCAATTCTTCTAATATAATACACTGGTTCCCTTGAGTTTTTGTAGATATCACAACCACTTAATCCCATTCAAAAGCCAGAGGTTTTGATAGGGTTAAGGTAATATTAATCGTACACCAGAAAAATTATTGATCTTTATCGTGAAATTTTTGCTTGCCCTATAATTTTATTTCTAGACATACTTTATCCTAAATACATATTTTCCTTCAAAGAAGTTATTGTCCCCCTAACAAAAGACCCTAGTTTATATTATTGAAAAAAAAATGTGTTCACTATAGAGAGGAGTTATACATAAAATTGGCCTAGATAGGACGGCTAAGCAAGAAGAGAGTAATTTATATGTATCATCAAATTATTTTTAAAGATATTCCAATGTTGAGATAATGAAGTTAATTAATTTCTTGACAAGGTGATTATGATAAGTTGCAAACCAAGAGTACTAATTTATATGTTATTGCTTTTAAATTTGGGTGCCCTTATATGCCCTGGCCAGGCAGTAAGAATCGTGTGACCGGGCCACTTACAAGCAAACATGTGGACAATCACTTTTGACTGGGCTTGTTTCAGGAGACGGTTTTATCAATCTATAGCTCAAAGTAGGTTTTAGCTTGATTTGCAAGAAGGTTAGTCATACTTTGATAGAGTTTACTTTTTTTTTTAATTCAAGAATATCCCAAGCAAAGTAACATACGAAGTAATACTTATGAACATACCTCAATGGCCTATGCCAATTTTGTGAGGGCAATCAGGTACTTGTCTTGAAATTGAAGCTTGTCTTTGCCTTTTCACTCACTTGCTAAGAGCATTCATCTTTTCTGCAAACAAGTTTGCATGTTTTCAAAGCATAAAGCTCCTTCATACAGATAAAAACATCTGGATCTAATGTTAACAGTTTAACTTATCAGCCATTGTCCTTGTTAATATTTTTCTTTTATGCTCTCTAATTTTGGGTTATTCAAAGCAGATAATCAAATTAATAAATTATCGAAACCCACATCTAAGCTTCTCGAAATATAGTTTTTCTGTTTGGCCATTTAATGCATTTCAAATTACATAAGCATTTTCTATGTGACCATGTTTATTAGATAATGTGGTTAAGATAGTACCACCATAGTTACTCTTCCAAAATGCACAAGCACTCGCAAACAGCCTTCTGGCACATGTAGAAAGGGTCCATTTCTACGATTGCAATATAATAATGTCCTAAATTAAAAAAAAAAAATATATATATATATATATATATATTCTACATTGATGAATTTTATTACAAGAAAATCAAAGCATTTAAAATTATGTGTATTTTCATTGTAACTCATAAAGATGATAATATAGTCGCCATATAGGGAAAGAACATTGTAAATAACAAACACAGCTGAACAGAAAGTATATGACAAAAAATTGACTCACAACTACATTTCCAAAACATTGTCATCCTGGATAGTAAATTCATTTTTGTGCTGATGGTTCGAGGGTGGAGAAGGTCTGTATATAACAACATTAAAAAGTTCATTCAGTTTCAGCTAACTATATATGAATGTTGCTGTCCTTGCATCAACTTTCTCGTAAGGTCCCACTAACTGCAGTCCAGCCATTATGTGTGAACCTAATAATGGATACAATGAGAGCTACAGCCTTGGCCACTGAGCTACCCAACAATGACAGCATGGTAAAGCCATCTGTGGGTCAATTAAAGCCATTTGTAACCAGGGTAATAGCAGTCTAACTTATGACACAATTTAGGGCAAGATCTATCTTTGGTGCGGATGAGAAAGTGAAGAAAACACTCATTTTTAAAACTTCTCATTTGTCAAGTCTTCAACGAATTTAATGCCTAGGCAACTAGAGAAGAGGGTTTATTAAAACAACAGGCTGTTTTTAATAATTCTAAGGTTTACCATAGTCTGTCAACTGGTGATGTTGGAGTTTCTGCAGCAGTTTGCCAGTGTTGAGAGGCTAAATTGGGGGCAATGGAATGCTTGCTTTCGACTTGCATTTTTTTGTTGACCAATTGTAGGCTCTTCAAGTGTATTCCAGTTTCTGGAGAGCAGATGGTGAAGCAAAGGTTCTCAGCTTCTTGGAAGACTAACCAATAAGTCCAATCATTTGTAATGCGTGACTTTCTGCATTAGGTGAAGTGAAGGTAAAATGTAGTGCTAAGGGATATCAATTCGAGAGAAAGCTTCCAGTTAGTCTCGAACGTAGGATATGTTCAAGTACACAAGGAGTAATAACTGTTATTTGTTTGACAAGAATTATATAAAACTTTAACAAAACAGCAATACAGAAGGCCTTAAATCATACCAGCTAAAATTACAATGACATCAAATTATATTTCCAATTACAGAGTACTAGTATGCTAACATGTGAACTTAGGGGCAACAAACTGTATTTGTACATGAGTTCCTTCAAAAGGAGCAACACCAAGAGAGGCTGGACACATGATACCATATTCTGGACCTCAGCATGTAATGAATTTTCAGAACTAGTCTTAACAGCAATAAATTGATAGACCAAAGTCCAAATAGACATATTTTGCCAAAAGTAAATCACACCTCAGACAATATGGGGTAATGGGCAAGAAACATACTCATGTCCCCCATGATGTGTAAGTAACTTAAGAGAGAAAGAGAGAGAGATCATGAAAATCATGATACAATGAACTTCTATCAGCTTGTTTTCATAACTTTTGTTCTAAAAAATTGATTTTTTTTTTTAATAGTATTTTAAAAGTCTAACTTTCTTTTTAAAAATAATATTTTTTGCAGAAATAATACCTCCTTATTCACATAAAATTAAAACCAAGACCTCAATTCCACCACGTAATGATTTGGTAGGAGGTACAATTTGGTCAAAAGACCATACCTTACTTTTTAACCATACAAGTTAGGCTCAAATCATCCAATAATCCTAATTCAGCTACAACCTACAAGTAACCTTTTAAGTACAAACCACTCGATATTGATCTTCATCAATTTAAAAAATCATATGCCGCTTGAGAAAGAAAACGACTTTCATATTATGTTGAACAAAATCAGTGAGCTAAGAAAGCCAAAAATATTTTTTTAGATTATTAGCAGCACATACTTGTCCATTGACATTTAAAATTTTTTTTCTAAAAAAATTTTAGAAAATTTTAACAATTAAAAGAAACTGAATTTAGCTGCATATTAAATGAATAATTTCTTTGTATAGTTTATTAGATGCCAATATATTACTTGTACTGTACATTCGCCTTATAACTTAACATTTTTTTGTTTTCTTCTAAAACAACTTAAAAGTGTTTATCAAATGACTATTTCTTTCATTAATTCTGGCTTTTCTTTTAAATAATGTCCTTTCAAATTGGATCGATACCCATGATGTGAATGAGCCAGTTATTTGAGAGAGAGAAGTGATAAAAGAACTAACAGATGCAAATGAAACAACAAAACTAAGGGAGGAGACATACCTGACATTTAAAAACACATAATAGAGAATGTTTCAATGTACCTTGGCATATTCTTAGAAGTTCAATCAAGAGGTTCTCATTTCTTTGAAAGTAGATATGGATTGAAGTCAGCATCCTACATGCAGCATCGGAGGGCAAGGCCATCATTGCTGTTGTCGGAAAGTTTACAAGCAAAAGAAGATGAGTGATTTGACCCCAGCGCCCATCTTATGAGGCTGTGCGCCGAAATATCCTTCATTGTGCTCTTCCATTCCCAGCCGGGCTTGCAAGCTGGATTTACAATGAAGTTGATGATATTTTCTGCAATCCATAAGATAAATCCTCAACAACCAGCTAACAAGATCAATATTATCTCTACAACAGATTCATCCGACTGCAAAAAAAGGAAGAGAAATAGCAATCCAATTGTGTAATCTTTATTGTATTTACTGAACCTCCTCTCCTGAAATGTAAGAGAGTTCAATCATTAATTCAGCCCATAGTAACATTTTATCAAATACTTGGAGTGTTCATACTTGGGATTATAAACATTTAAAAAAAAAAAAAAAACAAACAGTTTCAATGTTATTATAGTACCTTGGCATATATCTTTGAAGTTCAATCAAGAAGTTCTCATTTTCTTCAATGGTGGACTTGGGTTGAAGTCAGCGTCCTCATTTAGAAAGGGCTGGGCCGTTGAAGATATCGGTGTTGGGATGGTGTTGGTCGGGCGACATTGGTGTTGTATTTCCGGTACGCCAATAGGCATATCTATCCAAACACTCTTATTATTTTGGTCTACAGTTCCCTGTGTAATCTCAAGTGATCTCACGTATGAGTCATACTGTTTGTTAAGACGATGGGCTAGTTGATCTATGCTGGCTTTAGTGTTTGAAAACAGAGCATCCTCCCTTGCATCCCAAAGGATTTTCATTGCCACTGCTGCATACAGTGTGAATTCATCTTTGTTCACTATTTCTGCCAGTAATTCCATTGGGGGATCAATTATTTGTTCAACGAATTCCATTATAGATTGAGCTTGGATCATTTCGACTCGAAAACCCCATCTACCACCATACCACAATCCTTTGGCAAAGGGACAATATTGAAATAGATGTAAGACTGAATCTTCTGCTATTTCACAAAGAGGGCAATAATAGCCATCTTGAGCATTGGACAATCGGTCCAGCTTTTGCTTAAAGGGCAGGACATCTGCAGCCACCCTCGATAAAAACATCTTTAATCTTTCATCAAAACTCACGTTTATTCTTTCATGAATTCTTGTGCAGGCCACCTTATCTGCAGCGGAGTTCTGAGGAGAACATGTGCATGCTATATGGACCCCACACTTTTCTACAGTCATTTCGGCTATTTCTGGTCTATTATTTGAAAATTCAAATTGAAGCTTAACTTCAGTCCCTTCATTTAGAATTATGCCTTCCAATGAACTATCCCTTATATAGAATACCCATAGATAAGAATAAGATGATGATGATGGTTCAGTTGGAAAAAATCCAACATAAAATGAGTGCAATCCTTTATAACCATCAACGAAAATGTTGATAGCACTGTAACCTGATATATAATTCCTATACCTATCCTTCGATTGCACTTGTATAACAACACAGAAAGCAAATGATGGAAGAAGTTTCCGACTGACCGAGAATGATATGGAACTTCCACCAATTTGATGGTTGAACCATTTTGGAATCTTACTTCCTTGAATTAACACCCTTCCATCAATTTTAAATGAAAACCCCTTTTTATGAGGAAAGTCAGTTTCAGATGCATAGTCCCGGTGCGATGATCCCCTTGGACATACAATATTCCGTGGAAGCCCTACCTTTTCTGCGAACTGCATGCATTTAGCAAATTAAAGAAACCACAGTTTAGCAAATCTAGTAATATATATTTGGGAAAGTTAACCAAAATTGAATCTTTGAGAGAGATGAACCTGACTCAATAATCTTCTGCTTGATTGTGAATCCAACGAATTGCATCCTGTTACTTGTACTTCATCCATACATGATGGAAGTCTTGGAATTTTCTGAAGATTCCAGCAGTTGTCAATACAAAGTCTCTGTAATTGAGGAAATCTACTAGAGATGTCCGGGAGGGTAGTAATGTTGCTGTACATAACATATAACTTTTTCAATTTGGGGAAGCAATCAGGAATATCCAGGTTCTTTGGAAAATTTTCAAAATCACAGATATAGAGGTTCTTAAGATTTGGTAATGACGAAGGTAGAGCTAATCTTTCCGTATTTTGCCCAATATCGGGGAACTTCCAAATATCTCCACAGCCTTGGAGATATAACCTTTCAAGAGATTTCAACTTGAGATTCCTCGGAATAATTTTAAGACTTCCACATGCATAGAGATTCCAATGTTCAAGCGCTTCAAGAAGTCCAACAGACTGATGAATCTCAACTAAATTTTCACATCTTAGAAGTTTCAGCATCTTTATGTTTGGGGCAATCACCGATAAGTCAGGTAATTTGGTAATGTTTTTACAGTCGGTGAAATCCATATATTTCAAAGCTGGGAGCCGGCATCTCTGTAGAGGATGGGAAAAAAAAAATCAATAAACAAAGCTTAAAAATATAATAATTTATAAATGGTAATGGTCATACCTCAAAATGCTCATCCAATTTAATGTGGCTTCCTGGCACTTTAAGTGCAACAAGCTTTTGAAGATTAACGTTGGCTGGCAAGGAAGGTAAAGGAAACTCACTCCAATCAATTAGCCTTAACTCATTTGAAAGATATTTAACATCTTCACAAATTAAATTACGAGCTGTCAAGTATTTGAGTTTTTTCATCCTTCCAAAATCTATTTGCATGTTTCTTGGTTGTGGTAAGCACAATGTTATGCCTTCAACTTCTTCTAATCCCTAAATGGACAAAGAATTACAATAATTACATTATACAACAAAATTTACAATTATTAAGTTGTAAACAAAATAAATGTGGATAAACCTATATTTTCTTCAGCATTAAACGGAAAAAAAGAAAGAAAAGAAAAATATTCACCACAAAAGTACATATGCTTGGTGAGAAAAAGGAAAAGATAAATCAAAATAATTTATACCTTATCTGGTAGTTCGTAAGCATCTTCATAGCACAACAATCTTTTACGTTTCTCTTGTTTGATAATTTCCGAACCCATTTGTTGTATCAAGTCATGCATCGATAATTTGCCATTTTTATCAACAAATATGAGAGACTTATCTTTAAGTATTTCAATATCACAATATGGGTCATAAGAATAGCAACTTTCTACAACATCCATGTGTAATCCCTTGAGAAAACATGCAATATCAAGGAAAATATGTTGTTGAGTTTGGTCCAATCCATCGTAGCTTATTTTGAGTACTTCTAGAATATTTGGATTAAGAATTCTTTTGTACTTCTTTAATGTACTTTCCCAATAGCGTCGATCTCTTTGATACAAATTAGAGCCTATTATTTCCAAAGCTAATGGAAGACCTTTGGCGTAGCTTATAAATAGGTCTACGAGCTCTAAATAACCTTCCTTAGGCTTGTTTTCTTTGAATGCATGTTGACAAAAGAGTTCACAAGATTCATGTTTATCTAATTCCTTGAGCCTGTAGTTATAGTAGGTTAAACGATAATCTTTTCGAAGGGTAGATAGTAATTTTTTATCCATTGTTGTGATAATAATTCTACTTCCAGAAGCAAAACAATTGCGTTCACCAAGCAAATCTGTTACTTGGATTAATTTGTCCACATTATCAAGAATTAAAAGAATTGTTCTGTCTTTAGGCATTTCCATTCTCATATCGATTCTTTTAATTGTACCAAGCTCCTTCAAAGTTTCACCTCCGAAGATCCCGGAATAAAGTGTCTCTCTTAATTGGAGTTTGCCTTCATTTGTTCTTGAGTTTTCTTTAACATTCCCTAGAAAGCTGCTTCCTTCAAAGCGATATGCAATTAAATTATAAATAGCTTTGGCAATTGTTGTCTTACCTATTCCAGGAAGGCCATGAATCACTACCATACGCACATCATTTGAATCAATATCTAAAAGACAATTTATATCCTCCACACGAGAATCTATTCCAACGGGGTATTTAACATCAGATATTTTCGTGTAATTTAATTTAACTCTTGAGATCACTTCAAAAACTTCTTTGATAAAAGTAAATTGAGGGTGGCTGCCAGTTGCAAAGCATTAAAAACTTGTTAGAAAATAGAATATAAAGATGAACTAAAATTCAAAATGTTTAGCATGTGTACTATGACTAAAATATTGTTAATACAAGTTAATGGCGAGTAACTCATAGATCTAAGAACTATTAGTATGAACCATTTTTTCCTCAGCTAGAAAATCAAATTTTGGCTTTTAGCACAAAGACTCATGAAAAACTAGTTAGATAAGGAAACAAGCTTCTCGAATATCCACTTCTAATTGACAGGCACTAGCTTGAATGCATTCGTTAAGATATTTTAGGGATCGAAGTTTGGTAAACATTAGATGGGTGTGCAGTGAATTTATAATGGGTCCCAAGACTCTCCATTACATTAAAGAAAAAAAAATCTAAAATTGTAGAATTACAACTGATTTTCTTTTTTAAAGGGAAAAAAAATAGTTTTGCATTCTTTCACCAATTCCAAGAAGGCCACAAAATATTAAACCATAGAAATCTAACTAAATTGAAACAGTAAATTGTTTGACAAAAAAAAATGTTATGAGTACTGAATAATTATTGATAAGTTAATAAAACTTAAATACAAAAACTTAATAAGCAATTTTGCATCTTAAAAAACAATTTTAAACAATATATATATATATAGAGAGAGAGAGAGAGAGAGAGAGAGCGAGAGAGAGAGAGAGAGAGAAAGATGAATAAATAGTATTTAATTGAAATTGAAATATTAAAAAAAAGAAAAAAAAAACCTAAAAACCTTAAATTATATAGAGCTACCTAAAGTGGGAAAATCTTATAATTAATTGATAAGATAATTAGTTATATGTGCTTACCTTTCTATCTATCCTAACTAGCACATTATTAAAAGATATGAACTTTCAAATTTTCAAAAAATAAGGCAAAAAATAAGACTTCACTAGAGAGTTGTTTAATGTTAAATATTTTGGTGATAACAAAAATAGTGATAGAATGCATACTCTTTTGTGCAATGCCATCCACCTATATTACCGGCTTCATGTAGAGCTATCCTCCATTTTTGCACTTCCATTTTATCCTTGCACTCTGTTTCATGTTTTGTCAAAGCTTCTCCGAACTTTCCCTTTTGGTTACGTACTTCTGATGGATCCACCATATAAAAAATTGATAGCACAATTTGGCCTTTCTTTTTACACTCAAGAATTTTGACAAGTTCTTTCAAACACCAAGTGGAAAATGCGTAGTTTTCAGAGAATAAAATGATTGAAATTCTTGAACTTTCAATGGCTTCGAAAAGTTTTTCTAAAATTTTTTTACTCCTTAAGTGCTCATCATCAAGGAAGATGTTGATACCAAGATGATTCAAAATGCCTCTCAAAATATTCGTAAAATTATTGCGGGTATCCTTACCTCGAAAACTCACAAATACATCATATCTACACTGGTGGGTAAAAGAAGAAGAAGAGACTCCTTTGTTGATTGGAAAAGCCATGGTGATTTGGATAGACAGTAGAACAGATTTGAAAGGAAGAGGAGAGTTTAAGTGATGAAATTGGAATTGTAAGAGTTTAAGTGAGAATTTTCTGAATGGGTTTTTGTGAGAGAGAGAGAGAGAGAGAGAGAGAGAGAGAAATGGCAATGGTAGAGTAAAGGAATTGAATGTTAGTTAAGTTCTCGTGACTGTGAGGTCATAAGACTATATGTTAGTCTATTATGAAAATACCAGTGGTGAGAGTTGGTGGCCCAAACGCAGAGAAGACTAATGTGAAAATGCTAATTGGAAAATTGCTTACCATTCATTTTCAAACTTGGGACCCAAAAGAAAAGAGGAGAGAAATTTCTTGGGTACACGCTTATTTTTGGAGTGTAGTGTGTTACCCTTCATGCATTCTGAATTCGTATTCAAAGTTTAAAGAAAGGAGACACAATTTCTTTCTTTCTCTCTTTTCTCTCTTTCCCTTTTCTTCGAAATTTCCTTTTTCTTCTTTTCTCTCCCTCCATCACCATCATCTCTCTGTCCCTTTTTCTTTTTCATTTTTCTTTTTTGATTTCTTCTTTTATCTATATATGTGTTTTAATATTTTCTTTCTTTCTCTATTTCTTCTAGGATCTCGCTCGTTCTCACGCGTTTAATATTTATCTCTACTATATTATACGCGAGAAGTAGACAAAAAAGAATAAAGAAGCATTAAATTTGTGTATTTAAATTAATCAATATAAGTATATTAAATTTAATTGAAAAAATATTTAAAATATTACAAATTTTATTAGATAACTTTCATAAATTGAAGTTGTAATGAGTGTAATTAATAAATTTCAAGAACATACTAAACAAATATATGATTTTTTTTTTTTTTTTTTTTTTGGTGCCATATCAAATTAGAAAAATTGTAAAATAAATTTTGTAATGTCTTTCGTTTAATTCTTTTTTTTTTTTTTGAAAGGTGTTTAATTCTATTTTGAAAATAACACTATCTGTGTTTTATCATATATGTGAATATAATTTTTTTTTTAAAAAGGTAAGTTTTGTTGATTATTTATTATTGAAATTTCATTGTACTAAAAAACAATCAACACACTGCCAACTTCTCCCATACATTATCTCATCCTCATTTATTTACCTTTTTTTTTTCCGCCAAATTGTTAGAGTTACAATACACAATAAATTGGTAGCAGTAGCAGAAGTCACAGCAACAACAAGCTTTTTGTGTCTTGACTATATTTGTGATTATGCTTTTTCTTTATTAATTATATTTTTCAAATTTCAGAGTCATAGCATCACAAGATATCCAGTTGTCCCACTCAAACATATATATAATAGTTCTCCAGCTGTCCCACTGCGTGAACATTGACTCGTCACCTCCGTGAAGTGGGATAGGTGATGCAGTGCAGCGGTGGTACATTCCTAAAAAAAAGTTTTGCAGCGGCTAGGAAGAATTTTGCTGGGCCAAACCTTAGAATTTTATACATTTGTATATACTACATAATTCTTTTATATATAGGATTTTTGACTATGTGAGAGTTTGGATAGAGCTGATAGTTGCGGTGCGTTTTCTCCTGCGCGTTTTCTTTTTTTTTTTTTTTTTTTTTGCCCGCTTTTGCTGACTTTGTGGGACAAAAAATACTGTTCATGACAGTGCGTGCACTGTTCATGCACTATTCATATACTGTTTATCTATTAAAAAATATTAAAAATAGGTCTCACGATAAATTATATCTAAACGGACCCTATATATACAGCCTTGAAACTCGAGCTATATGCATAGATCCAAGTGCAAAACATGGAAATGTAAACACGGCAAGTGGAGTCGAATTTTTAAAGCACTGACAAGATGTTAAAAAAATATCTATTTTACCTCTTCAAAATTTATTTTATTTATTTTATCATTTTATTTTATAACTTACCAAACATTCTAATTTTTATTTTTACACATAACTCATTAAAATAATATAAATTATATTAACAAATAACATAAAAAATTTAATTTCTCTCTCTTTCCTCTCTCTCCAACAAACCCACATACCATTTAAAATAATAAAATTTAAGTTTACCACCCAGTTACAATAAGTTGCAAATATGCCAACTTATTGTAGCAAGGTGGCAAATTTTTTTACAACTACATGCCCGAATGAGGTGAGTTTTGAGTGAATTTGGTGGACATTCTAGCCTTTTGCCCCTAATTGTTTTTTTATTTAGCAATTTGCCCCTATTTCGAAACTATATAGGGATATGCCCCTGTTTCAATACTCGATTACCCTAAAATCGAGTTTCAATGAAATACTCGATTTGTAGAAAATCGAGTTATGCCCGATCAAACTTAAAAAAAAAAAAAAAAAAAAAAAATTTGCATGTAACTCGAGCTTAGGGAAATCGAGTTCCATGCAAAAAAATTTTACAAGTGTGATCACCCAATATTCAGGGAGACCTATAGCGGCGTTTTTAAGCCCTATAGTGACGTTTTTAAGCCCTATAGTGGCGTTTTTCTGGAAAAAATTTTTATACCAGGTTTCAGTGGCCCTATAGCGGCGTTTTTTAATCCCTATAGTGGCGTTTTTCTGGAAAAAATTTTTATACCAGGTTTCAGTGGCCCTATAGCGGCGTTTTTTATCCCTATAGTGACGTTTTTAAGCCCTATAGTGACGTTTTGGAACTCGATTTCCATTTACTCGAGTTTCATGAATTTTTTTTTTTTTTTTTTTTAAGTTTGATTGGGCATAACTCGATTTTAAACCAATCGAGTACTTTAAGTAACTCGATTTTAGGGTCATCGAGTATCGAAATAGGGGCACGCACCTATATAGTTTCGAAACAGGGGCATTTTGCCAATTAAAAAAATAAAAGGGGGTAAAATGCCAGAATGTCCTGAATTTGGTTGTAAAATAGCAACTTAAAGGGTTTTACACCCCTCAATACTAGTGATATATCAATTGTCAAATTATTACTTCGTGTTCACATCTAAACGGGTTCAATGCATAAATACACTGAATCTAATTATTGGAAAGTCACTTACCATTGTGATTCATTTTCAAACTTGGGACCAAGAAGGAAAGTGGACACAAATTTCTTGGGTATGCACATATTTTGAATTAATTTTGAAACTTCAAAAAAAGGGAGACACAATTTCTTTTATCTTTTCTCTCTCTCCCTTATCTTCTCTATCACGAAATCTCTTTTTTTTCTTCTTTTTCTCCCCCTACATCATCTCTCTGTCATTTTTTCTTTTGGATAAAAGCTAGTATTACACACTTTTTTTCTCCACTCACAAGCAACTATGCCTCTGTTTGGATACCACTTAAAAATGAAAATTATTTTACTATTCAGCTTATTTTTGCTACTATTCATAAGCTCTACTACACTTTTTGGTATTATTCATGGGTCTCATTATACTATTTCAACTAACTTTTACCTTTATCTATAGTACTTTCAGTAATAAATTTTCAGTTTCAGCAAAATAAGCGGTATCCAAACTGACCCTGCATTAAAATTGTAGCAAAAATTGTGTGTGCTAGACTTTCTCAAACAAGTGAGATAAGTAGTGGACCCACCTGAAAATTTTAAAATTACATGGCTCTGCATTGAGAGCATCCTATAAATTATTTTGGAGTGAAAAACTATAGCAAGCTGTGCATTTCATGGGCCATTGCCTAGTATAATGTAATTCTGACGACCTTTCTAGTCAATTTGGGCTTAAAACAAGCTTGTAAGATGATCTCTTCTATAATGTTTCTTCATTCTTAAGACAACCTTATCCTACAAACCCTGCACCCATAATTAATTGAATCCTAAGCCTTCACTTTTTAACGAAACAGAACTACCATTAAGTCCAAAGATTTTCAATCTCCTCCGTGGATATATGGTAATGGTATATTGATATTTTATTCTATTTTATTTTATGTTTTCAATAGTTTGGGGTTTAGGGGATTCGAGAGAGCCTTAGCTCAACCGACATCTCCGGATATTTCTAATAAAAACATTTTGGGTTATGTTTTGTTTTCCTAATCCATAATTTATAATGTTGTGTATGAATTAAGCAGATTAAAATTAATTAATTAATTTTAATTTTAAATTTCCAAATATCAAATTTAGTGTGGTCACTAAATTAGATCTTGCCAAAATTTCGCTAGGCCAGATAAGAGCCTACAAATGCTTGAGGTATTGACTAACTATTTCAACAACAAGCCAACCTCCAACCAGCCCAAATTAGGCCTGCTAGTTTAACATCACAAGACAAATTTCGTCATGTCCAAACTTGGTTAGTTACGTGACTTACGTCTGAAGGGGGAAAAAAATCAAAACAAATAGTACCTTCCTAATATTAGGGAACTAGACATTTTGGGCAAGAGAATGCCTCATCCTCATGACACATTGATGTTCAAAGGACAAAACACCTATAACATCACAAACATCGCTTTTTTATTCATCAATAACAGTTTGCCATGTATGATTTGTAGTGAAAATGTTGTGTTCTTAACTTTACTTAATGCCTAAAACCTCTAAATTAAAGGCTAATTAACCCTTGGAAACCCTCAAATATAGGAATCACAAAGTCTGCATCTATATATGTGAAGTCCAACAAAGTTAAAATTGACTGAAAAAAAAAAAAAAAAAAAAAAAAAAAAAAGGTTACAAGTTACAACCATTGAGTCCAATTTTCTTCTTTCAAAATGAGTGTAGCCATGGTTAATAGCTCCACAGTAATGGGATTCATCCAAGACACAAAGAAGTTCAACAATTGCATCAATGAATGTTTTGAGATGCTAGATATTGATGGTAATGGTAAGCTTTCAATAGAATTGCTTTATGGGGGTCTTCATAAACTTTTGTCATTGGAAAACAATACCAACCAAGAGGTAAAGATCAATAATCTCTATGAAGTAATTTTCAAGAGGTTTGATAAGGATGAAAAAGGTTTTATTGATCGAATGGAATTTGAGTCTCTTATTAGGGAGCTCATGCAAGCCATGGCTCGTGGAATTGGTGATTTGCCAGTTCTAGTGGCTCTTGAGGAACACATTCTGCTTACGAAGGCTGTTCAACATGAAGTGGCTAGCTTGAAGGAAGGTAGTCGAAAGAATAAAAGAAAGAGAGAAAAGAATGGGCTTCGTGATATATGCCTTTGTTGTCATAAATTGGAAACTAGCTAGCAACAAAAAAACGTAATAGCAATTTTGGGTTTTTTATTATTTTTATTATTTTGCTCCTAATAGAAACGTAATAGCAATTAGTTTTGTAAGTTTTAAATATTTATGGGACAAAATTGCTAAATGCCCTTTTTGGACAAACTAAGCAGCGTTTTGCCTTACTTTTCAAACTAATTAGAGAAATGCCCCTCTTTTGAAAATCGATTTTCTCAAAATCGAGTTAGGCCCTATAGCGGCATTTTTAAGGAGTCTATAGTGACGTTTTCAGGACCTATAGTGACATTTTGTAACTCGATTTATATGAAATCGAGTTATAGGTAAAAAAAAATTTAAAAAATTGCCCATAACTCGATTTAATGGAAGTCGAGTTAAAAAACGTTACTATTGGTCCTGAAAACGTCACTATAGGTCCTCAAAAACGCCGCTATAGAGCTCCAGAAATTTTTTTTTTTTTTTTTTATAACTCAATTTTGAGAAAATCGAGTTTCAAAAGAGGGGCATTTCCCTAATTAGTTTGAAAAATAAGGCAAAACGCTACTTAGTTTGTCCAAAAAGGGCATTTAGCAATTTTGTCCATATTTATGTGATAATTTTTTTTTTTGATGGGAAATGTATGTGCTAATTGATACACTACACAACTTAATGCATCAACATCTCTAGAATTATTGTATTTACACATATCTCTAGTTTCGTGAATTTACTCCTTAGTTTTTTATTATTATTTTTTAAAACCCTATTTTGATTAATCCCACGCCCTCACTAGTGATCAACAAAATAATAATGAAGAAGGTTATACTTATGCATAATCAAATTATGAGTTAAGGCATTCTCAAAAAAAAAAAAATTATGAGTTAAGGCATTCTCAAAAAAAAAAAAAAAAAAATTATGAGTTAAGGCTCATGAATTATAAGCAAGGCATCACACAGTCCATGACGTTCTCGGTCTCAACTCTCAAGGAAGTATATGATTTGTGACATATCTGATACTAAATTATAGCATAAGATTTACCAATGTAAAAATTTCTAGTTTACACCCCCAATGTTTATTATGCAACCAAATTTTTAATTAAGTAATGATTTATCTAGCCAAGAGCCTTGTAGCCAATTTTGGATTTCTGTTATTATTCCAATGAAGATATCTAGGGGTTTAAATCTCTCATTCCCAACTATAGAATCATATTTAAAAAATTATTGATTTATCTCAATTACGTGATCCACACAAGTAATTATTATTTACTACAATTTAGCGTATGACAAATCATCAAACAAGAAATATAAAAACTATAACATAGGAAAATTTGGTAACGCAGTAAAAAACTGATGAAAATCTCTTCAAACATTTAAACGACTCCAAGGACACAAATAGTCCAATAGAAAATCTACTATGAAGGAACAATTACAAATAATCAGGACTCAAAACCCTTACTATTTCTAACTATGTCGCTTGAGCAAGCGTTGAGCAAACATTTTGTTTGACTTATATGATCGCTCGAGCAAGTCCTTAATTCACTCAAGTTAAACTTTTGAAACTTGGGATCTCAAGAAACTTATGACTCAAAACTTTCAATAATATTACGAAAATACCCATTTTCACATACAATTTCACAACTCACTAACTTGTATGAATGTAAGTGGTCAATAAAAAGTGATGGGTCCATATAATGAGTGGAAGAAAGTCAAGGATACAACAAAATATCACAACATTTTCACAATTAGAGGTGGCGCCACATTCATTGTAGGGGGCTTCATTTAAATCCCATTTTAATTTCTTTTTTGTTTTGACCCCCTTAAAATAAAAATTTGAACACCTTGTCCCTAAATGTTTTTTAAGTCTAGTTGAAATAAGTTTGAAAATGATCATCTTAAAAAAAAAAAAAAAAAAATCCAAAAACAAACCAATTTAATCTAAAATCTAGGGAAAAAAGGTAAGTCCAACAACAAAAGTAGAATTCATTGATCTTAAATCTCAAGAAAAACCCATATAAATCTTAATAAATTTGAAAGAAATATAACTCATAGGATTAATAATGAAGCTATATATCATGCAACAATTTCAAAATATGAAACCTTGTAGAAGATAATTGTAGCACCTCATGTATTCGAGTAACTCTTTTTTTGTGGTGTCGATATATTTAAGTTCTCTTTTGTTTTAGATTATGTATAATTTATGTTTCTTATTAAATCTCCCAAAAAAAAAAAAATCCTGAAGCGGCCACTATTCACAACCCCTTTGTTTTTAGTTGAGGTAGGTCTAAGTGTAATATTTTATTATTTTATTTTAATCTATGATGGGTTGACACCTTAGTTGTTCTGAAAAATGTTGCAATCATAAAACAACTACTATAATTAGCAAGCAGAAATTTCCAACACTCACAATTGCAAAAATTAATAAATTGTGAAATTGGGTGTGCCCTACATTTATTCCAAAGCCTACCTAACTAATTTGTAACAATTATCACACTTTTTTGGCACAATAATATGCAACACAAAACTAATCCTCTTAAATATAATTATGGAAAATGGTTATTGTTAAGTTTTAGACCCTTGTAAAATACAATATGTTTAACCTAATTTATTAGCCAAGTGGTTACTTAGGTTAATTATTCAGATCTAGTTTAAAATTGAGATTTACAGTCAAGAATATCACTTTGTAGTAAATCTAACACAGTTACCAAATTGGACTCTAAGCTTCTTAGACTTCTTTGATTTGGATCTGCTCTCACATGAACCTCTAGTTCATGTCTTGATCTTCTGTACACTTGATAGCTAAAGGCTTAGCTGCAACTTTACTCCACCGGTACCAGCAATATAGATTTGATCTTTGGTAGATGCCTAATAGAGTTAGAAAGTACAAAACTTCACAGATTTCATAAGAGTAACTCTTAAGAGTTGAAAAACGTGTATTAAGGTTTTCCTTTTACACCCAATAATGTTGGACTCAAACCCTAAACGTTTCACAAGGCTATTAGGCCATATTTAAAATTCTGCAAGATCGCAATACGATTGAGCTTGACAGATTTTGAATTCTTCATTCTGCAGCTTGCACGTTCTTGAATCTTGACTTGTATCAACTTGAGTATTGTCTATAACACTTCAAAGACCCTAAGATCTAATCCTAGACAAGTTTTTGTTCTCGATTTGCCAATATATAACATATTTAGAACCTAAACATTTATGACTAAAATATTTAGAACCTAAAAGTTATATCACAATTTTACAAAGTTTTGAATTTGAGTCACATAAGAAGCATTGTCTCCCATTTGGTTCATAATCTCTCAACACCCTCCACCCCAAAAAAAAAAAAAAAAAAAAAATTACATAACCACAGTAGGTCTAATTAATTAAAACAAAAATGTAATGTCGTCTATCATATATATATGTGTGTGTGTATTTGTTGATTAACAAAGAATAATAACATGATTCATAGGACATTGCGTTTGTTTGTGGATTGTTCCATATGTGGTAGTAAGGATGATTATAAGACTGTAGACAGGGAAAATTCCTGACCTATCACAAGCTGACACGTCACACTACCAAGTCCACAAAATACAGCCAATTACAAAACGCCACGTATTGCTGCTAGGTTTTGCTATCACTACTCAGAAACCAACAGAAATTTGCCAAGTGTCATGCAAAAACCAATCACGCATCAGCGCACGTGTAAGCGATGACATAATCAGCCTCGCACGTGTAAGCGATGACATAAGCGGACCAATCAAGCTGTGACATGTGTCACCAATCAGAATCCGCCACGTGTCGCTCACCCACCTCCAAACTCCTATAAATAGAAGTCTTCCTAAGGCATTACAGAGAGGGCTGGGAGGAGGACACCAAGCCATCTGAAGCACAAGCAGCATTAGAAAAGACATCTTGAGTTCAGAAGTCCAAAAGCTCTGCTGGAATCAAGCCTCGAAGCCTCCGGCAACTTCAAGAACTTCAACCTTCAAATACGAAGAACATTCAAAGCAGAATCATCCAAACTACCTGCCTAGATCTCAAAGTTCACTGGAATCAAGCTCAAAAGCCTCCAGAAACATCAACAAATCACAAATTAGTGAAGCTCTACGGATTCAAGCCTCTAAAGCCCCGAAGAACTTCCACCACAAACCTTCGAAAACGAAGAACGTGAAGAACAAAGGATTTCTAACAAGCTCATAGCCAGAGATTCATTGTAATTCCGTTTCAACAATCTTCAATCCATCCTTCAACCAAATTGAAGGATATTTTGTGTTCAAGTCAAAATCACATTACCACAATTCTAATTAACAAATCTTTTAAGGAGATCGAATCAGAGGATCATACTTTTGTAATCACAGAGAATGTACCACACAATCATCAATACAAATTCGCATTTGTGAAACTATTTTACTTGTTTAACTCATTTCGAACCGAGAAATTTAGTCGTCCACAAAGACATCGTTATGCTCTGTAATGTTCCTGTTCATGCATAAAATTCGATTTCAAAAGAAAAAATAATTATTATTTGGCAGGAAGAATAGGGAATAATACGAATAGAAATTGGTTGTTTAGTGAAAAGACCATTTCATCAAAAAAGAAAAAAAAGTGAAAGGATTATTAGATCTTATGGTTGTTATGGAGTGATTGAAATGATTTTCATATCAAAGAAAGCATTCCCAACTGTTGTCTATAGTATCATTGAAAGAAACTAGGAAAGTCATTCAATAAATAAATCAAATCTGCTAATTAATCTTTCTTTGGATTCCTAATGTAGAGTTAGAAACAAGTGTTAGCAAAGTCACTAAATGGACTCCTATTGGCAATTGGATTAAACTAAAGTTTTAATGGTTTGGAGGGTCCTGAATCTTATTCCTTGAGATGGAAGAGGCCAAAGGGAAATGGAGAGCCCTATGTCTATTTTCAACTCTCACAGGGGTCAGGGGTGGATTCCAGCTTATAAGAGCCAGTGAAGTAGAACTACAAATAGAAGTTGACAGGAACATAGTTACCTAAAGTTTGTACTAGTTTTTTTTTTTTTTTTTTTTTAAATAATAAATAACTTTGTACTATCTAATTGATGATAGATATAGTAGAAATCCTATAGTTCAGGCTGATATGCATAGTCAGATTTTTCAAATATATTTATGGGGAAGGTAACCAAGTTTTGACTATTTGGCTAGGGTTAGTACATTCATTGACAAATGCAATTATGTGGGATTTCAATTTCGTTTATAATCTATGAGGGTTGTATTTTTTAATATTTTGGGTCTGTGTGCATCGATGGCAATGGGATTATTAAAAAAAACCTGTCCTATATACCCCACCCTAATGGGCTGGTTAAAAGTTTGAAAAATGGAAGATAAATTATGAGGTTACATTATCATACTTGTAAGAGAGTGAATCATAGCCCTCGACCCTCATCATTCCCCTCTTATTGCACAGCAGTAGCCATGATTAACTCTTTTGCCTTTTTAATCTAAATTTCTTTTTAAATTGTGTAAAATGTAAATACATATCTTGGTTTTTGGGTCAAAATCAAACTTACTGTTTGATCTTCTAATTTGAAATTAGAAGCTCCTAAAATTTGAGAAATATTCAAATTAATTTTATCTGCCTAAATTTTCTTCTCCTTCCATTGTGAAAATGCATGAGGAAAAAAAATCTTTAATTAAAATTTAATTTTACATTTTAATATAAAAAAATTAATCACAAAGAAATGAAAATTTAGATGGAATGATCAAATTTGGTATTTCTCAAAGTTGAGGTTAATTTCTAATTTCAACCTAATAAGTTCAAGGGTTAATTTGACTTTAACCCAAAGATCTAGGAATGTTTTGTATTTTGTCCTATTAATTAAATTTACACAGTTTGAACTAATTTTTTTTTTTTTTTTTTTTTTTAAAGACCAGTTAGATGTGAGTATCAAAATTTTCATGTGAACTTGGGCATAGTAATTTTATGAGTATGGAGGGAGGCTTTAAGTCGCGGAGTAATGAGAGGAACGGAGAAATCCATTTTACTCCATTATCATCCTTACTCATTGTGGGTTCTTATTTTAGACAGTACCCAGGCCTAGGTAGAAACAAGGATCCTGGGCATTATACTTGTGGTTTGGTGGACTGAGATTGGTTCACCGCAATTGTGTTGGGCTGACTACGAACCAAGTTCTGCACAAAACATGATTCCTACAATACATACAAATTTATACATACAAAATATATACGTATTGTATAGTAAGGAAATAGTAAAGGAATAATAAAAAGGTAAATAAGACATCAGGGATTCTAAGAATGATAAATAATATTTCATTATTTTTTTTTTTAGTTTTAGTACATTGGGTCCTTTCTCAACTAGGATATGTCACAAGGTTCAAATAAGTTCAAAACTAGCAAACTTAGATAGCTCTTTATAGGCTTCTAAGACTTGTGAGGTTTGAATCCCTTTGAATCCAAGTGTATCATCTAGTGTCTATCTCAGGATCCCTCACAGTGATTTCCCTCTTTTCTCCTTTTTTGAATTCTAAAGAAGTTTTTCAAATGATCTTTTTACTCTAATTCTCTATTGCTGACTGGTTTTGCTTATGGCTTCACCCCCTTTATAGTACCTTCCTAAGGTTTTTGGTATAATACTGATTCCCTCCATTTGCTGCCTTAGGTATCGTAACCAATGTTGTGTCAGCAACATTGATGGCTAGTCATTTCCTTATTTTCTCACTATTTTCCCCTTTTGAGGTTTTCCCCCAAAAAGTCCCAAACTGACCTTCCTCTTTTGGGAGATCTTAAGAGCTGATTTTCAATCTTTTCTTCTCAAAGTTTCTAGATGCTCCTTTTCAGACTCACCTTTTTGGCTACTTCACCTTTCGCCATTTCCTCTAAATGGGCAGATTCCTCCCTATCAAGCTGAAAGATCCCCAGCCACCTTCCTTCATGGTCCACCTTCCTGCGTTGCCCGAGGTACCAGGCTTCTTTTCATGAAGTGCTGATTTCTAAGTCATCATCCTTTTTCTGAACCATGGGTGGCTAATGGGACATGCCTATCTTCGTTCCTTGTGTCCATAAGCATGCTCCCTTGAGTTGTCCAAATCCTAGTTGATCCATTTCTGCATTTCCTGAGGATCCTAGGTTTCTGGGAGTCCCAAGATATCCTGGTCCAGTCCCTTTTTAGGCTCCCTAGAAAATTTTTCTCACAAAGGCTGGGCTGAGCTTCTTTTTTCCTTTTCCTTTCTTTCTAAGGCCCAAAGCTTGCCCATTCAAGACTTGGGCCTCCTCTTGCTTATTTTAAGTGGGCCTTGGTTGGCAGATTGGGCCTTGCCTTTCTTTGAGGGCCCCCTGGGTTTTAGATTTCAATATTTGTGATGTTTTGGGCCTCAAAACAATACTTGTGATATTTTGGACCTCAACACTCATGTTTCCCTGAATGGTTGTGTGATTAATTTTACTCATACCAAACCTGCCCGCAGAGGAAGGGAATCTTAAATTCCTAACTTTTGTTTTGATTATCAATTCGACCTTTGATAAATAAATATATCTTAATTATATTTCATCTTTGGGGAAGAAAGAAAGTTGGTCCTTACATTTTGGCAAAGATTTAGAAAAAAAAAAAAAAAATCAATATTAAGAACCAGTATCGGCTACCATAAATGATGGAATATGTGTTACCTTTGCAAATATTTTTTAGGGTAAATTGCAAATTACACCCCTAAAATTTAGGGGTGATTGGATTTTACACCCCGAAATTTCAGAATTTGGATTTTACCCCCTGAAGTGTGGCGATGTTTGGATTTTACACCCTGATATTTCAGAATTTGGATTTTATCCCTATATTTTGGGAGTGTTTGGATTTTACTCCCTAAAGTTTTGGGGTGTTTGGATATTACACCCTAAAGTTTCAGAATTTAAGGGTGTAAAATCCAAACAACCCTAAACTTTAGGGGTAAATTTCAAGTTCTGAAACATCAAGGTGTAAAATCCAAACTCCCTAAACTTCAGGGGGTAAAATTGAAATCCTAAAACTTCAAGATGTAAAATCCAATTACCCTCTAAATTTTAGGAGTATAATTTGCAATTTACCTTATTTTTTTATTTTCTCAAAAGAATTTGCAATTACCACGGCAAAAAGTAGAGAAGAAATTTTGAAGTGCAAATCTCATGATAGATGAGCATAGCCTGATAGTTACACGTAAATATGGGGATTTGCCGGATATGTTTAGAGTATCCACATCAGTGGGTGCAAAGTCTTACAAAATGCAAAAAACTCTAGATTTTACATATTTTGGCCAAAAAAAGGCCCACATCAGTGGGTGTAAAAATGTGCATAAATGCACAATTGCTATAGTAACCGTGCATATATGCATAGTTACTGTAGCACTTGCATTTAATATTTTAGTAATTTTTTCTCTCTCTTTGTCTCTATTGCTCTCACTCTTACCTCACTCTCCCTCTCACCTCACTCTCACTCTCCGTGATCAACATCAAACCACTGCCGCACGAAGAACTCGCCTAATCAACATCAAACCGACGACAGAGAATGACGATAACTGGAAAAACAAAACATTAAGGCAAGTTGGGTCACCTTCTTCCTTGGTCCTAGATTCTGTTCTGGTTCTCAAACCTCAATCCTTCAAAACGACCCAGTTTCGCATCCCAGAACGATGAGGGGTCAAGGTCAAAGACCTTTCCATAACGTCTTCGCATGGCGTGTTTTTCGAGAATATGGCGTCGCATGGAGCGAGGTGGAGCACCGATTGCACCGCTGTGTATGAGTGGGTTTTGGCTTGATGATTTGGCTTTCAGATTTAGTGGGTTTCGGCTTGAATGGGTTTCTGATCTTGAGTTGGTTTGATCTTGAATGGTTTTCTAATCTTGGGTTGGTTTGATCTTGAATGGTTTGCCGATCGGGTAGTGATGATGATGGTGGTTGGGTCTGAGAGGGAGAGAGAGGCAGTGAAGAAAATAATAAAAAATGGTAAGAGAATGAATATTTTATTGAATAAATGTGTAGAATAAATAGACTAATGTGGGTGTTTTGTAAAATTAGATGTGTAAAATAGAAAAAGTATGTTTCTTTTGTGCAAAATAGAAGAAAAATTTACACCCACTGATGTGGATGCTCTAACATTGTGCAACCCAAGTAATCTTGGAAGTTGGAATTGGATATATATAGAAAACCACGCTAATGCTCTATTTATAGTCTCTATTCAAATATAAATATATACATATATATATATATATATATATAGTTTTTTTGGAGAAGAGTATTCAAAACTATTTGATTCCCCAACAGTGAAACATCCCCCCGTATGCACAAAATCAGCCATATATAAAAGATAAGAATCACGTGCATTTGTAAATGGAAATATAAATTCGTGATTCGTGAATCCAAATTAAGATTTCAAGGAGGCCTCAACCTTTCTTTACATTCTCTATAATCTATATGCATGCATTATAATTATAATAATTTTGGAGCACCCAATGTGCATGGCGTGTGAGTGTATTCCCTTATCTTATCCTCCTTCCTCTATATGTGTGTGTGTGTTTCTCAAAAAAAAAAAAAAAAAAGATATCAATTAGATACTACTACATATGTGTGGTCCCTTTTTAATAAGAAAAACAAAATTTATGTATCTTTTGTTAGGTCTATTGAGAGATCAAAAACAAAATTATTGAAAGATTTTACATAAGAATATTTATATACACACACATCTTAACAAAGTATATTAAAAAAAAAAAAAAAAAACCATTACGCTTGTTTGGCATGGACACCTCTCTCTACTTCTTTCTTTCTTTTTCTTTTTTTTTTCCTTTTCAATTATTTAAAAGGAGGAACTCGGGAATGTTAGATCTAACTTGTTATATGTGTTGGTTTGGACATTGGATAAGGCTTCTAATATTTTGTTAAAAATAAAAACACAAATGATGATAATTATTCGTGTGGGGTATATCTGCAATGTTTCAATAGGCTTTAAAAAATAATATTCTGAATAATGTCGGTTTTCTAATACAACAAACCTTTTTCTGGGTCCAACACCAACACCTGATATTCAGAGTTCACCAATACTTGAGGCAATTTTTAACACCCAACGCAATAGTTTTTGGTTTGACGTGGAAGAAATCGAATCTAGGGATGGCCATACCCATTGGGTAATGGATATCCAACCCTACTCGATCCAATTATTCTGGGTAATACCTAGTTCTTAATGGGTAGAAGGTAATTGGGTAGGGTTTGGATATTATCCAAATATTTTGGGTAGGGTTTGGATATTACCCATTTACCCATTATTACCCATTTAACTAATTAGATCTAACTCAAACCCAACTCAACCAAATTATTATGGGTAAACCTCAATTCACCTAATTACCCAATAATCAAAAGTACCGAATTGCTCCTAAAACTTAAAAATGACCAAAATACCCCTGAAAACTAAAAATTACCAAAATACCCTATAAACCTAAAAAATGACCAAAAGACCACCAAAACCTAAAAATTACCAAAATAACCCCTAAACCTAAAAAATGACCAAAAGACCACTAAAACCTAGAAAATGACCAAAATACCTCCGAAACTTGAAAATTACTAAAATACCCTCAAAACCTAAAAAATGACCGAAATACCCCCGAAACATAAAAAATGACCGAAATACCCCCAAAACCTAAAAATTACCAAAAAACCCCTAAAACATTAAAAAAAATTATCGAAACACCCACAAAACCTAAAAAATGACCAAAATAACCCCTAAACCTAAAAAATGACCGAAAGATCACTGAAACCTAAAAAATGATCAAAATACCCCTGAAACCTGAAAATTACCAAAATACCCTCAAAACCTAAAAAATGACCGTAATATCCCCAAAACATAAAAAATTACCGAAATACCCCCTGAAACCTAAGAATGACCAAAATACCCCCCCCATAAACTTAAAATTACCAAAATACCCTCTAAACCTAAAAAATGTTTGAAATACCCCCAAAACCTTAAAATTACCAAAATACCCCATAAACATATAAAATGACAAGAATACCCCGGAAACCTATAAAATAACCAAAATACCCCCCTAAATCTAAAAAATGACCAAAATACTCCTAAAACCTATAAAATTACTAAAATACCCCGAAACCTATAAATTGACGAAAATGCCCCTAAAACCTATAAGATGATAAAAATAGACCCAACCCTAAAAAATGACTGAAATAACCTCGAAACCTAAAAAATGACTGAAATAACCTCGAAACCTAAAAAATGACCAAAAGATCCCAAAACCTAAAAAATGACCGAAATATCCCCAAAGCTTAAAAAATAACCGAAATACCTCCAAAACCTAAAAAATGACCAAAATACCCCTGAAACATAAAACATTACCCCTGAAACCTTGAAATTACCAAAATACCTCTGAAACCTATAAAATTACTGAAATAGCCCCAAAATATAAAAAATTTTGAAATACCCCTAAAACCTAAAAGAAAAAGACAAAAATGCCCTCGTAATCTAAAAAATGACCAAATAACCCCAAAACCTAAAAAATTACCAAAATTCCCTCAAAACCTACAAAATGACTGAAATATTCTTAGAACCTTTAATCTTGACAAAAATACCCTCGAAACATCCAAAATACCCCAAACCTTTATTTTGGTAATTTAAGAGGTTACAGATGTATTTTGGTCATCTTACATGTTTAGGGGTATTTTAGTCACTTTAAAGGTTTCAAGGGTGTTTTGATCATTTTAGATATTTTCTGAGGGTATTTGATTGTTTTAGAGGTTTTGGGCTATTTTGGTTGATTTATAGGTTTTGGGGTCTTTTTAGTAATTTTAGAGGTTTGGGGTTATTTTTTAGCATTTCAGAGGTTTTGGGCGTATTTGGTCACTTTACAGGTTTATGGCGTATTTTGGTCATTTTATAGGTTTAAGGGTATTTCAGACATTTTTTAGGTTCATGGTGTATTTTTACCATCATATAGGTTTTAGGGGCATTTTTATCATTTTATAGATTTCAGGGGTATTTTAGTCATTTTATAGGTTTTGGGGGTATTTTGGTAATTTCCAAGGTTTATGGGGTATTTCGGTTAATTTTTAGGTTTCGGGGGTATTTTGGTAATTTTTAAGTATTGGGGGTGTTTTAGTAAGTTTTTAGTTTTCGGGAATATTTTGGTCATTTTTTAGGTTTAGGGGTTATTTCTATCATTTTTTAAGTTTCGAGGGTATTTTGGTAATTTTTAAGTTTCAAGGGTATTTCAGTTAGTTTTTAGGTTTTGGAGGTATTTTTGTCATTTTTTAGGTTTAGGGGGGTATTTTTGGTAATTTTATGTTTCGGGGGGTATTTCAGTCAAATTTTAGGTTTCGGGGGTATTTTGGTCATTTTTTAGTTATATGAGGTATTTTGGTAATTTTTGGGTTTCAAGGGCATTTTGGACATTTTTAAAGTTTCGTGGGTATTTAGTCATTTTTTAGGTTTGGGGGGTATTTTGGTAATTTTCTAGGTTTGTTGGGTATTTTAATAATTTTAAGTGGTTTTTGAGCATATTTAGTGATTTTGGGGGTATTTTGGTCATTTTAGAGATTTCATGGGTATTTTGCTTATTTTAGAGATTTTGAGATATTTTGGTCAGTTTAGTGGTTTTTGAGCATAATTAGTGATTTTAGAGGTTTCATGGGCATTTTGCTCATTTTAGAGATTTTGAGGATATTTTGGTTTTTTTAGTAGTTTTTGAGCATATTTGGTGATTTTATAAAAATTGGGTTTGGGTAGGGTATGGATATCCATGGGTAAACAAACTGGGTAACAATTGGGTATGGATACTAATTGGATAAGGTAATTGGGTATCAATGGATAAATTAATTGAGTTGGGTATACCCATACCCTACCCATACCCTACCCATGGCCATTCCTAATCGAATCTGACCATAGAATTATGGTTGGCACATGTTAGGAAAAATCATAGAACCTAAGTTCATTCAGATAAGATTAAAACTAAAATATTCGTTTTTGTTAAGAGAGAGAATTTTACATTTGGGGTCCATGTTGTAAAGAAAGACTAGAAATAAATAAAGTCATTCAGGCAAAGTATACTATTGAATAGGACCAAAAAAAAAAATTGAAGGTGATTAGTTGTTGAAATTCAACCAAAATACTAATATGCAAAAAAGAAAGTTAAGGAAACCAAAAGAAAGTACCCTTAGTATAAATTCTATAAAGAACTTGGCCTAGCAAACATAAATAAATAGAAAATAATTGTCTTCTAACGAGTTTTGTTGCCTGATTGATTAAGTCTGGCTGTGAGAATTGTTTAAATATGGTATATGCTTTGTCATGTATGTATTATCCAAAAACTACATCCAACAACACTGAACTTATTATTATCTCCCCTGAAGTTCTTCCTTGAAACCCACTCAATGAGTGAAGTGAAGCTAGCAACAGTACAAAAGTAGTTGTGGGGGGCCATTTCCTTTTCCCAATGACCCATCATCTATTCCCTGCCCTTTTGCGATGGCAAATAAAAAGAAGGAAACATTAAAAAAGGGCATGAAGCCCTTTCAAAGCAGAAAAGAAAATCACAAAAAGTCATATGTACTTAATTGTGACAGGGAAACCCCAAGTGCAACCCAGCTCATTCCCATGCCCATATGTAAGAGAGAGAGAGATGGCATGAACTTTGAAGACTGAAGCCCCTTCAAAGGCGCAAATTATGTATAGCCAACAAGAAAGAAACTGTGTGTAAGGCTCAGCAACTAATGCTGATGATTGTCATAATGGAAGCCTCATACGTTCACATCATTCAAAAAAAAAAATATATATATATATATATATATGTATACACACCGATGGAATTTCAAGTTATGATTTTTGCTTTATTATGATTTATCTTTATTTTTAGTTTAAGATATCAATTAGTTTTTGGCATAGAAAATGTTTTAGATCTTTTAATCAATTGATAAAATATCTTACCAATTCAACTAATTAGAACTCACCTCCCTATTGTATATAATTGTATGTACATGTCATCAATTTCAAGATTAAATGTAGATATCAATAAAAAGAAATATAGACATCTCATATAACAATACGAACATCATTTTTAAACCACCGCACATCCTTGGTGCGATGATCACTTCACAAGTATAAGTGCTTGTGGGATGTGGGAGGAAAAGACCGGTGTTCAAGTCTCTAGGAGGGAGCTTCACACATATATACACATAGATTAGGTTAGAGTAGAATTTCTATCTTATAAAAAAATAAAAATAAAAAACATTTTTACGGATGGTACATCAATAAATGTGAGAAGTGGAAACAATTATTGAAGCCAAAAAACCTACAAAATAAAACTAATGTGCTTTTGGTTTAGGGGTTTTTTTGCTTTATAGCTTATTTCTTTTGTAATTGTAATTTTTTTCAAATATAAATTTTTTGTCCATTTTTAGTATTCTATTTTATGTTTTAACCATTGGAGTATGGCACATATTTGATTATATTCCTTTCTGAGCTTTGGTTTTTTTTAGAAGGAAAAAAAAATGTGACAATTTATGATTAATTTGAACATAAATTAGAATACTCAAAATTAATAAATAGATTTTATTTTAATAAGCCTTTTAAAAAAAATTAAAAAAAAAGGGAAAAAACTTGTTACAGACACTTCCCTCAAAGACAACAATGTCCAAAGAGGTCATGTACCCACCAACATTAATACCAAGCAAACCCTCCAAAATCTCTCTTTTAAAGTACTCCAAAACCCAAACTATCTCCTCAAACACACGTAAGTCACTTAGCCAAGAACCACCTCTCTCTCTATCTCTATCTCTAAAGTCTGGCTAAATGTTTTGAGAAACAAACACATTATTAATTAGACACCATGATTCCAGAATGTTTTAGCCAACCCAACACAGTCTCAAGCAACAACACCTCTAATCATCAAGTACCTCAAAACCTGATAACTTGCATATACCAAACTCATCTCTGCAACTCACCAACTTATCTCACACTCACTTGGTCCAAAACCCCCTTCCCTCACCACTTACGCCACTGACTCTTTCTCCATCACCATCTCTCTCAACCCATCAACTTTCTCATTCTTCAAATCTCGCCCAGGCTCCAAGTCCATCTACTTAACCCACCACCACTACGAAAGAATCAAGCTTTACTAGGACTTCACTCGGTCTGAGTTCACTCGCAACTCGGCCGAGCCCGACTCGGGATTCTACGTTGCCATCTCTTGCAATATCAAGCTTGAGTTTTTTTTTTTGGTGATCTTCATGACGAGTTGACTCGGCGATCCAGGTTGGCCTTGACTCGCCAACTCAGTGAGCCAACTCTGTTGTCTAGGCGGGAGCACGTGTTTGGATGCAAGATTATGTATCCCGGGCTCAATTCTTGGGAACCAAACATGAGATTGGAATTGAGTGTAGTGAGGGAGTGCTCAAAGTAAAAGTAGACGGTGAAATTAGGCTTGTTGTAAAAAGGTTGGCATGGAAATTTAGAGGGAATGAGAAAATTTACGTGGGTGGCATTGAAGTGGAATTTTTTTGGGACGTGTTTAATTGGGTCAATAATATTAGAACTAGTAATAGTAATAACAATAATAGTGGTACTAACGGAATTGGGCATGGTGTGTTTGTTTTTCAAGTTGGTGATGGTGGGGTGTGGCCAGAAATGGTAGGTCCAGAGAAGAGATTAATGAGGAAGAGCTTATCGATTTCATCAAGTTCCGGTTCGACGCCATCAGCGATATGGTTGTCACCGTCGTCGTCATGTTCAAGTGTATTGCAATGGGCTGAGGAGAGTAGTAGTGATGGTGGGAGGAGTTCATTGTGTTCTTCATCCACTAGGTCATGTGGGAGTAATGGGGGCTTCTCTTTGTTGTTGTATGCTTGGAGGAAGGATTGAATTCTGAAATTTTTTGTTGAAAGTAAAGAGAAAAGTTTGTATGTGAAAATTTTTTGTAATCAATTGGCTTGTATGTGACAAAGAGAAAAGTTTTCAATTTGGAAATCATTCTTTAATTATAGTTTTGCATTATTGTTCTAATTGATTTAATTTTGTTTGAATTCAACCTTTTTGTGTGATCCTTCATTTGCTCTTTTATCCTAGAGTTGAAGAATTTTCTTTTGGTTTTTGAAAAATATAAAAGAAAGAGGAAATTTACTTAAAAATTGACTTCAATTTTGAATCCAGTCAATTATTTTATTTAATCATTTTATTTTCATTTTCCAAGAACCAAGGTTTGTAGTTTGTTATTTTCGTAAGTGTAAAGAATCATGTTTTTGATAATTTTTTGGTGAAAAGCTTGGGAGTTTAAATATCTCTAAAAATGGTTGGAGAAGACTGTCATAAGGAATCCAAAAAAGGAGATAGACAATTTTATTCTTTTATTCTTTTTTCTCTCATATATATGTAATTTGAACCGATCTTTTATTGTTTTGACTTTTGATAGGTTGAAACTTGAAATATTAATCAATTTTTTTTAGAAGGAAATATATAATCAATTAATCACAAAGAAAAAGAAATATTATAATCAATAATATTTTTCTTTGTGATTATATATTATAGTTTAGATGAAGTAATAAGAGGGGACAAAAGAACTTACTCAAATCAAATGGACTATCAAATGCAAACTTTTGGAGACTTTTGTTCTTTAAATATTTTTGAAAGAGTTCCTACATTTTCATCTATTCAGAGCTATTTCTTCTCTTTTTTACATATTCCTATCCATAGATCTCGAACTCTCATTATCACACATGCTTCGTACGTGCAATATGACTCTTTTTTTGGTCTAATGGCATAATGTTTAAAAGTGAGATAGAGCTAGTGTCCTAATTCTTAAGATCTTTCTCTACATGAATTATTTATTTATTTTTTTATTATTTTTTTAATGTAGAATAATATTTAAAAGTGAGATAGAGATAGTGTTATAATTTTTAGAATATTTCTTTACATGATAATTGATAAAAGTTTGAAATTTTGAATTAAAAAAAAAGGGTGATAATTCGGATTGGAGAAGAAATAGGAAAAAAACTTAAAATTTAAGAATTTTTTTAAAAATAGTAAATTAATATTTTAACCAGTTTGTATTTTAAATTTTAAATTTTTGTATTTTTAAATTTTAAATTATTTTAGTAAAAGATAAGGGTATTTTTTTAGAACATTTAAGAATATGTGTAATAATATTTTAGTACGCGGAATGATTAAGCCCAAACCGAGAATCCTGTTTTTAATATTTAGTAGTATAGATAAAATGTTACTACAAATGGACAACAAAACAAAATTATGGTTCTTCAAGTTATGACCTAAGAATTTCCTTTGAGATCTTTTTGTGGCATAAATTGCGTTAATAATTCTAGCAATCAACTTTTTTTTTTTTTTGAGAAATAAACACACACACGGAAGAAGAAAAGGAGTTCAAACACAAAGAAACACCACAAATTTCAATAATCGACTTAATAAGAGGTTCTCAGGGAATGACACTTTATACTTACAAAAAAAAATTATACCTTTATTACTATCAACTTTTTTTTTTTTGGAAAGATTATTACTATCAAGTTATCAATTCCACAAGTCACCCATACACTTTAGTTACGGGATTATATTTTTCTTATGCCTTCTGCGGATTTGTTTATTTATATCCTATATGCCTCCTAATAACTTTGATTGCTATGCATGGTCTTTCCAACTAAAAATAAAAGCCCTAAGAAACTCGTAAGGTTTTCTATGGCCTAAAATATAGAATTTTCAAATTCAAATTATGATCTTTAAATTAATATTAAGATTCTCTGTGGATTTTGACCACAACGGTGGGCTTAAGTTTAATTGCACCAGTTTCTCAACCAAAAAAAAAAAAAAAAAAAAGGTTTAATCGGATCATTAACTTTAATAAGAATAGGTTTTTGTATTGTTCTTGCCAGGCATGTTACAAGAGGCCTTTACTCCGGCAAGTTCAGCCGCCTTGAAAGTCCAAATGTCACCAGACTCACCACTGCAGTGACTTGATTGACTAAGTTGGAGTAAAATGTGTCTTCCTCACTGCCGAGCTTGGTAATAAGTAATAACCAATCTTTCGGTTGGAGAAGTATTTTTTTGGCTCAAAGAATTAATTTTATATAGAAAAAAATTCAGATATTATTGATTTCACTTTGGCTCAAGATATATTGAATTTATCTTTTTCTTAATAAAGTTACGATTTTTTCATAAATAAAAATTAATTAATTAAAAAAAACAATATCTAAGTGTTAATGATCAACCTACACATAAATATATCCGTTTGATAAATAAATTTAGCTTCTCTCTAATTTCACTTTCAGACAATCCAATTTTCCTTCGCTGAGAATGATTATTGGCTTCACCTTTAGGTGATAGTTCATTTAATTGAAGTCAATATTTTTTTAATTCACTTGAAACCCCTCTTTCTTGTAATTCCATCATTTATGAGTCAATAACTTTATAATTCAATTGGTTAGTATTTTTTGGTGTTTCTATAACATCTAGAATTCAAATTCTCGTCTCCATTAAGATTATCAAATTATAAATAAATTTAAAAAAAAAAAAAGAAGAAGAGGCTTTATGATGCCCAAAAATGCAAGAGCTAGTCTTGTCACGTGGACCACAAAGCCAGGCGAATGTTGAGTGTTTACCCCAGTTCATATGAAAAAGCAATCATTTATTAAGTTTACATCATGAACGCACACTCCACTGTCTAGGATTCTCTACGAACAATCATCACAAACATATTGCATATTTAGTAAACTGTAAAAAGATCCATATAGAAGACTAAACCGATTACATAAAGCCTGCAATTTCTGCTCACCATCGAAGGCTCTCATTACTACTTTACAACCCACATATATATGCACACATGTTCATATGATGTTTATGTTCTCTTATGATTACAGAAATATAAAATGCAATAGCATACGTTTGTAATGATGAATGGGCCGGGTCACAGTTGGCAAAAATAAAAAAGCCTTTAAAAAATATTAGCAAAAAAGGGGCACACAATATATATGTATGTGTGTGTGTGTATTTGTGCTTGTGCGTGTCTAGTTCCAAAGTGCATGTAGGTAGTTTATAGGGGAATACTTTATTCATGGGTTTTCAATAGAAAGAAATTCCAATCCTGGTTATTCCTGTCCTTCCACACCCTTTCAACATGTTAGGATTTTAGTGTGTTGGCAAATTTCGTGCCATATTTGATCTTCATTTGTACTTCATTGAACTATTTTTCATTGTATTTTGTACTTTTAATGGGACTATCTTGTAATTGTCTGAAGAGGTCAAGAGCTGAAGTTGGAATTGAAGAGCGCACAAGCGAGTTGCAAGGGTCAGGTGAGTTATTTTATTTGAAAAACTATTGGATAGAAAGCTCTCCTCTTGCCTCACTTATTTCATTGTCAACCGAGATTGTTAGAACCTGAGAGAAGTTTGTTAATTTCTTTTACTGCTATTCCTAGCCATAAACCTCTCATATATAACCCTTATTTCCCACAAATTTTCTAGTAAGAGAATTCCAAGTTATTGTGAAGCTTGAGAGCAACCTAAAACATATGTTGTGTTTTGGAATTTGTGAAATGTCTTTTGGCTACGGTCACATGGCTTCTTAATAAATATTATGTAAACATTTGATTTTCATAAAAGCCAAGTACACTTATAACAATGCAATTAGTTTCAAGTAAGAAGGGATTATCCAATAATTACAATTTTTCATATCAAATCACTCATTTTAAAGGTTATGGAAGGAGTTATCGATTCAAAAAATGTTTTTAAACAAGTCAGGGTACAATATATATATATATATATATATAGTGTTGTAGGGATAAAGGCCCAAGATTGTATATTGGGCCTTGGGCCTCATCCGAGGACGTGGGTATGTCCGAGGAAAGGCAAATAACCATGAGAGATTCCAAGTTTAAAGTCTCATAAAGAAGGAACAGATGGAGGATGGTTTGAGGAGTAACTCCTCCTTGGACGTGATGAATACGATTCAAATCTGTATTCCAACAACCTAGGTGACCCTCCAAAAGGCTCCCACGATAAGGACGTGCATCATACACGTATAAAGGCGATAAGAACTCAGAAATATCTAAGGAAAAACTGCTACCACCTCATTAAATGCACTACATCTACTTTTCTGGCCGCATTTATGTGGAGAATACACCTGAACAGTGATGCTTTGTCTACCACAACTCATAGAGAGCCAAAAGAGATGTCTGATGGGACATGCACTCAAGTGAGAGCTTAGATGATCAACAAGTGTAAGGTCAAGATGGTCCAAATGAGAGCTATATAATGTGAGAGACCCTCCATAAGGAAGGGATCAGAAAAAACTAGAGAAAAGACATTGTATCAATCAAAGTTGTACTTGTAATCAATTTTGTTGATTTATACCAAGATTTGCCTCCTCGGACAATAAATTTATTTAGTCCTATGTGCTCTGATTTTTGTTTGATCATCTTTTAAATCCATACTAGCCGTTGTTAAATTCATAGAGGGCCTAATTCTTTAACCCACTCTCTACAAATTTATTGTACTAGGCTCATTGGGCCAATATCTCATATTATTTGGGCTTAGGCTGTAAAACAAGACATTACAATAGTTATTCTATAAAGTTATGATGATAAATTTAATTTGAAGCCATTAAAATAAATCAACTCGATCATTTCAAAATTTAGGGCTTTGGATGGAAGTATAAGCATAGTAACTTTTTATTGAATTAATTTTTCATAAATCCCACTATTATATTACATGTTCTCTGTGTTCTTATCATGCATGCTAAGTTTTGTATTAATTGGATGTTAGTTACTTTTCGATCTAAAAATCCATCTTTGATGCACAATTTTAAGTACAAAAACTTGAAATTTAAATATTTAATTGACGATATAGTTATTGATTTCAAATCATTTTGAAATTTTGCAAGCATGTAGAGTACGAGGAAAAAAAATATAATTCAATGGCAGATTTGTTAAAATTTGCACCCAATAAAAAAAATATATTTGGTAATGTAACATAACTTAAAGTTACATCACGTATAACTTGAACTCATCTTTTATATATGTGTGTGTTTGTGTGGACAAGATCAAGTTACTTAGTATAACTATAAATGATATTATACCACTTCGATATTATATATTGAAGTGATATCTTTTGGTTATTGTTAAGAGCTTCCTAAGAAGTTATTATATAATTTGTGTGATTTTCAACGAAAGTATTCTAAACTTGAAAGGGTGTAATGAATTTGTGAAGAGCTACTATGAAAAATCCAAATTCTAAATGAATCCACAATTTAACAAGTACAAAAGGCTGAAACTATTTTGTTAGAAATTAAAGTGTCATGTAAGAAATCAAATTGAATTGTATATTTTAGATACTTGATTTGATTTAGGGGGATGGATCATGTAAAATAGCGCCATGTGTTCCTCCCTGACACTCTCAATGCTTCAACTTTTATAACATCTTAATGCAGGATGTCGCGAGTTACTATTTACGAGGTGAGTTCAAGGTTGATCCATATTAAAAATGTGATATTGAGCGCAATGAGCAGAATCAATGATGGAAATAAAATGCACAAAATTAATTGTGAAGGTTTGGTAAATTTTATTCCTTAACCATTCAGAATTTCCATATATATAAACTCTAGCTTCTCCACCAACACTTTTATCATCGCCTAATAGAATTTGAAACCAAAACATGCTGGTAACTACCGTAGACGTACTCAAAAATAAAATAAAAAAATAAAAAATAAAATAAAAAAAAAAACCCTACCATAGACCGATAGACGTAGACCAAAACAAAAAATAAAGTAAAATAAAATAAAAGAAGAAGTGGAGGAATATGATTGCCATTAAAATAAGTAGGTGATAAATTTTAGAAGAAAAAAAAATCTTGTTTAATGCATAAAAGACATGAAAGAACGTATCCTTAAGTAAGGAATGATGTGTATGCAGAGTCATCAAGGAATGACATATAACAAGCACTTTTATACAATATCATATAAGTAGTAAAAATAATCATATATTAAATTGAAAAATATACCTAAACTACCCTAAGATCATTTATTCAAGTTCGATTAAATTAACTTGTCATAATAATATCAATTCGAGGCTATCATATTAGTAGAACAAATATATTTATTACTCAACTTGACCAACAACCCATTTTGCACCCATTAAGAATTTTAAATGCAACACAATCACTATGAAAATTTTCATGTTGCTACTAGGGGTGAGAAAACCAACCTAGACCCGACCAAAACCTATCGACATGAATCAATCCTGTCAAATACGGTCGCCTCTGAACACAACTTCAATTGACAACAGGTTTCATTCATTAAACCCGACCATATTCGAGTTGGGTGTCATGCAAATCCTTAAACTCGACACTCTTGATTAATTTTTAAGCTTTTATGCGTCTCCATTCCATTAGCCCTCTAGATTTCTCACCTCTCCATGGTTGAAATGTTGCACCGTATCTTATTATCTCTATCTTCCTCTTTAAATTAAATGCAATATAACTTATTCTTTTGTGATTCCATAATATAAATTTTTTGGTTTTTTTATTTATTTATAGGCATATTTTATGTTTATAAGTTTTTAAAATAAATAACTACCAAAATCTTTAAAAATATATTTAAAATTAAAGGAATTCTATTTCAAATACTTTTTTTTTTTTTTTTCTCCCAACATATAAGGATACGAATGCAAAAATGTTCCTGGTGCGTCTGACACAAACATGCCGGGGATTTTGAGGTGTTCATAATTCTTTGTTCCAAAATGAATGCTTTAAATGCATGGTGTCCAGTGTCCACTTCTGAGCCCCTTCACTGTGTCAGCCCGGCTCTATAAGACCTTAGCACACACTACTTTCAAAGGTGGAATCACTTGGGCTATCACTGACTCTCTCAAAGTTACCTCTATCTACTCATCACCAGGGCCTTCATGTTGAGAAGTGCTCATATAAGGCTTGTAAGAACTTAAAGCCTACCCTCATAGTGGCTGAAACTGAACCTCCAACAGGCCATGAGAGGCTCTCATTACAACTTTACAGCTTTTATATATATGCACACATGTAAATGATGTTTTTGTTCCCATATAATTAAAGATATATAAGTGCAGAACAATACCTTTGTAATGATAAATGGGGAAAGTTTTATATATATAGACCTGGCCTGAAGGTTAATGAGTGCCTTCAGCCTGGGAGTAATGGGTGTCCACTTTGAATTAAAGATAAAGTAGAGACCACAGTTTGAGTTCATAAGTGTAAGCGGTCTCCAGGGGAATACTGCATACATGGTTTTCAATAGATAAGGAATTCCAGTCCTGGTTCCTGCCACTAAAATTTCCTCTCATTTATCTCTCTTACGATCTTAAACAAAGCACAATCCATAACTCAACTCACCAAAGCTCTTGATAATCATAATAATCACAGATTAAAGTACTAGCATTCTCAAATTAGTACCATACACTCACACTTCGAACTTAAACCTGTAGTCATGCTAATTTTTTCCAGATTTTGTATTGTTAGTACCAAAACATGCAGAAGTCCTGTGTAACCAGGAAAATTTGAATCAACTGCTGCTACAGAGGATAATATTGTAAGAATATTTGGGTTCTTCATTGAGCCTTGAAAATTCAATCATTTGGCCTTCCAAATCTAGGGGTGAATATCTGGCCAATTGCTTCAAGCGCAGAAACATTCCAACTCTCAGCATGCCTAACAATCTGTTGAATGAAAAGAGCAAACTACCTGTAATTAGCAGCAATTTTGGCCTACGCAACAGAAGTTCACACATGCACATTGCTTCAATAGAAACAGCTTTTATTTCTTACTTTAAACTTGTCGTCTAATTCGTAGATTGTACTCCCATCTATGCAAATTAGGGGCCTCCATGGAAGTTTCAGGTAAGTCCTGCAGGCGAAAAAAAAAAAAAAACAGCTAATAATTAGGCTGGACCTACAGCTAGTGGTAAAAGGAATATTAATAGGCTGACGCAATCAAGGAGAAGTGTTTTTGTACTTCAAAAGTGCAAGAAAATAATAGCTGTTTGTGGAAGTGAGGAGGCAACAAGCCAATAGTGAATCAATTACACTAGTTCCTTTGAAATATTTTCAGTTTCAAGTCTGCAGTAGAATAATCTTGATTTGTCCCAAAACTAAATAAAAGCCCACACATGACCTCCTTCGTGCAAGGCATCTCATTTGGAAATGGCATTATCACATTGTAGAAATGGCAAATATATAATGGTGCAACAGATAGCACGAAATAATAGTTTTGATTTACATATGTATTTAGTGTGCCTGGCACGCATCATAGTTGATAAGCACTGAGGTAAATTACATTTTTCCAGACGCTGGTCTTGCCATGCAAAACAGTACTATATTACTTAGTAACTGCATTTTAAATATTTTTCTATGGTACCTACCACACTGCATGGTCAATAAAGTAGTCAGCAAGCAAATCGCACTTCTCTCAGCATTAGCATGGATGTCCAAAAGAACAGTATAATGCAAAGCACATAAAGCAGAAATACACTTCATTGCATGAAGCCTCTTGAGTAAAGAATAAGTCTAGTAACAGTGGCAAGCAATAAAAGAAGTTCTAGTGGTGGGTCTATTTGAAAGTGATTGCTCACCAATTATAATTTTGCCATTTTAGCAAATTACGAAAGATGGCGTGAAAAGAGTTGTCATTAGTAGAATAGGTTTAGTAAAAATGATATCACAAATAACATACAACTCTAACAAAAAATTATAATAGAATAGGAAAAATTACTGCATGATATACAGAACAAACTATGAGTTGATGGGGATTAGCTTCTAAGAGCATTTATTTTCATTATTTTAAAAAACATATAGAGTAATCTACTATTTTATACAAAGAACAGTAATAAGTAAATTCTTAAACACCTCCCTTCCCTGAAGAGAGCAAGTACAAAGAATATCTGAGCTTATTTAGCACCAAAACACACACACAATTGACCATGTTAGGCACCTTAGGTTCCACGTTGCAAGCACAAAATTAGCTTTGGAATTGATACCCTGCAGTGAAGTCATATTATCAGACACTAATGAATTCCATATATGTCTTGATTTGATAATAAATTATGTGAATAGTGTTGTACAAGAGTAAAGAGCCCATGCTCCGTATGCTTTAAATTCTAAAGCAGACAACTTTACAAAGTCATTATAAAAGAACAAAAGGCAATAAGCAGAATAATGTGTCTTACAAAATCCTTGAAGATCTCGAAATCCATAGGGTTTCCATCGAGTAGATCTGGAGCTGACCTTAATGAACTAATGGGGGGTTCAAATGGGATATAACTCATTATTATGTGGCATAAAAAATATAAATAGAACCAGATAAAATACAAATTCAACTGATTTCTTAGAGTTGACTTCTAGGTATATGAAAGCTGGATTTGCAGAAACTGTACATCTCTTTTTCTAGAAAATTGCAGTTTACCATTTCCTTCAAAATACCCCAAAAGAAATTCTGTAAACAAAATTCTGCCATCACCCAACACCCAAAAAAAAAAAATGAAAGTGGAAAAAAAAAAAATAGACAGCCTTTCATCTTCCATTTATTCATGTACTTCTAAGTGAAACTATATGACTCAACTTGGCATCACAGAAGACATCCAGAATCTATACAGAAACCCATGCAAAACAGTATAAAAAAGGCAGATTTGTAAAATGGAGACAAACTCACAATTTCTTTGTTTCACATATTCTTAAGAACAATGTTAAGCTAAATATGGAGATAACTCATATTTTCATGTTTCCATTGGATTTCATAATCTTAGCCTCTCCCTCTGTTAATGTGCAGATATCCAACCATTCCATTATTATAAATAAAATCAATTTTCACATAGAGAATGACTACCTTCTCAAGCTTTTGTAATCCAATTGATGGACAGTCAAAGAAAGGAACAAGCAATTTCAAGTTGCGTGAATACAACTCCTTACCTGAAGGTGATGAGCAGAGATATTAGTTTATCCTTCCCATAAATATTTGCACTTTTGCACACAGTGGCAATTTTTAGTCACTCTCAGAAACTCAGAAATAGGAGAGAGAGAGAGAGAGAGAGAGAGAGAAATTTAAGGCATCTGGTATTATTTGGGTATGTCACAAAATCTGGTTAGATACTAGATACAAGGATCTAAGTTGAATTTTCACCTGTACACAGAATACAAAGATTGATGTGATAGTGTTACCTTATAAAAGGTCAATCACCTAGATACACAACTTGGACAAAATTTAAATATATCTATCAGATTCAACAGGACAAATTTTGCTTCAAATTTAGAATATGTAAGTCAAAAGTTGAGCATGATTAACAAAAGGTAATTAAGATAACAATTCTGACTAAATTCATAATTAGAGATGTTTGTTTTTTTGGTGTTATTCCATTCTTATAGAATCTTAATAAACTGAAACTCAGACATATCAAACAACCAATCACAACAAAAATTGTGGAAACATTCTAATTAGAAAAATACACCATTATTCTTCTTACCTCGAAATCTGATAGTTGGATCTTCGAAGATACAATCTTCAGCATAAATTGCAGAAGTGAAAACCCCTATTTCAGATGAAAAGATAATATTACTGCACATTGCCAGAAAAATGCCTAATAGTTAACTGATTTCAATTCAAGTGAATTTACTTCACAAAGAAAATATAGAGCTCTTTAAAACAGTTCAAAGACACTTGTGAGCAGATGCCATACAGAGAACTTACCAATTGTCAAGATTATACACTTGAGGTGGACAGATCTATAAGATCACTAAGACATCTCATTGGGGAGCATTAGTGATTATTACCATTTAAGCTGAATACAACTCTTGGAATTGCCTCACTTTCTTTTCAAGTTAGTTCTCTAGAGCCCATTTTCCTTTTTCAAATCAATTCCTTTAACTAATTTAGAATTTCGTTTTTTAACCCACCCATTAATACACAGAAAATTTTGGAGTGTAAGAGGGTACCTGTTACAAAGTAGGCATTCTCATAATCAGAATTGAGGATCAGTACAACATCATCAATGCCCGAAACTTCAATCTCTTCTCTCTTTTCATCTCTTTCTCTTTCCAATCTGCAAAATATCAAATTAGCAAACACAGACACACACATACACACATCCTCTGCGAATTGTCAGTAGATTGTAGAAGTAAAAATGCAATTAGAATTTAGAACAACTCCACTAAATAACTAATTATTGCAGTCAATACAGTTTTTTTTTTAATTTTTTTTAATACAAAATAAAAATTCTAGTACAGTTAAATCTAAGTGTATATGCATGTGAAACTCCATCTTAAAAACTTGAAATCCGGTATTTGCTCCCCACTCCCCACAAGAACTTTTGTACTTGTGAAGTGAAAATTGGGCCAAGGGTGCACGGCAATCAAATTACAGCTCATATATCATTAATCAATTGTTCAGAAACACTTTCCATTACAGTTTTTGGCTAACATGGAACATACCATGTTACACATAGCCATATCAACAATTAAGTTGTTTCCATAAAGCAAAAGGTAAGAACTTTTCACCCTGAAGTACACTGTCGTGAACCTTGTGATCTATTTTGCAAGCTATAGAGTGAAACAGCTTATTAGATCATTCAAAAGTTAAGTAAGGGACTGTCAAATATGACATTCACATGCATAATTGAAGTACAACGTACAAGGACCAAAAATGGAAAATACCCATTACATGAGGATGAAAATTGAAAGCTTTGGTGTACACACCTTGAGCTGGAATCGTTGGAGGAAGAGAAGAGTCTCAAAAGCTCAGTGACTCCACTGACCACGAGTTTCAATACCTGCGGGGTTTTAGTTTTGGTTTTGGTTTTGGTTTTGGTTTTGGAGTGAGAGTGATTGTTATCCGGTGCGGTTGAGGAGCACCGAGGCCCGTGTACCTGGAGTCTCTGCCGCAGAATCAAAGGTGATGAGACTGAAATTGCCATTTCTCTCTCTCTCTCTCTCTCTCTCTCTCAACACTGTTTTTTCGCTTTTGGCTTCTTTATATCTTATCCACGAACGCCAAATTAAGTCTTTATTTTAATTCTATTTTTTAAAAAGAAAAAATTAACGGATGCCATTAGTTTAAGAAATAAGTTAATTGCTAAGATTTTTTTTTTTTTTTTTGAATTTTTCCGTGCATGACTCGGGCAGGTTAATGACTAGTAAAAAATTAAAATCCTAAACCCAAAATTAAAAACTAAAGCTCTCAAACAAAAATCCCAAATTATTAATGTTGTTGTATGCTTCAAAAAACAAAAATTGTTGTAAGTCTATGCCTTATGGTTTCCAACGCCGTAATTATAATTGTTAAGAGTATTCATAACAGAGCTATTAAAATTGTTAAAAAGCTATTTTAATAGCTCCAACACAAAAAATTACCCTTTATTAGAGCATCCGCATCCAAATCTTATATCCTATCCTATTTTACCATCCCAAAAAGCTATTTTATCACTTATACCATATCATTTTACAATTCACCCAACATCCCATATTTCATTTTTTCATTCTACTTATTAAAATAATATAAATTACACAATAAAATAATATAAAAAAATATCTCTCTTCTCTCTTCATTTCTGTTCTCCGTCTCTCTGTTTTTCCCTCTCTCATCCACCCACCACCAACCTAAACCCAGAACAACCACCCACCAATACACGCCTGCAACTTGAAAAAATCCTTGATTTTTTTTCTTCTCTTCACTGCCAATTTAGCCATATTCACAAAGAAAGAAAGAGCAGAGATAAAATTCAAACACCATCCATATCAAACACATACCCAATTCAGCCATACCCACCTCTTCCTTAAGCCATCGGTCACAACAGGAAAAAAAAAAAAAAAAAAAAGAACCCAGATCGCAACCCAGAAGAACCCAGACCTCTTCCTTTAGGCATCGGTCACAACGAAAAAAAAAAAAAAACACACACACACACACACACAAACCCAGCAAACACCGAAACCCACCATCGGAACAAATTCCCCAACCCATCAGAAAAAATCACAACCACCGGACCTAAATCCAACCACCCAACGCCACCCAAATCCGACCCAAACACCGGAAACTGGAACCAAAAACCCAAAATAAAACCCACCAAAATATGAAAGCAACCCAACCAACCAAACGCTGGCCACCAAACCCAAAAACCGGCCACCATGTCATCACCACCAAACTCACCAAACACCGGTCTCTATGCCGATCTCCACATCGGTCTCCAAGCCGATCTCCACCGCGTTGACCTCCAGCCACCACGCCCATCACAGCCACGCCACCAGCCTCGCCACCACGCCGATCTAGAAATCCGATCCTGCGTGAGCTCCGATCTGGCTTGGTGATTCGGCGTGAGCTCTGAGAGAAAAGCTTGAGAGTTGAGAGAGAAAACAGAGAGAGAGGCAATGAGAAACAGAGAAAGGCAGAGAGAGAAAAGAAAGAGGAAAAATGAGAGCTGAGAGAGAAAATTGCCGGGTAAAAAAGCATTAAAAAATTTTTTTTTTTTATACAATATAGCTACAGTACCATCTTACATTTGAGATGGTACTGTAGCTAAATCTCAAAATTTTTTTTGCATATGAGATATGGGCTTCCCGTTGCTGATGGGTTTTGGGGCTTAAATGCCAAATGCTCCTAACATTTGGCATATAGAAGCCCCAGTGTGGATGCTCTAAGTTGCTAAAGTTAAAATTATTTAGTTGGAGGTTGAAAGTGGTTTGTGGGGCTATGGAGTGGTGTGATGTGGCCGTAAGTCAGTAATGGCTTTAGTTGGAGGCAGCTTCAGAATTACAACAGTACACAACTATGGGTAGCAGAATTTGATTTTCAGCCAAGGTGGTTAATTGGCGGGCTAAGTGTTTGTGTAAACTTTTTTTTTGTTATGTGTGTCACATATATTTTATTATGTAATAGAAAATTTTGTGTTCAAGAGAATTTATTTGTTTGAGACATATAGAGGTTCGGTTTCAAACTTATGATTTTTCTGTGAACAAGCTTTAGTCGGTATATCAAAAAATCTAATTGATGTTTTTGCCTTTGTACTGAACGCTTACCATTTATTTGGTTTTATATGCATATATTAACTTTATAATGTATATTCTTATTTGAAGGACTTTTCCAAGGGGTGTATTGGTTGAATTAGATTAAGACTTAAAAGTTCAGAGGAGTTGAAGAAGAAGAAGAAGAAGAAGAAGAATTACAAAAGAACCTCTTATCTTTCCTAAGATCCTTAAATGCATTTTTTTATATGAGAAAACCAGAAGAACCCACTAGATATAAATTTTATAGCCCTGAATCTGAAGAATTTTCATTTAGTTAGTGCTATTTTATGGTTAGTATATATTTGCAATTGATGTTTTATGTAAAACTGAGCCTGTAACAAGTACTCTTTTTAGTGAAAACATACACGTGGCCAATTTTCTAGAATGATATGGTTAAGTGTTGGATTTCAAGCATCTTAAATTTGAGGCAACCCCAATGAAGAGGAAGAGTGTTTTATACAGTTCAAGCATCCATTGCTTGGAATTAAGTGATCTATTAGCATATATTTGGTATTACATGTGGTCTGGTAGATATTGGCTATGATTTTGTAAAATTATCTCAATATAGTTCATAAACAATCTTAAACCTGGAGAAAAGAAGAAGGTTGTAGTGGTTGAAGGCTACTGAATAATTTGAATACTTTTCATAAGTAGGTGAAAATACATAATAATCCTAATTAGTTTGTTGATAATTGTGGGGGCCTTTTCGCACTATTGGACCTCAACTCCTTCTACTGTGTTGTGGCCCATTAGTCTGAGGTAAGAGAGTTGGGACTAGCCTTACTGGGGTTACGCTTCAGGCCAGCTTGTGCACAAGTCAATCCAACCTAATGTAGACGTGTCCTAGCATGAATGTTGTGGGCTGATCGTGTGGCAAGGTCACAGTAGGAATAACTATTACAAGTGTTTCAACAGAAATACAGTACAACATGATAACTATGATAATAAAACGTATTAAATAAAGTTAACACCGTGAAGAAAATTAACGAAGTAATAACACAGCAAGTAGGAATAACACTACAACAAATAAGAGTAAATAACTTAGTGATTTCGAACCAATTAGTGGGTAAGTTACCCAATAAACATGACTAATAAAATGATTTGTCTGCTAGGTGATAGGCTGAACTTTTTAGCAGAAGCGAACTTAAGAAAGGAACCAATCTCCAACACGGGTAACCTTAAGAGAAGGCTTCTGTCATAGAAGTTACACGTTCTAAAGAAATGGCCTAAGTGGCTTGAGCTTCGATTCTCAACCTTCAGAGAGTGGGTTTGTCAAGAGGGAGAGAAAATGTGGTGTATTGATGCATGCTTCTATTTCTACTGTTTACTTTCTCTCTTGTTTCCTTTCTAATCTTTCTCTCTTTTCTTTTGTTTTTTCCCGTGTATTCCTTTGTTTTCTATTCTTTCTTGTCTACCTCTTGCCTCCTCCTTTACTATTCATGGCTACCCTTTATATATTGTCTGCCATTGTGTGATTTACCCCTTTTGTCCCTTAACCATTTTTGGCTCCTTATGGGCATCCCTCCAAGACTACCCACCAACCTGCCAGTTGTCCAGCCACTACTTTGCTCAGAGTGTGTTGGTTGCACCACTCTCCATTTCCAGAAAAAATTACTTGTCTTATTTCTTACCTCTCTCTGTTCTTGTTTTACCCATATGGATAAGAATTAAGCTATTTCATCACCTACCCCTATGGCATGCATCAAGTGGTCTCAGCCCATGCTTACCTTTTTTGGGTGAAATGCCATCCGAGCAGGACATATCCCCCAAAGAAGCTTGAGTGGGAACCCCAGAATAGACCCTCTTTCTCCCCACCTCCAAACCACATCCTCTAAATACCTTGACTCGTGGCCCACCTCCCATGTATTGGATGGGTACAAGTAGGTGGTGTCCTGGCCCTTTGTGCATGTTCCACTTTGTCTAAATTTGATTACTTCTGGCCTTCACACCATTTTTGCTGACCTTGCATTGTCTGGTTCTGCTATTCGTACTGGTTGATGTTTATCCTTTGTGGTGTGATGGATGCGTGGGCTTTCGGGCTCATGTTTTCTTCCTTTCATCCCTTCCTGGGCTGGATATCACTCAGGCAAAAGCCTTCTTCTTCCTGCTGAGCATATGCTTTCTTCTTTATGATTGTGGGCCTTTTGGACACTAATCCCGCCATACCACTTCATTGTATCTACTACAACCTTTTTTTTTTTTTCTTTTGTACTTTTTATTACCCTGTGGGCTTGCAGACTAATATTCTTGCCGTATCAACCTGTTTCTTCATTAATCTTTTGCTTAAGGCTTTCTTGGCCCACTCACCACGTCTTTACCTCTTTTGGGCTTGTTGGCCAACATTCCTTCCATGTTAACCTCGTTTTACCACTTTGTGATGGACCCCACCATAATATGAGACAAGGGAGCATCTTAAGTTTACCTTTATCTAAGGTTGCCTTTGTTTTGCCTTCAAATTATTTTAGGAAATCATTTTACACCAACCTTTGTGTTTGGTAGCTACAGAAAATTGGGTCAAACGGAATTCATTTTCCATGTTAATTGTAAAATACCCTGCCTTACTCGTAAAACCATTTCAGGTTTTATTTTACCTTCAAATGATTTCCACCCCAAGAAAATAGAAGAGAGAGGGAGAAAAACAGCAAGAAGAGATCGCACCAGAAGCACTGGTCTCGTTGCACCCAGCATCGACCCCAACCCTAGATCGCACCGGTCTCGTCGCACCCCAACACCAGCGAGATCTCACTGCTCAAATCACCGGCGAGATCACGCCGCCTGTAGCACCATCAAGATTGCATCCCAACACCGGCGAGATCGCACCCCAACATCGGCGAGATCACACCCATAGTCGTCGTTAGAAGCTCATCGACACCGCCATCTAGATCGTCACCAGCCAAAACCGATCTTGTTCTCCCTCTTGCTCAACGTCACCGATCTGGCCGCCATCAACCACTAGCCCACTCCACTCCACCCCCAAACCCACCCGATCTAGCCACCACTGTCCTCCATCCACTATGATCTCTCTCTTTCCCAATCTATCTCTCTTTCCCTCAATCTGTCACTCTTTCTCCCTCCGATCTCACTCCTTCTTCCTCTTTCTCAATGTTTTTATTTTGATTTTTGGTTGTGTTAAGCGTATATTTTGAAATTTTCTGTAATAAAATTTGTTTGGATGATGAGAAAATGTAAAATTTTTTTAGGAAAATAGCATTTTTAGAATGTTACCAAACACCGAAAATCGTTTTTTGACTATTTTCCATTGCAGAACCAACACACCAGGATTTCATTTTCCTTACGGGAATTCACTTTCCCCTGCATTCATTTTACACTCGGAATTCGATTTACATTGAATCAAATGCAGCCTAAGCCTATCATTAACTAGGAACGTAATTAAAATCAAGGAATCAAAATTATTTCCATCTTTATGTAGCAAAACTGGCGATGTCTTTATCTTGAAAAACCATAACGCTATGTAATATCAAAATTTGGTATGTGTTCTCTAATGTGGAACCACTATTTGGTTCAATTCTATTTGAGATCTAATATGCAACATGGACCAAGAAATTGCTATAATAAAGCATAAAGAGGATTGCTTTGATCATTGGACCGATTCATTGGTAGGTACAGAAAAGGACCCTGCCACTTGATTGTGCATCATAAAATGAAAGAAAAAAAATTTTTTTTTTCTAGAAAAAGAATGAAATTCACAATGAATCCTAATTTTATGAAGCTAAAAATAAAATTCTTAATTTTGTTTGGAAGAAAATATAGTGAGGGGAGTTAGGTGTTCCCCCTTTTTTTTCTTTGTATTTTTGGTAAAAGTTAATATTCAAATTTCAAATTCAGGGCATCTTGAAAATCTGAAGGAGCAAAATGACTTTGGTCAACCCAATATACTGATTTATTACAAATTTACAAGTGTTTTTTTTTTTTTTTTTTTGGGGTTAAAGGGAAATTATATTACAAGTGAAGTCACCCCTAGAGGGTTTACACATTTCATTCTTGCATAAATAAAAATTCCTTCCTGTGGACCCCTATTTACTCAGTGTTTAATGAAAAAGAAATTATTATTGATTTTTTTTTTCTTGGCTCATTAATATTTTCATTTTAATTAAATGAAGCATTCCGTCATTCATCTTAATAAGTTATCTTACTACTTTTTTTTTTTTTTTGGAGAAGGAAGCTGAATACTATTATTAAAGAAGATCAGCTAAATCAGCCTGAATAACAAAAAAAATCTATGGTGGAACATCCTCCATCCATACTAAAAAGTTTGGAATATTAACAGTGTGTCTACCCAAACTATGAGTAACAAAGTTACCTTCTCCCTTTACATGAGAGTAAAGTAATTGATCAAAACAATGAGAGACGAGTGTATTTTTGCATCTTCAACTAACAAACCATAGGGAGCCAAGGAACCATCTTCCTCTAGCAAGGCCTTGATAACAACCAACGAATCACCTTCAAGCACTGCCTTCGTAAATCCCAAATCTTTTGCAAAGGAGAGTGCCTTTGCTACTGCAATTGCTTCCACTTCGTTGCTGGTATAGGCTTTGGACAATATTTCAGAGCATGAAGCTAGAGCTAAACTTGAGCTATCCCTAATAATCACCCCCCAACTAGCCTTGTTCTCATTGGAAAAAACAGCCCCATCAAAATGTATTTTCAAATAACCAATTGGTGGACAAAACCAGCGGCTCCTTATGCGAGTTGGACGAGCAGCAAGCAAAATTTGACAAGCTCAGAATTCTGCGTACCTTTCTTTTGAGAGTTGGGCAATCTAGTGGAGCGCCGAAGCATTTTGCTGAAGTCTTACTTGGTTCCTTTGTGTCCATATCGACCAAACAATCATAGCAAAAATTTCCAGATTTTTTTGCTACATAATTATCCATGACAGCAGCTCCTTGAAGTCCAGAAATTGGACTGTTCTTCGGAAATGCCATAGTTCAAGATCAGACCACACCACATCGAGTTCTTGGCAGGACCACAAGGCATGTAGTGGAGTTTCTTGGACTGAATGGCAGCGATCATACATTGGATCATTGATAATAGTACGACAAACTAAGCTTGCCTTTGTTGGCATGGCATTACGACAAGCACGCCACACAAGGTTCTGGACCTTATTTGGCACCCCTAGAGCCCAAATGCCCCTCCATAGTTGCAAATCAAGGTTGGTAGAGTTCCGTGGAGTACTAAACTATACTTACTTCTTTAAAAACCTATAGCTGGATTTGCAATTGTCATGTGAGAGAGACCAAAATAATACATCATCAAAGGCTGTTTGGGACAAAGGATTTTTTTTTTTTTTTTTTTTTAAATAATTTCAGCCTCGCTTGGTGCAAATAAACCATCCATTAGCTCTTCATTCCAGCACCTTGTAGTGGAATCAATCAAGGTAGCCACAGTAGTATTTTCCAAAGACCCAAGTGGATAGGATGTTACCTGTGGTCAGTGTTTCCTTGGCAGCCATTAGTGCTGCCAAATTTTAATTTTTTTCTCCATTCCCAACCCACCATCTAGCTCCTTTTTGTAATACATCCCTTCCTATAAGAATGCTCCTCCAAGCATAGAACCCGATCTAGAATCTATGGCCTCCATAATAGAGCAATTCGGGAGAAACTGGGCGTTGAACACCTTATGAAAAAGAGATGATTTGTTGGGTAGAAGGTGCCAAGCTTGTTTTGCAAGAAGTGAATCATTGAAAATGTCAAATCTCTAAAACCCATCCCACAAACCATCTTTGATTTTGTCATTTCATCCCATCTTAGCCAATAAATCTTCCTACAGTCAACTCGTTGTCCCCACCAAAATTTTTTAATCAAAGCTTCAATTTCATGACACAAACCTTGGAATCTTAAAGTAGTCCATAGTGTAAGTAGGAATTGCTTGAATTACAAAATTTATCCAAACTTCTCTATCTGCTTGAGAGAGTAATCTTCCTTCCCAACCTTGTAATTTTCCCCATACCCTTTCTATAATATAACTAAAGCTTGCTTTCTTACCCTTACCAACCAAGGATGGGAGGCCAAGGTACCTCTTATACTGCATAATTTCCGAGACTCCCAAGACCATCTTGATGCTGGTTCTAATATCATCAGAGGTGGATTTGCTGAAAAAGAGCCAATGAAGAAAACAAAAAAGTCTATATTATAGTTAATAAAATACGGTACGCGTTTAATATTGTAAATATAACGGATGAGTATAATTCAGCATTTTTCAAAAAATTACATTTCAAAAATTTGACATAAAAATACGAAAATTGTGAAAAAAATGGTATGTATATAGTACAAGTATTATACATTTATTTTTTTTAAAATCATAACAAAAATACAAAAACATTTATCATATATATATTTTTATATAAATACAATAATCTTTGCATCATGACCATTTATCTCTTGTTAAGTGTGCGTTTGGATACCGCTTATTTTGCTGAAAACTAAAACACAAAACAATAAAAAAAAATATTTTGGTTACTGTTCATTAATGAATTTACTGTTCATTGGCTTGATTGCACTGTTCATGTCCCACGAATAGTGCACCAGGCGCTGGTCCAAAAAAAAAAAAAAAAAGGCTAAAAACACGCACCTTAAGTATGTCCGATAGGCATGTAACTCAATTGGTTGACACATTTTGATTTTTTTTTTTTAGTCTAAAAAAAAAAGTTCATAATTTAAAAAAAAATGATAATATTAGAAATACAAACTATTTTATAACATTTTTACAAACTACTAATATAGTGAATGATTATTGGCAAGTAAAAATGTGATATTAGTGGTGGGAACATGTGAAAATTAGTAAGAATTGGTCACATTAGTAGTTTGTAAAAATGTTATAAATAATTTGTGCTTATAGTATTTCTTCTTTAAAAAAGAATCAAAAAATGGTTGGATTTAAGTTTTATAATAAGATAAAATAAAATAAGCATATTAAATAGGAACGTTGTGTTTTATTTTTTTTTTAGAAAGTGATTTGACAGAAACAAATCTGTTTCTTTGGTAGTTTTTTAATATTTTATATCTACTATTCCAATGCCAATATTTGACACCATCACATGAGTAGGTTTTATTTAATGTTTTATCCTAGTCTCTATTATTCCATCTTTTACCCATTTATGATTTTTAAAGCTGCGTATAGGCCTGTTTATGGGTTGGATCGGATCGGATCAATTTTGGACCCAACTTGGAACTGACCCACCGTCGTCGGATGGAAGGTGGAGGGACTCAAAACTGATTGTCAATATCAATTGGTTGAGTCGATTTCAAGTTCAGGTGAAGGTCACCGGAATCTGCAAAATCTGCAAAAATCACACGATTCTGCAAAAATGCTCTGAAATTTGTTTGGGATTTGGGTGGATTTGGCTAAATCTCACCAGATCAAGTCAAGATCTTATTGAATCTAGTTGGATCTCCCCAGAACATGGCTTGATCTTGCTAGATTTGGCCAGATTTCTTATATAGCATCGGCCAGGTTAGGTGGCACGGGTTTTGGAGAAGGAAACCCGCCACTCAACCCACCGGTGTCAGTTCTTGGAGGTGGATACTCGCTCTGCCAATTGATGGGAGCTTTAGTTCAAGTTGGAATTAGGTCACATCAGGCAGTTTGGTTGGGTTTTAAGGTGGTGGGGTCAGGCCTGGACACCTCTAGCTATGTATTTAACAATTTGATTTTTACTACTCCCATAACAAACGGCTATTGTACTTTTAGTTTAGGAAAAACATGTTTACTTCCATACCAATGGAAAAAAAACATTGGATGAAAGTTTAATTCAATTTTATAGATGTATTATACGTGTACAATACGCGTATTTACTAACTAAATAATAGATCAAAAAATAAATAAAATATTAACTTTGTTAAGGACAATTTACATCTAATCACTTGTCCTCAAAAAAAAAAAAAAAAAAAATCTAGGCTCAGTTTATTTTGTTGTAAAATGTTTTCTGCATTTTATTATGTTTGTTTTATTGTAAAATTTGGTCAAACTTGAAAGTGTTTCTATTGACTATAAAATCTTATGTAAAAAATGTTGTAAAACGTTTTACCTTTAAAAATTTGGTAAAACATTTTACAAAAACACATAGTAGCTTTCCCCTCCCATCAAGTGGCTGGGTGGCCAATCTGATATCGATGATCTAGTTGCTAGAGCCTCCGGTCCAATGCCAACAATTCAACCACTAGCAACTGAGCCACTGATTTTAGTAATTTGTGTTTGAAAAAAACTTTTTTTTTTTTTTTTTTGAGAATCCAATCCATGGGAATTTTTATTAATCAAGAAAAGGCTTATCCGCCAGTACAAGACTACTAATATTTGAAGGAATAGACTACATCCAAATTGTTAAAGACGAGCAATATTTTGCTTTTTTTGCTAAGGCATCCGCAACACAATTACCTTGCCTATAAGTATGAGAAAAACTATGGTTTTGTAAAGATTTTGCATACAACAAAGTGTCTCGAAAAAGATGGCCAAAAGCATATTGAAACGTATCACCTTTTTGAAGGGCTTTGATGATAGTTTTCGAGTCCCCTTCCATAATGGAATTTCGAAGACCTACTTCATGGACAAAGATTGCAGCTCTCCTAGTTGCTAATATTTCCAAAAGGGTGACCGAAGAGGGCTGTGGTATTTTTTCTGATAAGGCCACCATCACTTCGCCATCATGATTTTGAATCACCACTCCCAAATCGGCCTCACTTGTGTCATGGAGAGTCCAAATCTTCTATCCCACTCTTCCTGTTCCACTATATACTCCACAAATGAAAACATGACACATGTCCATCTAATTTATTTTTCCCTAAATTTATGCCTTCTATTATTTCAATTACCTAAATATGATGGGTTATTTATTTATTTATTTTAGGAAATTGAAATAATAGAAGGCATAAATTTAGGAAAAAATAAATTAGATGGACATGTGTCATGTTTTCATTTGTGGAGTATGTAGTGGAACAGGAAGAGTGGGATAGAAGATTTGGACTCGTGTCATGGAACATGGCACCATCGAAGTTTGTTTCGTACTCCCACTGGGCTAGTGGTCTCCATTTCACTCTTGTGGGCCTGGGCAACTTCTGCTTTATCCTCCTAATCAGATTGTGAAGAGATAAAAATCTCTTAGCTTAAAAAACAACCCGATTCAGAGGAATGATCTCTTCCTTCAATCTGAGTTTATTTCTTCGTGACCATAGGAACCATGCGGTGACTGCAAATAAATCCAACAAGTGTGGCTTCTCAAGGACTATCTCTACCAGGTTCTCGAAAGTACCATTAGAGGCATTATGTCTATTGATCCAATTAAAGTCCACATCCCAGACCTGCCGAAAGCCTCACAATCCCAAAGTGCATGAAGACAAGACTCGATCTTTGAAGAGCATTGATGGCAGGTGTCATTGTCCAAGATCTTCTTTTTCTTCAGATTTTCCATTGTCGGCAGCGCATTAGTGCAAGCTTTCCACAAGAAATGTTTTACCTTTCTCGGCACATTTGCTTTCCAGATTTTTTTTCCAAAACCCCCCTGGACTTGTCAGGATTTGAAACTAACGCAGCAACAGAATTTTCCTCACAGCACAGCCATTGGTAACCCAAGCTTACCACATATGAGCCATCACTACTCTTTGGCCAGAACAGACAGTCGGGTTGGTTGGAGGCGCACAAAGGGATGGCTTTTATTTTTTGAGCTTCAAAAGGCAGAAAAATACTGTCAACAAGGCTATCATTCCATTCATTTTTTTTGTGGGTCAATAAGAGCTGATACTGTGGCATTTCTGAAGACAAAGGAAGGGGGTGACAGAATTCGGCCCTAAGACTCCCCAGGCAGCCAATTTGACCCATAAATCATGATTTGAGAAACTTTTGCATCAAACACAGACCCATTCAGAAAATATCTTGCTTTGAACACCTTATAGAGGAGTGATTTAGTGTCATGAACTAGCTGCCAAATTTTTTTTGCTAGCATCGCTTCTTTGAACTTGGATAAATCTTTAAAGCCCATACCTCCCTCCAATTTTGGCTTGCAAAGAATTTCCCACTTTTTCCAATGTACTTTCTGTCAATCACCCCGTTGACCCCACCAAAATTTCCAAATCATCATCTCTATGTCTTTGCAAAGGCCCACCGATAAACGGAAGCAGCTCATAGCGAAAATGGGGATTGCTTGTACCACTGCCTTAAGAAGAACTTCTTTCCCTGCTTATGATAACAATTTCTCCTTCCATCCTTGAATTTTTCTCCACACCCTTTCCTTGATAAAGTTTAAACTTGCCCTTCTATTCTGCCCTACCACTGCTGGAAGGCCTAAGTATTTTTCATATTCTTTTATATTGGAGACCCCAAGATAATTTTTTATGGAATTTTTAACCTCCAAGGAGACTGATTTGCTAAAAAACAAAGTTGTTTTGTCCTTGTTTATCTGCTGCCCTGATGCCTTCTCATACAACACTAAAATTTCTTGGATAGTTTGGATGTCACTTATCTGAGCACGACAAAAGAGTAAACTATCATCAGCAAAAAATAAGTGAGAAATTTTAGGCCCATACCAGCAAAGGGAGTAGCCCCTTATCCTATCTTCATTCACTACTTTTTGGATTAGGGCGTTTAGACCTTTCGAGCAAAGGAGGAAGAGGTAGGGAGAAAAAGGGTCGCCTTGTCGAATACCCCTTGTAGGACAAATATTTCCCTTGGGTTCGCCATTCACTAGTATGGAGTAGGAAACGGTGCTGATACATTCCGAGATCAAATTTGTCCACTTGCAGTCAAACCCCATTTTCTCCATCAACTTCAGCAGGAAAGTCCACTCCACTCTATCATAGGCCTTGCTCATGTCAAGCTTGAGGGTCATAGAGCCTATTTTTCTAGCTTTTTTTGTTTTCATGTGGTGGAGAGTTTCATAGGCAACAAGTATATTATCTAAAATTGCCTTGTCAAACTAAAAAGCACTTTGAGATTTAGATATAATATCAGGTAATATCACTTTTAATCTATTCGCTAACACCTTGGAAATAAGTTTGTACAAAATATTACACAAGGCTATAGGTCGAAATTGAGATACCTGATTCAGGCTTTTCACCTTTGGGACAAGAGTGATGTGAGTGTGATTGATAGCTGCTGGAATATGACCCGAATTTAGGCAAGAACAGACTGCCTCAGCTACATCATCACCAATCTCCCCCCAATAGTGTTGGAAAAAAATTGGGGGCAACCCATCAGGTCCTAGTGCCTTCAAAGGGGCCATTTGAGATAGGGCTATATCCACTTCCTCCTTATTGAATTCCCGGCCAAGAAAGGCATTCGTCTCCTCTGTTACTGCCTTTGAGACATGTTGCAAAACCGCATCAATCTCACTAGGTTGCGAAGAAGTGAACAAATCTGTGTAATACTCCACCAAAAGATCTACCACTTTGTCATCCCCATTACACATCTCACCCCTAGAGTTTAAAAGCCCATGTATAGTATTTTGCCGAAATCGATGGGAAGCTCTATTATGAAAGAAGATAGTGTTCTCGTCCCCTAATCTTATCCAGTGTGATTTTGATCTTTGTTGCCAAAGCTTTTCTCCACTAGTAATAATTCTTGAATCTCATGCTTTAGCTGTTGAACAACCTCCACATTACCCCCTGCATAGCCACGGTTTCAGCATGCTTTAACATCTCTTTTTTTTTCCTTCAATTGAAATGTGATGTTACCAAAGAACTTCTTACTCCACCACTGGAGACTAGCCTGACACTTACATATTTTACCAACAACATTATCCATGGGCGATGTCCCATAATTATTCCTCCAAGCCGAATGGACAATGTCATGACAACCTTCGTCTTCCAACCACACCTGCTTAAACCGCCATGGACGACTTTTTCTGACCGGAATTCCCATTGGATGGATAATAATGGGTTTATGATCAGATGTGCCGCACTCAAGAGTAACCACCTTAGTTGCTGGGAATAAACTCAGCCAATCCTATGTACCAATTGCCCTATCCAACCTTTCTCATATAGTAAGCCCATTAGAGAAATTCTTGCACCAAGTGAATTTACTTCCCACAAAACCCAAGTCGACAAAGCCACACTCATCAAGAACATCTCGGAATTCTTGCATTTGTTGATTTGGTCTAAGTTGGCTACCCAATTTTTCATGAGATTTTGTGATCTCATTAAAATTGCCGGCACATAACCAAGGGAGAGAAGAATTTGTCTGAAGCCATCACAATTTTTCCCATGATTCCCCATGATTCTAAGTTTCCGGGAAACCATAAAATCCCGTAAACCTCTAACTGTCCTCCTTTCCTTTATTTTTAACCGCATCAATATAGTTTTGTGAATAATTTTCCACCCGTAATTCTACATCCTTCTTCCAAAACAAAGCTAACCCCCCTCCTCTCGTAATTTTTGAAACACCAAAAGTATCACCAAACCCCATCTTATCTCGTAAACCTATTAGCCTAACTTCATCCAGCCTTGTTTCGGCTAAGAACATGACTGCAGGATCTTGTGCCCAGACTAGATCACCAAGCTCTCGAATTGTCTACAAGTTCCCATGCCTGCGACAATTCCAACATAGTAGATTCATTGTCCTTGGCGGGGCTGTGAAACAGCCACCGCCATTCTAAAATCTACCACATCATCATCTTGAGCCACTACACGTTTTTTCCTCTGAAAATCCAGACATGCATCTTTAACAAGTGGACATTTCAGTGAAGGGGAACTCATCTGATCATCCCCTCCCACCTTTGCACGTTCAATTCTTTTCCATATCCGAACTACTCGGCCGCAAAGTTTTTCCTCTAAACATGGACCACTCGGGTTGGCAACAGGGTTAGTAAGGGACACATGCTTCTGCACATGATCAGTTAAAACTGTGGATTGGAGAGATGCGGCTATATTTTCATTAACCCTTTCCACCTCAGTATCCACACATGTTGCCCTAACATTTATTATTCCTTCTCCGTGATTTTTGGCTGCCTCGCTGTCAAACTTGTGTAACTCCCAATCATTATCGCGTATCTTCTCATTAAATCGCTTCTCTAAACTTTCGTTGTCCTTAACTTCCATCTGTTCATGAGTTTTTCCATTTCGTTTCACATTAACTCCATTAGTAACTTCCGTTGATTCCATCTCCTCCTCATAATTCGCCGGCACAGCAGCCATTGAAGTTTCAGTTGTCGTCGATCTCGGAATTATCATGGTTCGTTTGTCGTTCAACTTTTTCCTGGACTCATAATAACCGGGTACTTTAATAACTGACTTCTTGGCATGACATATGGTGATGCACGTATCCATGGACCATATTCTTGATCCTCCTGTGACAGTGAACCTTCATTCTCAATCCATTTATCAGTCTCTATCAACATGATCCATACATCCACACCAGTAGCAGATGATTGGCAGCCTTTCATACTTAAATCTCACCCATCCTGTTTCTCCATTCTCCAACGATATCCTCGTGCCTCGACACAGTGGAACAATGACGTCCATTGTAACTCTTTACTCGGAAAAAATTGCCCCCTTCCATCTCAGAAATACCAATTTCCAAGCACACTTCACCCACTATACTGCAGATTTCTTCTGCCACCCCTCTATTTAAAAAACGTATTGGTAAGTAATGAAGCTGAACCCACAATGGGACTTTATTAAAATAGATTTCACTAATCGGGATGGCATTTTCATAGCGACAAAGAACCACCAGGTGCTTGTCAAAGCTCCAAGGTTGAAGAGCTAAAATTTTCTCCACTTCTTCTCGATTGTCAAAGACAAATAAAAGAATATGATCTCCTGCAGATCGAACCTGAAACCCATTCTTTGCTTGCCATAGCGGGTTAAAGGTTCAGATTACTGCCTCCATGTTCAGTGCTCATTTTGTAAAGAATTTTGCTACCAGGATTACTTCACCAGATCTCTCCTCGGTCAAACAAAGCTGACCCTCTTCCCTGTCATTCAAAGTTAAATTTCTCCAGTGTTTCGTGAATCCCTCCATTGCTACAAAACACTCGTGTTTCCAAAACCCCTGAAAAAAGAAAAAACCACAAACCCTACAGGATACACTGATACCGTAGGGACACACCAGCCTCACTAGAAGGGACAGACAATTCTACTGTGGAAGAGAAGTTTGGAGCTCCAAAACTTTCCTAGCACAGAGATAATCGTGTTTGAAAAAAACATAAATATCACGTCAAGAACCTAAAAATATTTACATCTTTTTTATAAATGATTAAATTCTGTAACGATGTAGTGTAAACCTTATATTTTATCCCTCTAATCCCAACATATTATATCATCTTATTACATATTTAAGAATAAGCACAACTACACTAAATTAATTCTAATACCCATATATAAATCCAACCAAATTGAGAGTTTATTGAGATATTATTATGTGTGTTAAAATATATTGAATTTTAAGTAAAATACTGATATGACAATATTTTGTTAGATAAGATAAAGGGCCTGTTTGGATAAGCTGTTTCAAAATGTGCGTCTTCAAAATGTGCTTTTTGAAAACTCTATTTTAAAAACCACAGATAAGTGTTTTGTAAAAATGTGAAAATATGTGTTTTCTATTTTTAAAGTCATATTAAGCGTTTGGATAAGCTGTTTTAAAAACAGCTGTTTTGAGTGTAAATTCCAAAAAAATGACTTAAACGTATCTATCATTTAAAATTATGTAACTAGATAAATCAAAATAAGTATCTATCATACAACAAAAGCCCACAAAAGTATCTACCTAATCGTCATGACTGCCCATAACGTCTGTGAAAAAAGCCCCTAGGTAGACTCAAAGACAACTTATCTTAAGAGCACCTTATCGTGGATGTGTTCTTAAGTAAAAATTACTTTAGGAGCACCTTATACAAAATGGCAATAAAACTACTATCAGAGTACTATAAGCTCAGTTTCTTATAGGCCAAATTCAGAACATGATACCTAACCTACATCAATCCATCAACAACCACCCCCCCCCCCCCCAAATCCCCAACCAAAAAAAAAAGTCCCACCTACAAAAGCAGTAGAAACTTCACAAAGGCATCCAGAATGGCATCTAGCTAAGAGCCTTAACTTGTGATGATGCCGAAAATATCAACAGTGAGTTGCACAATGCTCGTACTCTCGAAACGACACCTACACAAGGAAAAGAGAAGACCTAACAGAGAGCACCGGTGTAGTGTCGGCCAAATACCCTCCGAAGGTCAAATTAGAACTTTTTTCAACTCTAGAGTGCTAGAGAGGGGTTAATTATGCGTACCTCGATTTATGAGAGTATTAGGCTTTTATAGTAGTTGAGGGTTGACCTTTTTCGTTAGAGTAGAAGTCTTTTCCTTATAGGGATCCTCATGGGCGTGGATCGCGGAATCCTTTCCTTATAGGATTCTAATACTGATTGTGGGATACGAGTAATTTCCTTAAATACCACGTGTGATGGCCAAGTCAGAATTTTACACATATCCGTCGGCATAGGGGTCGTCGGCTTGCCTTATCCCCGTCAGCCATGTCGTCGTCAGTTCATTGCAGCGCTGCCCAAGGGCTCCGAATCCCCATCCGTCAGCCTTGGATCCCTCTGCTTTTCCAGTTGTCCGAGGCCGTCAGCTGACGTGTTGACCATGATTTATTTTTAGGTATCAGTTGCCCCCTACTCCATATCTCCGTCAGTTCAAGCTGATGGGCTATGGAGTTATTTTTGTTGCTGACCTTCATTTTAGCTAGGACAGAAAAAATATTACGGTTGGAATTAAATGCTTTGGACACGTGGCGAGTTTCGGTTGGCTCCGCTTCTGGACGAGGGCATCGCTTCGTCTTCCGTGCGTTTTCCTTATATATATATGTGGACCACCTTTCCCTATTTCTTCCTATTTGCTTTTGGTGATTCCTGGAGAGCTAATTCGTCGCCATACTCCGTCAGTACTGCCATTATTTCTCTCGTCACTTCGTTAACCGTCACCTTTGAAAAACTTGTAAGTTTCTTTTTCTTCCCTTGCACACTTATTTCAATTAATTTCTTTTAAAGTGAGGTCGTCATCCTAGGTGCTTAGTTTACACCCGTCACTTGTAGGTAGTCAGATGTCTAGTGACGCGTCGAGCGACCGGTCGTCGGTCCGCGAAAGAGCAAGCTACGACAAGGTATTCGGTTCAGGTAGTGAGTCTGGGAGTTTTTCCTGGTCGTCAGAGAGGGAGACGTCAGCCCATACTCCCGTCGAGGAGGTAGGAAGTCAGGGAAACGACGGCCAGGGAGAAGAAGTAGGAGTAGAAGAGAGAAATAGTGACGGGGATGAGGGTGACAAGGAGTCTTGTGAGGGGACTTCTGGAATTCCTGGAGGTAGCCGTCCCTTCATCCTTCCCAAGGAGTGGGCTGTGAATAAATTCCTTCCAAAGATGACACTTAAAATTTTTAAGGAGTTACGCACCCGTTTCCAAATCCCTGACCATATTCCTATCCGTCTGCCTAGAGAGGGTGAGAAATGTTATACGGGAAGAACTGCAGATGTGGGCATGTACGATGCCATGTTTGCTGCCGGGTTAAGACTGCCTCTGACGGCTTTACACCGGAAGCTGGCTGATTTCCTTGGTTTATCCGTCAGTCAGATTGCTCCAAACTCGTGGAGAATCTTTATTGGTGCTGAAGTACTGTGGGGTCGTCTAAGTGGAGGCCACCGTCAGCTTTCCTTGGATGAATTTTTTTACTGCTACAGACCCCGGCACCTTTCTTCCTCAAAGGGGATGTATCATTTCGCCATCAGGGAGAAGAAGTTGAGGCTGGTGTCTGAGATGCCAGATTCTAATAGAGCCTAGAAGAGCAGGTTCTTTTTTGTAGAAGGGACAGACTGGGTGTGCCATCAGGAAGAGTGGGAAACGATACCCCTTGGTTGTTTCGACAATACTTGGGCGTTCGCTAGAGAGTCAGGTTTTGACCGTCAGCTTTTATCCTCGTCAGTTCGGTACGTATCACACTATTTCTTGAAAAGGTACTAATGTAGCAAATTTGTTCTTTTTCAGCCTTCACTCGTCCATTAATAACCGACGAGCAGGAAGATTTCATCCGTCGCGTTTTGGAGATACCCATAGAAGAGCAATCATGTCGGGACTTAATTACCCTCGACACTCTTCACGCGTACTGTGGAGGTCCCGAACCGACACCTGAAGCTCGTAGGTTGGAAGAATTTTCCCGTCACCGTGAGTTCCTTGACCTTATTTGGTTAATTTTGTACTTTTCGTCGTCAGTTTTCCTTACATGTTTTTTTTTTTTTTTTTTTTTTTTTGCAGAGATGGACGTAGCTAAGCAACGGATCAGGGCTGCCGCTGCCCGCCAAAAGGAGGAAAAGAAGGCGAAGGGGGAGGTGACGTCTACGTCTGCCCCCCAGACGGTCACTAAGGGTTCTATGAAGAGGAAAACTGACGGGGAGGTCAGTCGACCCTTGAAGAAGACAGCCGTCACACCTGAGCTCCCTGACAAGTCGACCCCCAAGTCAGGCCATGGAGCAGGGAAGGGTGTTATGACTTCTTCTGGTCCCGTCTTGAAGGGGCCCCGTAGCCTGTTGACGCACAAGGATTTTGCCGTCGAGACAATTGAATCACTTATAAGACCGACGGATATAGATCCCTGTGCTCAGCTGGGGACGGAAGAACTGGGGTCGTCTGCTCTGTTTGATCTCTCACGGGTAAGTCATCTGCCTTTAACTGATCCTTGGTTAATCTTTCTTGTTAAATAACTGACGGTTATATTCTTTTCTAGGCCTTGGTTCGCGTGAAGGCGCTTCAAGACCGGTGCGTGGCCAAGGAGGGGGTCGTCACTCGTGTTAGCAAACATAATGCTAACATGTGAGACCAGCAGGCTCAGTATAAGGAGGCGGTGCGTGTACTTAACGTCGAGGTAAAAGAGGTTAGGGAGAAGTTGGAAGAGGCGAGCCGTCAGAATGGCGAGCTAGAGAGAGATCTGACGACTCTTCGTGGCCAGTTGGAGACGGCAAGGACTGACGCCGTTGAGAAATTTAAAGCGCCAGACTCTTTCATCGATTCTTGTGGTGGCTATTATGGCACGGGATTCGATGACTGTCTCAAACGAGTTGCGTCAACTTTCCCTGAACTGGACCTATCAGGAATTACCCTGGATGACGCTCAGCCGATGACGCCTGCTACCGACGCCCGTACTGCTGGTGGTGACGACCAGAAGGATTCTCCACATGCAGGTATTGGAATTGTTTTAGCCCAACCTGCTGCGAATCTTCCCGTCCACCCTTCACCTAAGATCCTCGTAGTGGAAGACCCTTCAGCTCCCCAGAAGTAGAGAGGCCCCAAGCGACGCTCTTTGTATTTTTTCTTTTTGTAGTTGTATTTTGGATAATATTTTCTAAGTACCCCCTTTGTCATTGGGGTTCAATTTGAACACAGATTGACTTCCGTCACTTTTTATGTATGTTATTCGCTCCTTACAAATTTACTTTCTTTTCTGCTGACTGAGGCCGTCAACCTTTAAATTACTATTTTAATAAAGCTGTCGCTCTCCTGCTTGAAATACTTTTTTGTCTTATTCCTTTATATTTAATGTTGGGCTTGCTTAGTTGTTGGTTATGATCCAATAGAGCGTAGTTGTGATGCCCGTTTAATATAGCCGTCAGTTTTATTCAAACCGTTAGCTTTTGAACTTTAGTTTCTTTGGCTCTTGTTGGACCGTCAGCCTATTTTTGCTCATTATGTTTATGACTAATCGTCGGTCTTTATTGTAACCGTCAGCTTATTTGCTAAACTTAACCGCTTTTTCAGTCTTTTAATTTGATTGTAAGCTTGAGAGCTGAGATGATTGTGGTCTTAACCACCTTTAGTCTTTTAGACCGTCATCTTGAAAGCTGAGATGATTGTGGACTTGACCACTTCTAGTCTTTTAGACCGTCAGCTCAAGAACTGGGGCGATTGCGGATTTGTTCAGTCTTTTGTTTAGACCGTCAGCTTGGGAGCTGAGATGATTGTGGTCTTTAACCACCTTTAGTCTTTTAGACCGTCAGCTTGAGAGCTAAGATGATTGTGGACTTAACCACTTTTTCAGCATTTCGGTTAGACCGTCAGCTGAGTTTATTGTGAATTTAACTTGTTCAGTCTTTTGTTCAAACCGTCAGCTTGGGAGCTGAGATGATTGTGGTCTTTAACCACCTTTAGTCTTTTAGACCGTCAGCTTGAGAGCTGAGATGATTGTGGACTTAACCACTTAGTCTTTTTAGATCGTTAGCTTGAGAGCTACGATGATTGTGGACTTAACCACTTTTTAGGTTCTAAGGCCGTTCACGTTTTGTGAACTTGAGCTTGTAAGTAGATACTTCAGTAATTCTGAATAAACTCTCATTGTCATGTATCAATATAAAAAGTAGTTCGAAAACAAAATCTGCCCATTTTGGGCTTGTTGTAGCAAAAACATAAGTAAAAGAAACTGCCCATTGGGCTTATTATAGCAAATACTTGAGCAGGAAAGAAAAAAAGACTGCCCTTTAGGCTTATTGTAGCAAATACTTAAAAAGGTAATCGATAAGTCTTAGTGCATCCAAAAAAGGTGTTGTTTTTCGTGCCGCCGCCCCTACTGGTAGTACTTCCGCAAGTGTTCAGCATTCCATGGATGTGGTAACTTCCGTCCGTCCAGTGCCTCTAGATGGTAGGTGCCCTTCCTTTACCATGCCGTAACCCGGTAGGGTCCTTCCCAATTTGGGCCGAGCTTTCCTTGCGTGGGGTCCCTTGCTGCGCCCATAACCTTTCTTAGAACGAGGTCTCCAACCTGGAATTCTCTACATCTGACCCGGGAGTTGTAATGCTTGGCCATGTGGTCCTGGTACCGTGCAAGCCTTTGTTCTGCTGCCATCCTGACTTTGTCCACCAGATCAAGTTGCAGACGTATGGCCTTGTCATTCCTCTTTTCGTCATGGTTGTGCACCCTGTAGCTTGTAAGGCCGACTTCGGCTGGGATGACTGCTTCGTTCCCGTATGTTAGTCAAAATGGTGTCTCTCCTGTTGGTGTCCTTGTTGTTGTCCTGTAGGCCCATAGTATGCTCAGCAACTCTTCAGCCCATATGCCCTTTGCCCCCTCGAGCCGGGTCTTGATAATTTTTAGCAAGGATCGGTTTGTGACTTCGACCTGGCCATTGGCTTGGGGGTGGGCGGGGGAGGAGTAGTGGTTCCGTACCCCCAACTGCGAGCAGAAGTCCCTGAAGGAGTCGTTGTCGAATTGCTTCCCGTTATCTAAGACTAAGACTCTAGGAATGCCAAACCTGCATATGATGCATCGCCAAACGAAGCTCCGTACGTTCTTTTCTGTAATGGTGGCCAAGGCTTCAGCTTCCACCCACTTCGTAAAGTAGTCAATACCGACAATTAGAAACTTCAGCTGTCGTATTGCCGTAGGGAACGGCCTCATGATGTCCAACCCCTACTGAGTGAACGGCCATGGTGCCGTCATCAGGGTGAGTTCTTCGGGTGGTTGTCTGATGACGTTGCTAAACCTTTGGCATTTGTCGCAGGCCTTCACATAAGCCTCGGCATCCTTCTGCATTGTTGGCCAAAAGTACCCAGTTCGTACTAGCTTGTGTACTAGTGATCTTGATCCTAAGTGGTTTCCGCAGATTCCTTCGTGCACTTCTCTCATGACGTAATCTGCTTCTTCAGGACCTAAGCATCATAGGTAGGGGCGGGAGAAACCTCTCTTATACAAGACATTTCTTATCAGCACGAACCTTGCTGCTTGGACCTTCAGTTTTCTTACAGCTTTCTTCCCATTTGGCAATATGCTGTTCTTCAAGAAAGAGATTAACGGCGTGGTCCAATCGCTTTGGGGGCCGAGCTCCTGTATGTCGACAGCATTTATGAGTAGGGAGAGCTGTGTGAAGGAGAGTATATTACTAATGGTGGCCATGTGTTCGGCTGAGGCGGCTTTGGCCAAGCGGTCGGCTTGTTCGTTTTCTCCCCGGGGGATCTGTATAATTTTGACCTTCAGCTCGTTTATCCTCTTTCTTGCTTGGTCCAGATACTTCTTCATTCTTTCGCCTTTGCATTCATACTCCCCACTTATCTGGTTGACTATGACTTGGGAGTCACAGTAAACGATCACTTTTTTGGCTCCCGTTGCTTTTACGAGGTCAAGCCCTGCTATCAGAGCTTCGTACTCCGCCTCGTTATTGGTGGTAGGGAATTCAAGGCGGACCATACACTCTACCGTATCTCCTTCGGGTGACTGTAGTACGACGCCGGCTCCGCCGGCCTGCCTGTTGGAGGATCCATCTACATGTATGCTCCATTGCGGGGATTCTTCTGCCCCCCTGTCCTCACCATTCGTGAATTCTGCTATGAAATCTGCAACAACCTGTCCCTTAACGGCGGTCCACGGGCGATATTGGATGTCAAACTCGCTTAATTCTATGGCCCAAAATGCCAAGCGCCCGGCAGCTTCTGGGTTGCTCATTGCCCGACGCAAAGGCTTATCGGTTAAGACAATCATCGTGTGGGCCTGAAAGTACGGCTTCAGTTTGCGTGCTGCCGAAACCAGGGCGAAAGCAAGCTTTTCCATGGGTGGATATCTTTCTTCAGCTCCGCGTAATGCCCGGCTAGTGTAATACACAGGTTTCTGTACTTTCTCTTCTTCTCTGATCAAGGCGGCACTGACGGCGGCTGAGGAGACGGCGAGATAAAGAAAGAGTTCTTCCCCTGGTTGCGAGGGACTCAGCAGTGGTGGGGAAGAGAGGTAAGCTTTCAACTCCTCAAACGCTTGTTGGCACTCAGTGGTCCACTCGAAAGACCTTTTTAGCGTGCGAAAGAAGGGTAAGCATTTGTCTGTTGCCCTAGAGGCGAACCTGTTTAGCGCTGCTATCTTGCCGTTGAGGCTTTGTACTTCCTTCACATTCTTTGGTGGTGTCATCTCCATTATAGCCCGGATCTTGTCTGGATTGGCCTCGATGCCCCTCTGGGAAACCATGAATCCTAAGAATTTTCCTGCCGTCACCCCAAAGGCACACTTCCCTGGATTAAGCTTCATGTTGTAAGAGCGAAGAGTGTTGAACGTTTCCCTGAGGTCTTCCAAATGATCTTCTTCCCTTCAACTTTTAACCAGCATATCATCTACGTACACCTAGACGTTTCTCCTGTTCATAAGCCTTTGATACGTTGCGCCCGCATTTTTTAGACCAAACGGCATTACCTTGTAGCAGAAGAGGCCTTGGCTGGTTACGAAGGAAGTTTTTTCTTGATCATCATCGTGCATCTTGATTTGGTTGTAGCCAGAGAAAGCGTCCATGAAGCTTAACAGCTGGTGTTGAGCCGTAGAGTCTACTAGAGTGTCGACTCTCGGGAGAGGGTAGCTGTCTTTAAGGCATGCCTTGTTTAGATCGGTGAAGTCTACACACATCCTCCACTTCTCGGAAGCTTTCTTGACCATCACTACGTTTGCTAGCCAGTCGGGGTAGTAGACTTCTCTAATGAAATTTGCCTCTTGTAGTTTGCGGACTTCTTCAGCTATGGCTTGATCCCGTTCTGGGGCGAAGACCCGCTTCTTCTGCCGGATGGGTGGAAAGGATGGTGATATATTCAGCCTATGCACCATGACTGAAAGGTCTATTCCTGGCATGTCCTCGTGACTCCAGGCGAATACGTTCTGATTCTCTTTGAGGAATGCTGTAAGTGTTTGCCGGATTGCGGGACTTGCGAGGGTTCCAATCCTCGTTGTCTGGTCAGGTCTGGAATCATCCAGGGGTATTTCTTTAAGCTTCTCGACTGGCTCCATCGTGCTCCGGTGTTCTTTTATGCTCATGGTTTGGAGGTGATCATCCATTTCCATCATGGCCACGTAGCATTCACGTGCGGCAATCTGGTTTCCACGTAGTTCTCCAATTCCGTATTCAGTTGGGAACTTGATCATTAAATGATAAGTTGAAGTTGCTGCCTTCCATGTGTTGAGGGTGGGTCGCCTTAGGATAGCATTATAGGCAGATGAATGGTCAACCACGAGGAACGTTACGTCCTTCGTGATTTGCTGGGGATAGTCGCCTGCTGTAACAGCCAACGTGACCGCGCCCAGCGGAAACACCTTTGCACCTCCAAAACCGACAAGTGGGGCATTCGTTGGAACCAGTTGTTCCCTGCTGATTTTCATCTGCTGGCATGCCGGGTAGTACAAGATGTCTGCCGAGCTGCCATTGTCGACCAACACCCGATGCAAGTTGTAGTCCCCAACCTGTAGGCTGACAACAAGCGCGTCGTCGTGCGGGTGGTGAAGACGTCGCGCATCTTCTTCCGAGAACTCGATAATGGGGCTTTCCCTTCGAGCTACCTTTTGCACTGGACCAGTCAGCCGGACGTTTTGGACCATCCGGAGGTACGTCTTTCGAGCCTTTTTGGACGGCCCGGTAGCCATCCCTCCTACAATCATTCGTATGTCACCAACGGGAGGTCTTGGACGGTCATTATCCCGTCCTGGGGGGGTGCTCTAGAGGTGCTGGATCCGTTCTTTCCTTGCTTACGAATTTCTGCAATTTCCCTAACCTTATAAGGGCCTCGATTTGTTGCTTCAAGTCATAACAGTCGGCTGTGTCATGGCCATGATCTCGGTGAAAACAGTAGTACTTGTCTCTAGAACGCCTGCTAGGATCTCCTTTCAGCTTTCCAAGGAAGGTCAGAGCTCCTTCGTCCTTAATTTGCATTAGGACTTGATCTATTGGGGCGGTCAGCGGGGTGAAGCTTGTGAATCTTCCTCCCGGAGGTTTAGAACGCCTTTCCTCTCTTCGGTCTCCTGTTCTGGGCCTCTTTCTCCCTTGGTCTGGTCGTGCATCTTCCTGCCTCTTCCTTTTTCTCGATTTCTCTTCTCAGGCCCGCAACGCGTCCTCAGCATTCATATACTTAGTAGTCCTGTAGAGTACTTCCGACATGGTCTTCGAGTCGTTTTTGTAGAGGGAGAACAAAAACTTGCCCTTTCGCAACCCATTTGTGAAGGCTGCGACAAGTATTTTGTCGTCGGCTTCGTCAACCGATAGCGCTTCCTTATTAAAGCGCGTTATGTAGGATCTCAACGTCTCGTCCTCTCTTTGCTTGATACTCATCAGGCATGCCATGGACTTCTTATACCTGTGTCCCCCAATGAAGTGTGTAGTAAACTGAGCGCTTAGCTCCTTGAAGGTGCTGATAGAGTTATGCGTCAGTCAGCTGAACCATACCCTTGCAGGGCCTTTGAGTGTTGTGGGGAAGGCCCTGCACATAATCTCGTCTGCTACCCCCTGAAGATGCATCAGGGTCTTGAAAGTTTCCAGGTGGTCCAGAGGATCCTTCACTCCGTCATAGCTATCTATATTCGGCATGCGAAACTTGTGGGGTAGGGGGAAGGAGTTCATGGCCATAGGGCGAGTCGGTGCGGTTGACTGGGTCGTCAAGATCACTAGAGACTCGCCCCTTGAGGGCGTTCATCATAACCTCCATCTGTTCCCTCATTGCCTGCATCTCTACAATAATATGTGGTGGAGTCGCATCCGTGAGGGATGGCACGCTCACGTGCTGCCTCTCTGGCCTGCTTGGGGTGTGGCTGTCCTCAGGTTTCTCCTGATTCTTCTTTGGAGCACTGGTCCCTTCCTGATCTTCTTGTTGGTCATTCAGTGCTGCATTCTTCTGGCGCAGCTGTTCTTCCAAGTCGAGATTCTGTTTGGTGAGACGCTCCACGGCGGCACCGAGAGTCCGAACTTGTCTCTCGATGGCAGTCGTGGGTGGTTCCTCTCCTTGTACGTCATTAGTAGTCGCCATTGAGCGAGTGAGTACCATGCAACCCTTTAGTCCGGGAAACGATAATATGGCTTAATTACGAAGTTCCCCACAAACGGCGCCAACTGATGATGCCGAAAATATCAACAATGAGTTGCACAATGCTCGTACTCTCGAAACGACACCTGCACAAGGAAAAGAGAAGACCTAACAAAGAGCACCGGTGTGGTGCTGGCCAAATACCCTCCGAAAGTCAAATTAGAACTTTTTTCAACTCTAGAGTGCTAGAGAGGGGTTAATTATGCGTACCTCGATTTATGAGAGTATTAGGCTTTTATAGTAGTTGAGGGTTGACCTTTTTCCTTGGAGTAGAAGTCTTTTCCTTATAGGGATCCTCATGGGCGCGGATCGCGGAATCCTTTCCTTATAGGATTCTAATACTGATTGTGGGATACGAGTAATTTCCTTAAATACCACGCGTGGTGGCCAAGTCAGAAGTTTACACATATCCGTTGGCATAGGGGTCGTCGGCTTGCCTTATCCCCGTCAGCCATGTCGTCATCAGTTCATTACAGCGCTGCCCAAGGGCTCCGAATCCCCATCCGTCAGCCTTGGATCCCTCTGCTTTTCCAGTTGTCCGAGGCCGTCAGCTGACGGGTTGACCATGATTTATTTTTAGGTATCAACTTGTTTTGATAGTTAAACTTTCTAGGTGTAGACGGTCCTTTAACATTTAGGGGCAATGAGCAATTTGCCACAAGTTTAAAGGGAAAACATGAATTTTTTCAGAAGATTCATTAAGAGTAAAGGTTAAGTAGAATAATAAAACTAACTTAAATCATGCATTCATAGTCAATAGAATAAAATAAGCATTTGGAATCTAAACCGTGGTCAACTCTAATAACCAAGGAAGTCATCTATCTAGTTATTAAATCATGTCTTGCTGGCACACTCTAGTCAGGAAATCATCTGTCACTTCACCATAGAAAATATTGGAAAACGTAAAACCAAATTCTGAATATCAAGAAATTCAATACAAAACAAACACCATAACATTTTAACCTTCCTCTATAACAGCATTCTTATCAAGGATTGCAAATCCTAAAAGATGCTCTTTTTAGCATTTATAACCTAAAAATTTGCTCCATCAAAGGTTGTAAATGCTAAAAAATTTAGCATACTACTACAGTGCGCTCTCATTTTTGAGACCGCACTGTAGCACAATGCTATCAATTTTTTACTAATTTCTCTCTCTCTCTCTTCCGTGCGCTCTCTTTTTTTTTTTCTTCCTTTTCACTCTCTCTCGTGCTTTCCGTCCCTCTCTCCTTCTGGTGCTCTCCATCACATGCCGTCGCCGATCTCGTGCTCTCTGTCCACTCTTTCTTACTCTTTCTTTCATTTTCTTTCTGCCTCTCTGTTTCCCTTTTTCTCTGCATCTCGAGTTCGTGGATCTTGGGCGTGGCCGGGATGCAATGTTGGGTGTGGTTGATCTGCGGTGGTTTTTCGTGGATCGTGTATCTCTACAGTGGTTCGTGGTGGGTCTCTGCGGTGGTTCGATGAGTGGGTTTTGTGATTTGATATCGGTGAGTTTTAATTTCAGTGGTTTTGATTGATTTTGGTGGGTTATTGATTTCGATGGCTGGGTTCGTGGCTTGATCGGGGTGGCTTTGGGTGCTGGGTGTGGGTTGATTGGGGTGGTTCAGAGATGGGTGTGGATTGATCGGGGTTGTTTTGGGTCTTTGTTGTGATTCTTTGATTTGGATGATTCTTTGATTTTGTGGCTTTGGATGTGGAGGTTTTTTTTTTTTTTTCCTGCCGTTGTTTGTGGTTCCGGCAATGGTGGGTGGATATGGTGGTTGTGAAATGGGTAGGTGGATATGGTGGCCGACGGTGCTAGGGTGTGAAAGAGAGACAGAGGAGAGAGAGTCAAAGAAAGAGACTGGAAAAAAAAATAATAATAAATTGATAAAGAAAGAATATTTAAATGAGGTGTTAAAAAAATAGAAGTTTTGATGGAAATGATGTTGTAAAGTGGGGTGTTATATGTTATAAAATTGGGATTTGAGAGGGTAAATGCTAAATTTTTGCAATCCTAGATAAGAATGCTCTAAGCATAATAGAATTGTTTGCACTCTCTGTACCTAATCTCAATTCTTTGATTTACCTCAAGGTCTACAACATATCAACCACTAAAAAGAAAAGACACCTAAAAGGACTACCTTATATAATAGTAAGAAAAATGAATTCTAGTAACATTTTTCTTGTGTCAGAAGACAGTCAAATGGCAACCAGAAGCTAATTGTCTCCAAGATATGAATTCTAAGAAGAATATATATAGTAATGTACTTTGCCCACAAATTAAAAGTATTTTCATTCAATTTTTTTTCTTGGCAAGTACATATTCTGCAAGAGGGGGAAACAAAGGGAAGGGAACTGCCCAACTACATGAGTTCTATATGTGAGCTACTAACCAGCTACAACAATCATGTCCAACAATTTAGAGATATCATAAATTAGATAGAGAGGGCCATGAGCTCTAGCCTAAATGGCAACTCCTACTGTCTGCAGTTAAATCAGTGAAAGCAACCTTCCCCCTGACCCTTTCCAGCAACCAATACTGTTATTTATAGATCTTTGCAGTCTGCAATTAAACCAATGAGAGCAAACACCAAAGCCACAATAGACTATAATTCTAAGCTGCCAAAAACTGAAAAAGTATATGAATAACCAACTCCCCTTTAATAGCATCAGCTAACAACCTATGTCTTGATCAAATCATATGTAGTTAAAATCTAGAGCTTAAGTTCCTTGAAAACTAGCAATTACTCAAGTTCAATCCCTTCATTATCTAATTAATTCCAAACAGAAAACAGATGAAATTGGGAATTGAAAACCAGTTAATCTCCCCAAAATCATAACTAATGCTTAGAATAGTGATTGTGTTATGGCTTGGTCCTCACTATCTTCTATATATTTGCTCTTAATAAGTGGTAAATTATATATATATATATATATATATATGCATGCATTAAACAATCAAACATATTAGATAAACTAATCAACCTCAATCCAAATGGTTTTGATTAACCTCATCTGTCTGAAATTGTTTTAAAAACTTCACAAGTATTAAAGAAACAACAGCAACAACAAATCCCTCAGTCATGTAAGTTCTAATATTTTGAGTTTATTCAGTCATCTAAACTAACATACAAAAGCCCAACGACGGTGATAATCGGAGAGAGCAACTAAGCAATAACAAAGAAGAAAGAAGTGAATATCGTGAAATTGATGAGGAGAGAACCAAGAGTGGCACACTCTTACATATATATATATGGAGAAGGGATAGGCTAGGATTTCGGTAAATAATTTTCTGAAGTTAAGGCTAATTTGGGATTTCAGCCAAAACAATTAGCAGCAACCCAATCGTCCATACCGCACGATGCTGAAAAAGCAGTAGAAAACTTCATTTTCGAAATCGTAAAAATCTGCGGAATTGAAAACGCAATCCTGCAGATATCGTCTAGCCAAACACAATCCCGAAATTGCAATTCGCGAAACTACCGTTCTGTGCAATGTAAACGCCTAAACAAACGGGCTCAAAATATGAGTTTTACACCTATTTTTACCAAATTTCGACACTTTTGATAAATATTCACAATTACATCATTGTCCCATGAGGCGTGGGACAATGTCTGCTACACGCGAGTCCCCTTTTTTTATTCTCAAAAAAAAAAAAAAAAAAAAAAACATCTTTAGTTATAATTTATCCGATAAAAATATTTTTGAGTTGTAAAGCAAAGGTTGCTTGATGCTTCCAAAGTCTTAGGGCTATTTTTTTCACATTCCCTCGTACCAACTTCAAGTCCAGATTCATTTCTCTCTCTCTCTCATACACTCAATATATCACTCTTCCAAATAGTCTCTCTCTATTCTCTGTACTTCTCTCACCTCACCACCATGGCCGAGTCTACCACCACCACTCGTCCTCTCAAAATCATAGCCGGAGCCGACTCCTTCGGCTGCACTCTCAAAGACACCTTGATCTCCCACCTCCGTTCCCTCAACATCGAAGTAGAAGACCTCGGCACCTCCTCCTACTACACCATCGCCGCCGAAGTTGGCCGCCAAGTCTCCTCTTCCTCCACCACCCCCGCCGCCACAGAAACCCGAGGCCTCGTCGCCTGTGGCACTGGCGTTGGTGTTGCTATCTTCGCCAACAAATTCCCAGGCGTTTATGCAGCCACTTGTCTCACCCCTGAAGATGCTCTCAACGCTCGCTCCGTCAACAACTCCAATGTCCTCGCAGTCTCGGGCATGTCCACTTCACCCTCCACCGCCATTGATATCCTCAACACTTGGCTCAACACTCCTTTCAAGTCCCCTTGTCCGGCTTCTAACTCTCAACCTTGGCCTCAAGATATAGAGTCTTTTCTTGACAACTCTATCAAAGAAATGCCCACCATTGGATCTGGTTCTTCTCAGTCCGATGAATCTGCAAAATGTGCTATTTGTTGTTTGGTGAAGAATAGGGAATTGAATCCGATCGATATAATCCCAGGTGGGTCTATGAAGATTTTGAGAGAGACTCCCACATCGGCTTTTGTGAGGTTTAAAGCTGGGAGTGTGGAGCCGGCTCATCATCACACTTTTGGGCATGATTTGGTGGTGATGGAGGGGAAGAAGAGTGTGTGGAATTTGAGCAAAAAGGAGAGGTATGATTTGGGTGTTGGGGATTTTTTGTTTACTCCAGCTGGGGATGTGCATAGAGTGAAGTATTATGAGGATACTGAGTTTTTCATCAGGTGGGATGGGAAATGGGATATGTTCTTTGATGAGGATCTTGAGACTGCTAAGGCTGCTGTTGAGAAAGAATTGGGAAATGGGGCTGTGTGAAAATGAATCAGTATGTGTGTAGCAGATATTTAGGGGGTTGAATACTGTGCTGCTACTTAGTGCTGTTAAGAAGGAATTGGGAAATGGGTCTGCGAGAAAATGAATCAATATGGTTTCAATGTATGTGTTTCTAAGATGTTTATAGGGTTGAGTATTGTGCTACTGAGGAGGAATCCAATTCTGGGTCTCTATAATAAAGAAGAGTATGTATCATACTTAAACCAACTCTTGTATTGATATGGTGTTGTTACTTTTGTTTGGTTTAGCTGCTGTTTTTTTGTTTATATGATGCTGTTTGCAGTGTTATGTTATGGGTGTTAAGTAGGAATTTGCTTGCTTGTTATTGACTTGGTGGTTTAATTCTGTTGAACCCTTTTGGTTCAATGTAAAACTCGGTGTTCTCTTCGTTATTGATAAATTTGGCTTGATCATTAGAATTGAACAAGCTAGACTTGAAAAACCTGACTTAACTCAAACATGTATGATATATATTAAACATGAATATGGCTGTTTTCATTCGAAAGTTAGCTATTAGATATCTAAATTTTCTCAATGGCTCAAGGAAGCATAATGTTGTCTGTTCCTCATTATTGTTATTGTTACTATAGGTCAAACTTTGGTACAGTACTACCTAGTTAATCATTTGAAAATTAGTAAAAATAATTACAAAACCCTTTGCGGTTTGGCTTAGAATTAGTAAACTGACGTGATTGTTTCCCAAAAAAAAACTATAATCCAGAACAATTTCTTTTTTCTTAATGGTTAAAACTATCCATCTTAATGCATAAAACTATTTTGAAGTGTCTTCTTCTCTCACTTCTCAACCTCAGTCTCTCTCATTCTCTCAGATCTTAATCCCAAAATACACAGTGGTAAATCTCATTTTTGCAAATCCAGACGATGTTGTTAGCCTTCCTCTCTCAGTCCCAATCTCACGCCTCATTCAAGACTTTGTGGTAAAATTTTAATATCTATATATTAGATTAGGGTTCTAATTTATTTGTGGTTGAGAGAGAGAGAGAGAGAGAGAGAGAGAGAGAGAATATGTCTTTTGGTTTCATTTGGCATTTGGTTTTGTCTGAATCATCTTATATGTCTTTGGGTTTATTTGGCATGTGAGTTTAATTTAATTTCGTCAATAACCATTATTACAATTCATAGTTTCATAATATTGTTGATGACTATATTTGATTCCAAGGCCTTTTTTTCTTTGGTTTGTGTAACAGCCCCAACGCATAGATACGAAGTAGTACTGACAGGGCAATTAGCATAATAGTCTTATTTTTGCCGAAGCATGGTTAAAACCTCAATTTGTTTGGACAATCTCGTCTACTTGTGAACTCATCTCCAAACAAGGGTTGAAAGGATTTTTTTTTTTTTTTTGTTAGAATAGATAGAAGTCGGGTTGGAATGATTTGGTGGCTGAACATGTTTGTCTCCACCAGCACCAAAATGAAATTCCTTCACATTGCATTAGCGCCATACATGTATTTGATTAGATGTTAGTAACATATTTTTCATATCACTGGCAGCACTTCGCCACTTCCTCCACCCCAATCTGATTGTTGACCCATTTCCACACCTCCATCTTCCCCACCCCTCCCATTTGTTTCCACCAACACTAAAATGGAATTCCTTCACATTGCATTAGTGCCATACATGTATTGGTTAGTTGTTAATAACAATTTTTTTTCATACTAGTGGCAGTGCTTCGCCGCTTCCTCCACCCCAGTCCCAGTGTTGACCCAATTCCCCACATCCATCTTCCTCAGCCACCCACTTCTTATACAGTTGCTTAATTTTCCCAGCAGTTCAACAACCATTGCTTCTTTATCATCTCTTCCTTCCCCTTAGTTCCTGTTCTTCTGGCAACCCATTGATCTCAGAATATATTCACTCCCATGTTTGTTATTAAATTTTGTTTTCAGTCCAAAAACCATTGGTGGTCCAAACCTGATGGTTAGATTTTTTATATGTCTAACTTTTGCAGCACAGTGATTAAGGTCAACTAAGCGTTGCCATGCTGCTGAAATGTACAAGCTGTGAGATGTAAGGTGACATTTTTGACTTTATGGTAGTTGTTGAGTTTGACTTAACTCTGTCTTATCGAATTCTAAAAGTATTCTCTATGGTCTTTGATTCTAGCTGTGTTTTTGCTTAGTATATTTCCTCAAGAAACTGAGGTGCTTCATGGGAAACTTTTGTTATAAACTTAAATCTTTTCTTCCCTTTCCGGATAAAATTTTGTTGGTGAATATGGCTTAATTAAAAATTGAACAAGTTGTACTTGAAATATCTGACTAAACTCCAACATGTATGAGATCTTTTAGACATGAATTTGGCTTTTTTCATACTAAAGTTGGCTGTTAGATATCTAAATTTCCTCAATGGCTTAAGGAAGCATAATGATATCTGTGATTGAACTACTTCTTCATTTTTTATCATTGTTATTGTTATTGTTATTATGGGTCAAACTTTTATATGGTACAACCTGTCAATCATTTGAAATTAGTCAATAGAATTACAAATGCTTATAATAGCCTTGAAAAATTGAACAAATGATTAAAAATTGAACAAGCTATACTTGAAATACCTGACTAAACTCAAACATGTATGAGATCTTTTAAACATGAATTTGGCTGTTTTCATGCTAAACTTGGCTATTAGATATCTAAATGTTCTCAATGGCTTAAGGAAGCATAATGATGTTTGTAATCGAACTACTTCCTCATTTTTATTAATCTTATTGTTATCGTTATTGTTATTGTTATTATGGGTCAAACTTTGGTACAATACTACCTAGTTAATCATTCTAAAATTAGTCAAAAGAATTACAAAACCATTGTGGTTTGGCTTAGAATTAAGAAATTGGTACAACTATTTCAACAAAAAACAAAAACAAAAACAAAAGCAAAAAAAAAAAACCTATGATCTAGACAATGTCGTTTATCTTAATGATTAATATTTAAAATTATTTCAAGTGTCTTTTTGTCTCATTTCTGAGTCAATCTCAAATTTTAATCCCAAAGCACACACTGGTAAATTTTATTCTCTCAAATCTGAATCTTAAAGCACACAGTGTAAACCTCAATCTCTCAAATCTAGATGATGTCATTTGTCTTCTTCTCTCTCGATCCAAGTCTAATTTCTAATATCTATATTTCAGATTAGGATTTTAATTTATTAGTGGGAGAAAATAGAGTTTGGAGAGAGAGAGACATAGAGAGGAGAATATGTGTTTGGGTTTTATTTGGTATGTGGGTTATTTGTATGATCTTATATGTTTTTGGGTTAATTTGGCATGCAGGTTTAATTTAATTTTGTCAATAGTTATTATTTTAATTCAGAGTTAATAACATTACAATACGCTAGGAAGAAATTTCGGAAGCATTTTCTGTAGTATCGCATAAACTTCTCCTTTCTTGTGGAGAAAATACTAACAGTTAATGAATATACCTCTATTGTCTTATGAGAAAGTGTCAAAATGTAATGTAACCAAATGAAAATAGTTACCATAACAACAATTGTTAAAAACGGTTATATGTAGGTGTTGTAATCCAACTAAGAGTTGACGTGTGACAAAAAACATGGTTTTGTGTGTTTGTGTATGATATAGGTAAACAAGAATTGTCATGAAATGAAATGAGAAAAAAAAAATAAAAATGTTGCAGAACAAGCCCTAGTCCATAATCGCTTTTTTTTTTAATACTAAATACTTAAAACTAAATTCATTAATGGAGGCAGAATACAAATGTACAAAAATAATAGAAATTTTATTGGTTAGTTTTTTTTAATAAGATATTAAAAGAGAAGTGAGTTCTAGTTAACTCAATTGGTAAAGTTTTTGATGATTGAATAAAAGTTCTGAGGTTTAATCCCCACCTACACCAAAACCGTCTTAGTCTGATGATAAAAAACTATTATCAGGATACATGTGGCTGAACCTAACTAATCTATTGAGGATCCATAGCCGACCCCAAAAATTTGTGAATAAGTCTTGTTGTTGTTGTTGTTGTTATTTATGTATAAACACAATAAGAACTTTTTTTTGTACCAATCTCTCTCTAAGATCTTACAATTATCTCTGGTTCTTTAAATTCATTTTATGTGTATGGAAGATGTTTGTGGGTCTGCGTTGAAATTAATCAACATAGTTTCTATGTATGTGTTTCTAAGATGTTTATGGGATTGAGTATTGCGATACTGTGGAGCAATCCAGTTCTGGGTCTCTCTAATGAAGAGTATGTATCATACTTGAACCAACTCATCTTAACGTGGTAGTGTTACTTTAGTTTTTTTTTTTTTTTTAGCTGCTTTTGGTAGGGATATGCTTGATTTTTATTAACTTTGCGATTAAATTATGTTCTCCTATTTTTGGTTCAATGTAAAACTTAGTTTTCTCATGTTTTTTAATGAAGCTGGCATAAAATTGAAGAAGCTAGACTTACCTGACTGAAATCAAGCATGTTTAAACATGATCTGTTTATTTTCATGCTAAAGATGGCTGTTAGAATATAGGAGTGTTTTCTCCCTTATCCACATTTTCTCAAGGAATCATAATGATACCTGTAATCAAACTACTTTGCTATTTATGAAGCACAATTGATTATTGCCTGGTTGATAAAGGATTTTCTGAAATGATATGTAGTTCAGTAGTTGTTGCTAGTAAGAATGGATAGTCCAAAGCAAAGTTTAGACTACATTACTTCTCCGGTGTTCACTCTCTTTTGAACTGAGATGAGTGACCTTCTCTTTTCCATTCTAGCTATTTAAAGAAGTTAGCTGTCTTTTTATGCGGGATTAGCTTAGACTGTTTCTAGCGTTCCCTGTGTAAAAGTTAGTCTGAAGTAGATTTTCATTATGCACTAAATAGGTGCATGCACAGAAAAGTTTCAAGATTGTATCAAAAACATGGAGGAAAAAAATTGCTTCTCTTCAAGATCGTTGGGCTGTATTCTGAAATTGATTCAAACTTCTTAGGAAGCCATATTTCTTGTATCAGAAGTTGATGTCATGGCCCGAAAAATGTACAATTTAGTTTTTGAACCAAGCCGGAGACATGTATAATGATAGAGTTAGCTTTGGGAGTGACTCCAATCGTTTATTAGCTTAGTTCAACTACCCATGATTCAGTGCTTCTAAACGCCCATCCACTTCACATGTATGATGTTAGTAGGTTTCCATATCTGAGAGTTTGGCAGTAGATTGGCACCAATAGTGAACAATTTGAAAGTATTTTCCAGGTTTGTCAACTTCTCTAGTGGAGGTGAAGATGAATTAGATTTTGCTCATGTCTTCTTTTGTTTGTTTATAATTTCTTTCACTCGTTATTAGATTGTGTTTCTCTGGTATGCTTGACAGGACATTGTGGCAAGAAAGCCCTTAGGTCTCATTGGGTTTCTTCACTTGTAAAAGACCATCTTGATTCCTGGTCAGATTTCTCTTGGAAGTTTTAGGGGTTTCATTTCAATAGAGCAACTAAGGGTGAATGTTTGAGCAACCTATTGAATTTTCCTTCTTCAAACATGAAAGTTAAAAATTGTGCACTCTTTTCTTTAGCTGGGTATAAGTTGAACTGATTCTGTATTAAATTCCGGCTGAATTTACACTCTTTCTACTTCCAGAATCCCTCCTAGTCGTTGTAATCAGACCACTTGTCTAACATCTAACTTTTAGCGGATAATGTAAGTAATCAAATAGAATGTCTTGACTTATCCTAAGTCTATTGTTGGTTTTAGGAATTGGCGATTGTTATCATGTTGATAAAGAACCCCTTATTGTACAACAAACGCTTTTACACTAACAAATGTTTTATACAAAATCTAATGTTGGACAAGTTACCAAAATTGCGTCTCAAAGTTCGCCAATTAGAGTGGCTTGGTAGGTAGGTTGGATGGATGAGGGATCATAAAGAGCTAAGATTCATACTAGCCTGCTCCAGTCATTCAAAGAATTTGAGGGAGGCAACTGACCCCCTAAAACCCTCTTGACTCCTCTATAAAACAGTCTGCAGATCCTCCTTGCTCTCTTTGCTTTTCAATTGTAAGAGCTAAACTTAAGATGCCTCTCCAATCCTTTGATGCTTTAACCTGATCTTATCATGATACTGGAATCCATTTCTGTTTCTTTCATTCCTTGTGGAGAAACAAGCTTTAACAACAGTCAGCATTTCATTTTGCAAGGCAACAATGCTAACGAGCTTAATAATATTCGAGGAGCAGTTAATGTTTGCAGCAGAGGTTCAAGGATCATTTTGTGAGTTAATGATTGTGGTGAAAATGATGATGCTGGTGTGTATTGTGGTACCATTGCTTTGTATTTGAGAGGGATTTTGTGTAGCCATAATGGCAATGAAAATGGAGCTGGCAGCAGTGTTAGTACTGCTGTTGGCCCCTGTAACCTGGTTTTATTGCCACATGAAAATTCATTTTCAGATGAGAACATGAAACATTAAGATCTATATGGTTCTGTCAATAAATTTCATATTATGCATGCATACATTTTATACAATAACATATAAATGCTACAAGCTGGTTTTAGAACAAATATACTCAGTTCTGGAGCAATTACCTGACTGCTGAAAGAACTTGAACACTGCATGGTACAGAAAATGATGCAAGAGACAATACCCCCTTGCAACCTTGATTTACAACCTGGGATACACTCTCTAGTGCACCCCCAATAAGCTCTTTTTCTCATGGGCCTTATGGCTTGCAGCTAGAATGACAAAGCACATAACTAGCAATCCACAATTTATGCTATCACCCATTTCTCTCTCTCAAATTTTGCGAATGTGTTTGTGTTGGAGTGCAAGGAGTAGGAGAGATACATAGGCCTATTTAGTTCTTAGTTTATTAATCGTTGATTAACTCTTAAAAGTGAGATTTGGCTGTAAAGGAGTATGATTGATTGGTTGATAATTCGAGGTTTGCAATGAAAATACTTAAAATGGGATTTCTTTTATTGTTGTGTGCCTAGCTCTTATTATCATCACCTACCTTAATTTATCACTGCTCTCCCTGTCACCAATCCAACAATTACTATATGAAGGTGCTTGGTGGTTCCATGATTTTGAGCCCAAATAAATAAAAGTTTGTTCACTGATTTAGGTGAGAGCAGTTCTATTTTGGTCTATATATTCTAATTGTTACTGAGTTAGCTTCCTTTTTTTTCCTTGTTTTGTCGTTTGTAAAATAAATATGATACTTTCCAATTTTTATTTTGGATGATTTGCAATTTCAGGGAAAGCCCTTCCATACCAAAGCCCGAATATCCAACACATAAACTCTGGACGCCCTCTCCTTAGTCCTTACTCGACTGAAATTCTTGTTTGTATTATGATAGTTTTTGTTTTTTGTAGTTAATTGATAGAGTAACATAATTTTATAAATGTCACACTTTACATTAAACGTTTTTTTTTTTAAATTTAAAAGCACTCTTACATTTAGTTATTTAGACTTTTAATTAGACTTTTGAGGAAAAAAAATATTGCTTTATTATAAGATCATTGATATTAGATTCCAGTAAACTAAATTTTTAAGATAATTTGTCATCAAATAAGGGACCGAAGTTTAAATCAGTGTCTATATCAAAAGCATAACAATAAAAACTAAAAAGTACTCACTATGGAATAAGCATCAATGAATAATTGAATAATATAAATTATCATCGGTGAATACAACAAGAAGACTTAATCCCTAAATTTTGGGATTGACTACAAATTCTCAACAGACTAATCAGTGAATTGTATTTCAAGATTTTGTATGAATTACTAAAGTTGGTACTGTATAAACTCCTTTAACTTCGCAACTTCATATGTTTTCAGATTAAGATCCTTTACAAGTTTCCTAGTTTATATTAGCAGATTCCCACCATTGATTGTGTATAGATTATCAAAGTAATGATTTAAGTTTGTAACTAAAAACCCAAAATAAAGGAGTATATTACTGCATCAACATGTGGAGGTCGAGGAAGAAGCAGATTCCCCTTTATTAGTAAGTTAGTTATTTTACACACATAGGGTTGGTTTTGAATCCATGATCTCCCTCTTCACTGCTCTCACAAGGAGGTACCATTTGAGCTAGACCTTTCTTTTTTGGCAACAATACATAACCCCTTGGCAAATGTTTTTATTGAGCTTTTTGTTTTTTGGCATCAATGAGCAAGAGCTTAGCCTTACACTATTTAAATATTATCACTTTTTTGAAACATAAAGTGTTTTTATCAAGGGATAAACTAATGAAACATAAAATATCCTTGGATGTCAAAACTCCCTACCAGCAGCCCTCTTTCTAATTGAGCATAACTAAAGTGCGCATTGTAAATCATTGTTGACAAGATCGTATAAACACAGATGGATGAGATTGATTTCATGATTCTCTTGTAAATATTATTTCATTCTTTATACAATTTCGTTGTGTTACATACAAATGGAAAAAACTTACTCCTGTGGAGCCACCACCTGCCCTCAACAATTTGAGGTGGTTTCTTAGTGCCCGAATAATAAATGACAATGTATTAGACTAGACTTAGCTCATCAGTAATGTTGGCAGCTTTCGTGCTTTCTTGAGATTCAATGGCTGCAAGTTTCTTTCGCAATGCCACCAACTCTTCCCCGGCATCACATATAAATGCAGAAGCTTGCCTGCCAGACAAAGTTGCCCCCTCCATGCTGTCTATGTAATCCTGTACAACATATAACCATTTAGACTTAATACTGGTTTCTTTAATAATGTTTCTTTAGTTACATTCATCTGCCTCATGGAATATGGATTTCATGCAGATTAGCAAGGGCTCATCAGCTAACAACTTAAATTTCAAGAATTTACTCAAATAAATATTTGTTATCTGTTATTGCAAAAAATAACAAAGCTGTCATATGACATTGTTTGAACCAATAGCCAACTTAAGATACTATACTCATCTTAGCCAAATAGCCGAGAAAGGTAACTTATTATGTCCCTTCTTTCCAACAGAAACTCCCTTGTTCCTGCTGAAAATAACTGAGTCCCCCAACCATTTTTAGCAGAACATGTTACAAGCCATCTCTCTCTCTCTCTCTCTCTCTCTCTCTCTCTCATGCTCAAATTTGTGCATCCAGACATGGGTGATAAGAGGGAAAATGGTTATTTTGTAACAAGGTGCAGCCACCTGCAGCCCATTAGCCATTAGGTTTGTCCAGAAAATATTATAGACCTGCTCGTACTATTAACAAGTGAAATGTCATGTAAGACATTGTCAGAACCAATGACCCACCAACAATGTCTAGCCACATTTGCAGAAAACAGGGAATATTAGTTTCTCTAAAAGGGCTGATTTTACTTATTTATTTTGATAGATCATATTTTGAGCCTTGGAACATATTCAAAAATTTAGGTGCTACAAAAGTTCTCATATATGTTAATTTAGAGATATAGTAGATTAACAACACAACATTTTGAATGACCATATCATTATATCCTATATCATTTTTTTTAATAGGTATCATTATACCCTCTATCATAACCTTTTCAGAAGGAATCTCTGGCAAAAGTTTTCCAACATTTTTTCTTTTTTCCTTTTTTCTTTTTTCTGAATAAATGTTCAACAGTTATATGCATGTTACAACCAAGCATCATGTGAGAGATTCGGGGCAGTGAAGTTACCTGTTTTGTATAAGAGCCAGCAAGGAAGAAATTTTTTACTGGTGTCTTTTGATCAGGTCTAAATGGATCTTTACCAGGTGCCTCCCGGTATAGAGATTGCCCAATTTTGACAACAGATGACCAAGTTACTTCTAAACCTTGAGATGATGGGAATAAAGCCAAAACCTGATAACAAAGACAGTGCTGTTTTAATTCATGCGTTACATTCAAGAGAAAAGAAATCATGCGTTACAGCGCTGTTTTAATTCAATTGAGAACAGAGCTCTATGAAGCCAACACCACAATGTGCGTGCATGTGTATCTTCTAAGTAGAAGCCTCTTTAAAACAGAGATGCAATCTATGAAGTAGAACATAGCCTAAATTTTTAAATTAAGATATGAGATACTTAAGCATAAAAGATAAATTAACTTCCTACTTTCTTTTTTTTCCCCATGGAAAATGGTAAAAAATTTATTTCCAACAGTTTTCTGAAGTTAATCAATATCATAAGAAATTTCCCAAAACATGCATAAGAACACTGGACAGATAGTTTACCATTTTCTACTCCTACTCTGTTGCAAGGAGGATCTAGTCGCCTATTCAATTTGGAATGGAAAGAAGTAGAGTGACGTGTTATCTGGAATTTTCTACCTTATTCTAAGGTGGGAGAGATACTAAAACCTTTTTTTTTAGCATGTTGACCTTCCAGAAAACAAGTTCAAACTCCGGCTCTTGCAATCACTTATTGATTAGATGGCTGCTTTTTCATTTTCCATATTCAGATCTTTTGGATAACCTAAATTTCAGAGGTCAGTTCTCTCTAGGGGATCTATTTTGAACCTCCATTGTACTGAAGTTGCACCCATTTCTTTCTTTTCCACTAAATTGTTTATAACCATGAAATAAATTCCATAACATGACAACTGGACTGGAGAAAGAACACATGAAACTGAAAGCAATAACTTTGGATTCCTTTGAACGCAATTGAGGTTATTTGATAAACAAGAGTAGTTTTTACCTGTTTTGCCACTCTTGCTATAATTTCCTCATTTGGCAAGGGCATGTAAGGATCCCCTGGTGTCAGAACACACCTGCAAGACATAAACCACTTTTTTGACTGAGCAGGTGAATACAAAAGGAAATATTATTGGAGACATAAAAACATGAGAAGAGAATATTCATTCCAAATTGGATGTTTGCAGTAGGGCTTTACAACTTAACATCAGGGATTGAAAAGTTTCAAATCCTTACTGCAAGGTAATATTTAGCCAATCACTGAGGTCAAGATATTTGTATTAACTTATGTAAGTATGAGTGATATTAGCATTATAATATTGAAAAAAAAAAAAGAATAACAATAATACATTGAGATCATTGCAGTACATGCCCAAGCCGCTTGAATGAAAACATCGAATAGTATGAAAGTAAAACAATGCATATACTTGTGGGACAGTTTGGTAGTGTTCCAAGTCCTATGTTACCCTCTTTTTTTGGTTTAGGAAAATTCATGTCAGCTATTACCTGTTACAAAAGCTTCTTTTCTTTTTAATATACATTTATTTTCCCTTGTATTCATTTCCCATTATCCTTGAAAAGAAAAGGTGAAACCTAAAACAGAGGTAAAAGTTACATTCAAAACAGATAATACCAGTGGTTTTACAGCATTGCATGTACCTTGGCATCTAGAAAGACAAAAGATAGTGAAGGATATGAGAAATGATAATACAAAACAGCAAACAGAAAGATTTACCAGTAAATTCTTTTAAAGTGGAAAAAGAAAAGTATTCTAAGTCATAAGCTACCAAACTCCATCTTATAACAAACACAAAAAACAAAGCTTATTTTAGTGGTTGAGGTAAAAGTCTAGGTCTAGAAATGAATCTACATGGAGGGAAGAATGCAAAATACAGATTGCAAGAGCAGAGAATCCTGAGATCAATGTAATATACACTAGTTGTGGTAGCAAATTTGTTGATAGTGATAGAGGTAAAAGGGTCGAAATCAGCACACAAAATGTTTACTATGTTGGTCGCAAAGAATGAATAGGCATACACAACAACCGGCACAAAGCAAACCTAAAAGAAGGATTAATACACAGCAAATTACAAATAAATAAAAGCCTTCCGGTAAGAATCACAAGTCATAGCTATCCTATTGACTGGAAACACATGTTGGCAGATCAATATTGCCACAATGTAATAAATATTGCCAGAATATAAGGCTCAAATGATAATGATAAGAACATTTTCCTTACTGGAGCAATGAACCTTGTCCCTCAATGTAGTAGTCTTCAGGAGATGTTAGTGCTAAGTCGGCAAAGCAAGAGAAATCTGCATCTGGACTATAAAGAAGGTTATCTAACCCCGCAGCTTGCCTCAATTGCCTACCAGTCAGAAGGTAACATTTCAAAATGAAATAAAGCAAAAGGTCTTAGGCTTTCAGAAGTGTAACAGAAGCAGATTTTCTTTGTTCCTCATAGCAATGGCATCCCACTTCTCCATGCCAATAACATCATACAGATGAGATAATTACCTTGACCGTTCTAGATCCTGTAACTCTGTGACCCAACCGTTGTATCTTAGTTGTACTGTGACAACAGGAACTCCTACTAGTTCATAAATATTATTGAAAAAGTCCAATTCCCTCCACTGTGTTGGAAGTAATCTTTTGATTCCAGGGACATCACATGCTGCCAAAAGAACAGTCCTAGGCTTAGAGAATACTCGCCTGAACTAAATAAATTTATAATTATAGACAGACACAGAGGAAGAACAAACCACAAACCTGCAACATAAGCATCAGCTTTCACAGTTTTCTTACTAGTAGCCTGAGATGAATAACAAATAGTAGGCATTAACACTTAAAAGAAGAATCCCAAAGTCCACAACGCCATGTAACAGTTAAAAATCCCAGAGTTGTGCTGGACTTGGAAGCAAGTCAGCATGTATAGTGATAGATTAATACACAGATGGTTGACTAATCACCTTAGACATAGCAAGTCCTGTGACATATGTGTCTCCATCAGCTGATTTATCATAGAGTATCTCTCTACAACCCCACCTAAGATGGAACCTGTTCTAGCAGAGGAGCAACAAATGAATATAGGAGAATACAGCAAATAATGAATCACTATTCCATTCATCTAAAGTTCTCATATTCCAAAAATAATACCTTCCCCCTTTGTCTGTGATATATTTTCTGATGGGACCACTCAAGTAAACATCCGGAGAACCCTTGAGCATGCGTAGAAGTGAAGCCTCCGTCTTAGTGGCAAACAATGAGAATATAGTGAGCATGCAACGAGCACTCATATTATCACAATCAATAAACCCAAGGGCATAGGCAACAGGATCCCACATTCTCTGAATACTCGTGCGTGTGCCACCTTTGGACAAGAACCAATCAGAGAAGCTGATCTGTAAGAAAAAAAAAATGAAATGTTCAAATAATAGAATCACGTAAAAAAAATTCAAGTATGTACAAAAAAGCCTAAGAATAAAAAAGATAGAGCCACAAAAGTACATTTACATTTCAATCAAACTATAGCCTAAGACCATGTAATAACACTTCCCCCCATCCCCAAACCCCCCACCCACCCACCCACCCATACACACACACACACAAAATCCAAGGACAAACAGAAAAATAACATAGAAAGGTGGAGGTGAACAGAAAAGTTAGAAGTCTCCATGAAAACTGAAAATTCCCTCCTGGGATTTTTGTCTTCAGATCTCCTCCAGAGAGTACTACTAGTCAAGTTTTGCAGAAATTACTGCTCCCCATATATGTCCTATTGATGGTATGTAGTTTCTGGGACTAGGGTTTTCCCTTTGTAACCCAAAAACAAAAAGGCAGCCATTCTAATAGATCAGAATAAGGAAAGGAGCCCGAAAATATTAGACAATAAAACATCTCTTACACTATCCAAATTCCGTATATCCCTCATTGCACCATCTGGATCAACAAGAGCCCTCACAACTGGACTTAGAGCAAGAGCCACAGCATTTCTTGCTTTATCATAAGTCTGCACTTTTACAATATGTGAAAGAAAATAGATCAGTGACAAATTCCAAAGAAGCAAGAAGCTTCAGCAACAATGTAAGCACTGCAAAAGGAGATTTTTCAGTAAGATAAAATCCGCATTTAGCCACTTTTTTTTTCCTTTTCAATGATCCACAAACTGTCAAATTAAGTTTAACCAACTAAAACCAAGATATTTTGCATCACTAAGAATTGAAAGCACATCTTCGAATGATAACAGATGGTCATGGCATGAAAATATGGTGTGACGAAGGCAGTGGCAATGGCATAGTAAGCACTACCTTAAGCTGATTTGTAGTTAAAAATGCTCGAATTCCATGTAATGGAGCTCCAACTAGAAATCGAAAATCAAGTTCTGAAGTAGAAAACCAAAGTATTAGCAACATATTTCTGAGTATAAATGATACATAAATACAACATTCAGCATTGCCAAAAGCAATTTGCAAATATATATATATATATATATATATAATGAAACTATTAAGCTTATTTATTATTAAGTAAAACTTTATTTAAGATCAAGCATAGAATCATACCACCAATTTGACCATCTTTGTTTACAAAAGTGTGAGTATGGTCCTTCACAAGTAGATTTTTATCTGCACCCACCTAGGTTCAATTAAAATTAGAAAACTATCAGAGACTACATAGATAGAGAATCTTTTTCTTAAAGAAAACATAGTTATAACTACTATTCAGGAGATTTTACAAGATTTTGATTCTAAAAAGAGGATAAGCTAAGTCAAGTGCAGAGAAGGAAAAAATCTGAATCAGCCCATTACATCACAGAACAGGGACCTTTTTTTCCCCTTTCCAGAAATTACAAATCACATCTCTGGTTCATGCCATACTTGCATGTGTTTTCTAGCTACATAATACTAATGTGTAAAGTTTGCAACGAATGCTAGAATGTCATATCACTGCAACAAGCAAGTTATGTTCACCTTTTTCATCAAACGGAAAAGATTATTATAGCAACCAAAGAAAACATGCAGTCCCATTTCAATGTGGTTCCCACGTCGGTCAACAAAAGAACCCACTTTTCCACCAATAAAAGTCCTTGACTCGTATATATCCACCTGAAAATACAAATAAATAAATAAATAAAACAGAGGCAAAGAATATCCTCACAATGAAAAAACATTAAAATAACAGAAGATAAAATACTCTCTAGTGCATTTCTGCTGAAAAAACTTAGCAGAATAACCCAAATTGCTGATTTTATATCTAATTCTTCATTTAAAAAAAAAAAAATGGTGGAATGGCAGTATGATCAAGTCATTGGAAAATTGCAGGAAACGAAGAAGACATATTGTCAGCATTTGGGGACGATAGAATAAAATGGGCCAAACCTCATGGCCCTGATCCAAAAGTTCAACCGCCGTTGACATGCCCGCTAGCCCAGCTCCAATAATAGCAACTTTCAGCTTAGGTCCCCGATAATGTTCAGGTTCGGGTGGAAACAACCCTTTTGGAGCTGCCATGTAAATCATTCATTTAAATATATTGAAGTCCAAACACTGCACCTAGAATCACTAATTCCTAAGTAAATGCAATCAGAAGATTTTGATCTTTTGGATGCTCATAAAAAAAATATAGACTTTTATCTTTTGGTAATATTAAACTAGAATTCAGTCTTTATTAATTTATTGCATTGACACATTTGCCTAATTGAGAAGCTTAAATCAAAATAAACGATTAAAAATTCATATGCATTCCACTATTTTTAGGATATAGAACTATGAAGCAGTACTGTGGTAGTAAGCCCTTTTTCCAATTCAATTTGTTTAGCTTGTCATAAAAAGAAAATGAAAGGGGAAGAAAAATATATTGGTTTACTAATTTTCACTTATGCATCCTAGGATTCAATTACAAGACCTGAGGTACGAGTATAATTCTCTACTCAATCCAACACAAATAGAGGCCTTAAATCTTTCACAGACTGAACAGTTCAAGTAAACTTTGAAAGACACGACGTTTTAGGTGGATAATTAAGTAATTGATAATCCTGAAAACCATCCAAAAAGAAAGAGGATACTTCCAAATTAACTAATTTACTAACCAAGATCAAAGTCTACTTAGCAAACAAGTTTTCATTTTTCCATTAATGAACATCCAATTCAAAATAACTACTACAAAACCTCACCACATAGCATTTCCTCAACAACAGAATTCAAACCACACATAATATACCCTACTACCCCCTTCCCCACTTTTCCCCTTCAACCAAATCCAATTCTCAAACTCAGCTCAAAATAACCATCAAATTCACATATAAATCACCATAAACTCCCTCAAATTCAGTGAAAAGTCACTCAACCCATCAATCAAAACCAAAAAATTTCTCACCAAACAACAAAATACCAAACACCCAGAAAGCAAAAAAGGCACAAAAACCAGATATTCCATAGCTCCAGATATAATAGCACAGAATTACCATTAGTACGCATGTCAGAAACTTTGGTTTCCAAAGAGTCCAAAGAGGACCGAACCCAGAACCTCTGACTCTTCACCTGAGCCACCGAACGCCTACCCCAGAACAAGAACCCAGCCTTGTCACTTCTGGTCCCAGTGACTGAAGCCCCCGGAGAAAGAACCCAGGAAGCCATAGATAAAAGACACCCAAAACACTACAAATTTTAAGCCAAACAAACTGATATATATTTCTCTCTCGCTCCCTGTTTTTTCTATGTACTAATTACAACTAACTTAGTTCTATCTTTGTCTAAAGTTCTAAACTATGTTTGTATCAAAAGAAATGTAAACTTGGACATGACCCTTTTGAGAGAGAGGGTATCTGAGGATTGAGATGCGCTTAACAGTGGGTTTTGGAAGTTAATGCGGTTGGCGTGTGTGTATGTGCGTGTAGTGTGTACTGTCTAGTGTCTACTCTGTAGTGCAGCGTTTGTAAAAGAAAAGTGCATGAATTATGAATTGTGAAATGTGGAAGTGGAAGTACCACTACTTCCATTTCCGCTGACGATAATGTTAACGTTAATGCGCCACACCAAATCTAGAGACTGGACAAAAGTGTCAACAACTTGGTTGTTTTATATGGCCTATAATGCTGGGAAAACTAATCACTTTTTTCCTTCTTTTTTTTTTTTTTTTGGTATATTCATTTACACGAGTTCATGCACAAAGTGTTTTTGTACAAAAGGAAAGAGCTTGAGTTACGGGATTAGTTGTGTTAAGTTCTGAAGATTTAGGATTAAATGTTTAGAATAATATCTTATTTGTGTTGGCAAATCGAGAACAAAACATTTCTAGTATATGTGTTGGCAATGCTTAAAGGTGTAGGTTTCAAATTTCAAGTTTGAGCTGACTGTAGAAAAGGGAAGTCACATCCTGCCAAGCTCAATCGATCAAGAATTAGGCTCAACCAATCGAAAATCGCAGAAATCAGATTCTGTAGAATTTTTAAACAAAGCCCAAGCCCGCAAAAACGTTTAAGGTTTCATTCTAACTTGTCCACATATAAAAGAGAAACGCTAGCTACGTTTTTCAAACTTTTAGAAGACTTGTATATTATTGTTTGTGAGATCTAAGAAGTTTTATACATTCTAACTACATAAGAATCTATCGAAGTAAGATCTACAATCAAGCGGTGGTAGAACCTAGTTGCTGTTACAAGATCATTACTGATGGTGATCTAAAACCTTTGAGTGGGATCTCAAAGTCACAGAGTGGGTGCTTGTGTTGTAATAAATCCAATGAGAGAAGAAGTCCATAGATTTGGAGTTTGCACGTGGTCGTGTCAGTAAATTACTACTTAAGGTAGTAATAGATTTAGGATTAAATCTGATTGTAAAAATTTCGATTCTCTTATAGTGTATTTGCTTTACCATGAGGATAATTAGGTCAAATCCTCCCCAGGTTTTTACCTTGAAACGATTTGTTTCATCGGTTTTCCTGAGTTATCATATCGTGGTGTTATTTACTTTTCCGCTACAGTGCATGATATGATATATACTTGTTTAACCTAAATCTAAATAATTAACTTAAGTAATCACTTGGCTAATATATTAGGTTTAACAATCCCTTCAAAAAAAATATTAGGTTTAACAATCTAGTTTTGAGAGGTCTAAACGAACAAACAAATTATATATTGTAACTATTTTCTTACAAAAAAAAAAAGTATTTAAAATTTGCGTGTATAGTGTGTAAGAAACATGCCCTTATATGTTATATCCATAACATTACTTTACTCAAATGAGAGGTGAAATTTTTTTTCTTTCATTTTCTTTAAAATTCAATAATAGATGAAAATATAAAAAAGCTGTAAATTAATAAATATCAGACTGTTAAAAGTCTTGTGAATTGTAATTCAACTTGCCTCTTAATGTTTTCAATTAAAATATTTATTATTCAAATTTCTTAGCTTTTGTAATTATTGAAATAAAATAAAAAGAAATCTCACACCAATAATACATGGAAGCCAGGCCTGATTAATGAACTAGAGAGTAGGAAGATATATTCAACTCACTATAAGGTCATTGGTTTCATTAAAAATAAAAAATAAAAATAAAAAAATAAAAAAACCTACAAGGTCATTGACACATGCAAGGAATTTTTTTTTTTTTTTTTTTTTTATGGGACATGCAAGGATATTATTGTTTGTACATATTCACTATTGAATATTTTGATTCACGCTTCTCATTTTATTTGTCTTGTTAATTGCTAATTTGATTCAACTTAATGGAGAGGTAGGTATGTACTGAATCAATGTATACAAAAGTGAATTTAAATCCCGTCTGCCTTGCTGCTTTGGCGATGATATTGATAAGATCGAGGTGAAACGGATTATTCTACCTTCGTATAAAATTATTATTTTTTAAAGACGTAAATGCACTTTTGGTCTCTACATTTTGAGGTCATTTTTATTTTGGTCCCTATATTTCTATTTTACCTCTTTTAGTCCCTAAACCAATTAACGCTTGTTATTTTAGTCATTTCCATCAACCAACAGACGGAAATAGCTGATGTGGCTAACGGACTGATCAAAATATTATTAAAAATCCAGAGTGGCACTCATCACCCATGCCACGTCAAAAATCACATCAGAAAAAATAAATTAAAATAATTAAAATAAACTTATGAGGATTTTTTAAAAAAAATCTCTTTTATTTCTATTATATTTTTGGAAGATGTGTTATTCACTAGAACATGATTGCTCATGTTCTTCGTTGCCCAGAAAATTTTATTTACTTATTTGCTGAATCTTGAGGTCCTTGTTCCAACTACCAACATAGCAACTACTATTAGGCCTTGCATGCTTCCGATCGGAACTCCATGACCCACGGTAGGTGTCCCTGTCAGATCCGATGAAAGTACCCAACCCTTCCATCCGACCTTTCCATTAAATGATGAAATCGTTTTTACGGAGAGAGAGAGAGAGAGAGAAAAAAGATGGGTTTTGCAAGTTGGCAAATTGCGGAGGTGGGTTCGAGTGGAATTGGTAAATGGTGGGAGATTTGGAGAGAGAGGATGAGTGGGTCACAAGGGTCGCTCGCTTGTACGGCGTGGAAGACGAGGAAGAAGATGGAGATGGAGACGGAGGGGCAAGAGGGTCATTTTGCTTTTGATGATGATGATGATGTTGATGTTGTATTTGTTGTTGTTGTTGTTGTATTTGTTGTTGAGACAGAGATTGGTGAAGAAAAGAGGGTTGGGGTTGTTTGTGATGGTGAAGAAGATGAGTGGAAGTAGGAGAAGGGAAGAGAAGAGGAGGGGATGGGTTGAAATCGGAAGAGATGCCATGGCTTAAGGTTCGATCAAGGGGATTTTCTAACAGAAAGAGTTTGAGGTGTGCTAGGTTAATGGTTTTGTAGGTATTTTGTTCAAATTTGGGTGGGAGTTGTGTTTGATTTTCTGGGTTTGTGCTAGTGTGTTCTGGGTTTGATTTTCTTGTGTTCTTGTGTTTGATTTTCTGGGTTTGTGCTTGAAATTTCTGGGTTTGGTGTTGGTGAGGATAGTTGTGGTCAGCTAGTTTCTTTTAAGATTCTGGGTTTGTTGTTAGTGTGGAATGTGGGTAGTTGTTTGTAGGTTATTTCTGCCTTTTTGAGTGTTTGATTTTCTGGGTTTGTGAACAAAGAGGATGCAGGTCTGTTGATTTTGATTGGTGTTCGTTGGGTTCAAATTTCTGTGTTCAATTTTTAGGTTCGGTTTCTAGGTTCAATTTCAGATATATAAATCTATTGATATTGGTTGATTATTGTATAAACTGAATTTTGAATTTTAATGTGCAAACATAAAGAACAAGAAAATACAAGAAAAACAGAGAAAAGAAAATAAAACAAGGATTAATTTGCTAAGAAAATGAAGAACGTGAACAATCACGTTTTGGGAAGAAGAACATGAACATTTCCGAAATATTAATGAAAAGTAAAGAAAATTTTATTTTAATTATTTTATTTTATTTTTTAAAGTCAAGTTTAGAATTTTATTTTAATTGTTTTTCTGACAAGACTTTTTTTAATATTTAAAATTCTGACGTGACATGGGTGATGAGTACTACGCTGGATTTTTAATAATATTTTAATCAGTCCGTTAACTACGTCAGCTATTTCCGTCTGTTCGGTGACGGAAAGGACTAAAATAACAAGCGTTAATTGGTTTAAGGACTAAAAGTGGTAAAATAGAAATATAAAGACCAAAATAGAAATGACCCCAAAATGTAGGGACCAAAAGTGCATTTACGCCTTTTTTAAATTAAAAATAATAATAATAAAGAGGAATTGATTAAGATCTTTTAGAATTTTTAGCAAAGAAGTCAATACCGTACCGAAGGCTATACCGGTTTGACTAGCAGTACGATATATTTCGGATACTGGTCAATACCGATGTACCGTTTTGGGTTTATTGCTATTTTTTATATTTATAAATAAATATATATATATATATATATATGTATGTATGTATGTATGTATGTATATTATAATAAATATAAAAGTTTACCATAAAATATTTCCTCAATTCAGAACTAATTATTCATAGTTTTAGACTTTAGTATCAATTAAAAGAAAAAAAAAAAAATAGAAAGCTTAAAAGTTACCATTACATACTAAGTAAACAAATAATACTAATAAGTTAATGCAAATAAGTTACCATTCTCAAAATTTCAAAAATTACAAAACTTAAAAAAAAAAAAAAAAAAAAAAAATTTGTACCGGCCGGTATTGCTCGAAATTGGCCGGTATGGCCGGTACATAGCGGGTACGGCGGGTATTTAAACCAGTACGAAACGTTGATGTTTCGATACCAGTATACATTCCGGTACGGTACATACTAGTCGGTATGGCCAGTACCGGTACGATATTGATTACTTTGATTTTGAGGTTACAATTCTACTATAAAGTTCCTAAAATCCTATTCAGTGGATTAGATTTATCACATCATCAACATTTATATTTTAAAAAAATTTGACTCTCTCCATTTTCGTATCTATTTAAACTTATAGATGGTGGTGTTTGAAATGTGAAACAACCACAACAATGATTTCAGTCATTTCACCCAAACTTAAAGCAATCACCTATTTGCTCGATATTTCAGTTAGATTCATAAGACAAACATGACCACTTCCTAAATCATGACCACTTCCTAAATCAAGGACCAACTTTGGTGGGTTGGTCTCAAATCCTCTAAAGATGAAGTTAGAGGAGAAAGTTTGGTGAAAATGTTAATGAATAGCAATTATAACAATAAAATATATACTCCTACCTCTGAATTCAAGTGCTATTTTCAGATGAGGGTTGGTGATATCTTGGGTCTATTCCCTAGAAGGAAAAGGGGGAAGCCGTTACACTTCTTTATCCCTTTAGGTTGTTTGAGAATACACGAGATCATAGTAGTATTTAATGCTTATCTCTTTAGTGAGTAAGTATTGTATGAGATGGTCTCATGAGGCATAGGTCTCATGAGACGGTTTCAAACAAGAATACCCACATGTCATTGAGACATAGGTCTCATGAGACTATCTCATACAAAAATTTTGTGTGGGACCTGTAACACCCCAACCTAATTGCATAATTAATTTTATGGGTTTATATGCTTGTTATTATCTTAATTATTTTAAGTGCATAAAACTTTGATATTGTGATATTATAGAAGGTGTATACTCTTTTAATGTTGTAGAAAGGAGTTTTATTAAGGTAAGGATATTTGTGCATAGTTGTTTTAAAGAAAAATGAATAGAGAAAGAAGAGCATGAGATGAACTTTTTGGTGCAGCCAAGAAAAGATAAGGATGAAAGACTTTGTGAGGGCACGTGTTTTGCTAAGGAAAGAAAAGGTTATGACCCACATTTTCAACTTTCAGCATTTATATTTTTCACCCTCCCTTAGTTCTATATTCTAGAAAGGCTCAAATAATAAAACAACTATGCACAAATATCCTTACCTTAATAAAACTCCTTTCTACAACATTAAAAGAGCATATATCTTCTATAATATCACAATATCAAAGTTTTATGCACTTAAAGTAATTAAGATAATAACAAGTATATAAACCCATAAAATTAATTATGCAATTAGGTTGGCGTGTTACATCAAAGAAAAGGTTATGACCCACCTTTTCAACTTTCAGCATTTATACTTTTCACCCTCCCATAGTTCTATATTCTAAAAAGGCCCAAATAATAAAACAACTATGCACAAATATCCTTACCTTAATAAAACCCCTTTCTACAACATTAAAAGAGCATATATCTTCTATAATATCACAATATCAAAGCTTTATGCACTTAAATAATTAAGATAATAACAAGCATATAAACCCATAAACTTAATTATGCAATTAAGTTGGGGTGTTACAAGATCCACATGTCATTGAAACATAGGTCTCATGAGACGGTCTCATACAAGAATTTTCCTTAGTAAGTAAAGTCATTAAATATTTATTGCTGAAAAAATGTCCTCAAACCTCCAAAATGATTGATGATGGCACCAAATTCAATCCACTCATTCAAAATGGATGCATGAGATTTTATGAATTCCATGGTGGAGTTATAAAGGAATGGAATGATCATAAGGAAATGGAATATAATGTATTTAAGTACGGGAAAGGAATGAAAAATAATGGAATTAAGTTACCCGATTGGATGTTTTAAAATAAAAGAATGGAAATGAATGAAAATGAATGAAATGTAAGTAATTTTGTTTGGGAGTAACATAGAGAGAATGAAATGAAATCATTTTATGACAATATTATTATTAGACCCCTATTTTAAAATAAAAGGTTGAATATATAAGGGTATATCGGGAGTTTTAGTAAATAATTCATTAAATCTAATTTTATTCCCTCCCATTCCTCTTAATTTTAGGGAGAATGAAAATTTGAGATTTTAAGGGAACAAAGAAGAATGAGTGTTCCCTCCTACCCATTACATTCCCTCTCACTTAAACTCCCAAATAAGGGAATAAACTTTCCATTCCTTCCATTAAAACTCCCAAATAAAGGAAGGGAATAATATTCTAAAATTATTCTTTTCATTCATTTTCATTCCATTCTATTCCCTCCTCCCAAACGAGAGCTATAAAACCTTAATCCGAGTAAAACATTATCAATACTTAAATAGTGCAGTATAAGAATAGGAAGTAAAAAAATGGCGGGATGTGAAGCCAAACCCCATTCTTGGAGCTAGAGGAAAATACATTTGAGACAATAATCATTTTACAAGTAGAAATCCAATATACATTATTTAGATCAGGATTTTCTAAAGATATTTAGAATAACTTTTGAAATGAGTTGATTTGATTTTTTTTACATCATCAATATATAAACAAATATTAACTATTAGTATCATTTTTATATTTATTTAAATTATTGATTGATGACATGAAAAATAAATAAAATAAAATCACTCAACAAAATAATTGATAAAATTGGAAGAACTCTATTATGGTGCTATGGCCCAAAGACTTTAGTCTATTGTGGGCCTAAGCTCTCAGTTAATTTGGTCTCTGGTAATGTTCTTGGCCCACAATGGGGGATCCCAAGAATAGTCTATCGCAATAATGGACCGGGCCTTCCTATTGATCCATCATTATGCTACGAGTCTTTGGTTGAGGATGCAACTCACTGGCCGAACTTCCCTTTCTAAGTTTCGGGCAGGACCACAATTCCCAAGGATTATGCTCTTGCCTTTCTCTCATGTTTCTCACCCCAATTTTTCTAACCCCCATCACCATAACCTCCTTCCCCTCTTATACTCTCTTGTTGGTGGAACCCTCATGATGACAGAATCTTCAACACGTGTGGGACCCACTGATTCAGGGGTTAAGGTGACTATCTGGGTCTATAGCACTATTCTTGCTTATCAAATTGTCTATCACAAGTGGGACCCAGCCTTCTGACATTGAGAGGATTACCTAGTAACTTGTGCCTGACACTAGTTAGGTGCTCGGACGTATGTCCATCTTCGGGCCTCCTCGTGTCCTCAACAGAGATAATGGGTCGAAATGTTGGTCCACCTCATTGTTTGCCCATCCTCGAGCCAAGCCCAATCTTTAGAACAGGCTTCCTCATATCTTTGGCCCAACTTTGAAATGGGTCTACGACCTTTCCCACCACATCTACGTTGAATTTATCCTAAACACTCTAGCTGACCATAATTTATACATAAATCTCATTATTACCATTATTATTGAATGAAGTTAATAGTTGATGATACTGAAAGTTCCATTTCACATTCTTTTACTCATCAATGATGCACTAAGTAATACCTTGTGTAATGGTTGTCTATAATCAATTAATGTCTCACAAAATGTGGTATTCACAAGTACTTGGATTGGTTCACACCAACTGTGAGACAACAATAGTTTGCAACTGATGAAAAATTCAAGCATTTTAAAAAATTATTAATATTTTTTATTTTATTGTAAGAGGAGGAGGGTATATTTATTTCATGTTAACGCTATTAAAATTTTATATAGGTTGAGCCTTAGGCTCATCTAAATTTTTAATATACTAATAATGCTAGTATAATATGATGTCGCAGTTTAAGATCAATTTGAACATATTATGAAATCTGTAATATATATAAAATGAAAAAAAAAAATTTGAATTTTTGTTAATCTCATTAATTTTTCCACATAAGTTTTTTTTCTTATAATTTTACATGTTAATATCCTAATTTTTTTTTTTAATTCAACTCTATAATTAAAACCTCACTTAAATAATAGAATAAAAAAAAAAATTTGAGAAAGTGAAAAAATAAATAATTCAATATACAAACAAAATCATAATAAATATATCTACTACATACTGTTAAAAAAAATATATTTTTTAAATATATTATCTATATTGATACACAAGTCAAAATAAGTGTGGACTCCAATTAGTTCAACTAGTAAAATATCTTATTTTTTAATAAAAAATCTAAGGTTCAACCCCTGAATATATTAAAAACCAATTGGTGTCTTAACTTGATAATAAAAAACATCATCAGGAAGCAAACTTCATAGGTCTGAAATACTATCGTATCTACCAAAAAAAAAAAAATCAGCGGCAAATCTCACTTTAAACCCTATAGTTTAAGGTTAGTTGATGAAATTAAATTCTAGACATGATAAAATCAGACTTGATCTGCTAACCTAATCTGAACTTGAAGGAAAACACTTGACATGGACCCAACATTTTTTATCCTAAAATAAAACAGGGTTGATCCATGACTCAATCCATTTTTTATAGGTTGATCTGGCCCAACTAGTTTTTTAAAACTAATTTTTTTTTTTAAATAAAATAAAATAAAATTCAGCTGATCTTGTGGGTGCACAACTCAAACTCAATTAATAACTTCAATACAAAATCTACAAAACCAAAACCATTACTTATTGTCTAAACAAAGCTAACTAAACTACACTGTCTCTAAAATCTAACAGTAAACGGCTGTGGAAGTTTTGTGTGTATGGTTATTGGGGAAGGCTTTTATTCTTTAGGGAAAAATGCTCATACACCCCCTGAACTTTGAACTAGTGGCCAAAACACCCCTTGAACTTTTTTATTAGCCAATTTACTCCCTAAACTATACACATCTGCCAAATTACTACCTCTGTTAGTTTCACGTTAAAACACTAACAGAATAAGAGCATGTGAGAATCATGTGACCTTTAAAAATTAACTAAATTACTGTTTACACAGAAATTTTTATCGTGTAAAGGAGAGACTGACCGGCAGAGAAGAGAGAGAGAGGCAGTAGATCCATCAAAGGAAAATTTTGGATCTTAGTTCCAACATAGATCGGACAACAAAACCTTACCATATAACCCAGAAATAAAGCTAGCAAGAAAGACTTGCCGAATTTTTTGCAGTTTCTTTTTTCGAATTGCTGGCATGGGGATTTTTTTAGGCAAGTTGTGTTGTTTCACAGCTGGGCCTCTCTTTGTAAACTTTTTTCTCTCTATAAACTCTTTTTTATCTTTAAAAGAAGTTGTTAGATCTAGCTAAGAATGTATAAATGAAATCCATATATATTATCTTGTAAATTGTTTTATTTCTATGTTCATGAACAAATGAGTTAGTGAGACAAACTAATCAATTAAACAAAACCAAATTTGTGAAAGATAATCCAGCCAAAACCTCTTCATAGCTTTCATCTCTTCCAAGCGTAAACCAGTAATGAAAACCCAGATGGGCAGGGGCGGCGCTAGTCTATATTCAGGGGGTTCAAATGAATCCCCTGACTTCAACAAAAAAAAATATATATATATATATATAAAAAATATTTTTTTTCTTTGTGTGTACTCACAGTATCACAATGGTCAATACCTCAAGTCTTTCAATATTGTCGTTTTTTCAGCAACCAATAAGGTAAGTTACAGAATCTTTGAGGGCGGCGCTAGTCTATATTCAGGGGGTTCAAATGAACCCCCTGACTTCAAAAAAAAAAATATTTATATATATAAAAAATATTTTTTTTCTTTGTGTGTGCTCACAGTATCACAATGGTCAATACCTCAAGTCTTTCAATATTGTCGTTTTTTCAGCAACCAATAAGGTAAGTTCAGAATCTTTAAGGGGCGGTGCTAGTGTATATTCAAGGGGTTCAAACGAACCCCCTGACTTCAAAAAAAAAAATATTTATATATATATATATATATATAAAATGTTTTTTTCTTTGTTAGTTTAATACTTTAATTTATTTTTAAAAATATTTTTGCACACTCTGAATTAAATTTTGCACATCTTTATTACAAGTATTTCAAACTCTAAGAATAAAAAGTAAGTGTTTGTGAATTGTGTCACTCTTTTTTATAAATTTATATTATGTGTGTAAGTGTGTCTAATATTGATTGTGTGCATTACTTTTTATTATAGTGTTATTTGTGTGAATTATGATGTGTGTAGATGTTTGTGTGTACAATATAAATTTAATTTAATTTAATAATTAGGAAATAGAAATGGTTTGTTACATGTGTGTGTATTGTTATCATGTTATAATAACTTTTTGTTATAAAGTTAGTAAAATTTTAGAAAAAAAATTGTAAAGTTAGTGTTTGTCCAAGCATTTGATTGGTTAAGTAAACACATAATGTATAATTTTATGTATGAATGAGTGTGGTTACGTGTGTCAATAATTAATACAAAGCTAATGAGTTTAGTTTTGTCATTTAGTTTAAAATATTTTTATTAAAAAAAAAAACAAATAGATAATAACAATTGCATAAAAATAAAAATGTTAGATAAACTTAACAGAATAAAATAGTCATAGGTTCATAGCTACCCACATTGGCAATAGATATTCATAATGAACTATCATATAATAATTAAAAATTTGAGAATTTGTAGAAGAAAATTGTAAAACTTCATATATTAATTTTTTTTTTCGATAACTCAATATATTCAAGTTATTTTTTTATTAAAATTTTTTAATGACCCCCCTAAATAAAATTCCTGAAGTCGTCACTGAGATGGGCCACCCAATTCACTCTCCTCTATGTGAGCCCACTCCATTATAGAGATTTCCTCGAGAAGACCCTGCCGAAGACCACATAGAAACTGAAGATGATGACAAACTCTTCGTCATCTTTCTCCATTCAATCCCACTCAAGGAAGAAAATGATATTTTCTTTTGCCTCTACTGCCTCTCTCTCTCTCTCTCTCTCTCTCTCTCTCTCCCCTCTGCGGTCAATCTTTTCTTTCTATGACTTAGTTAGTTTTTAAAGGTCAGTTTTTAAAGGTCACATGCTTCTCACATGCTCTTATTCCATTAGTGTTTTAACGTGAAACTAACTGAAGTATTAATTTGACAGGTGTGTATAGTTTAGGGAGTAAATTGGCCAATAAAAAAGTTCAAGGGGTGTTTTGGCCACTAGCTCAAAGTTCAAGGGGTGTATTGGCATTTTTTCCTATTCTTTATATGGGGAAGTTTTTATTCAATGACTACTAATCAACACGTCTCTTTGATAGAAATGTAGATTGGCCAAAGACAAGTAGTGTAGAGCCGTAGAGGTGAGGTGAAACGTGGCAATTGGCAAGTGATCTTTAATTTGGAGGGTTCAGCACGTTAGAGCATCCACATCAGTGGATGGAAAATCTTGAATAATAGAAAAAACTACCATTTTTACACATTTTGTCTCAAAATTGCTCCACATCAGTGCTTCCAAAATCTTGTATAATCATGCATATTTATCCACGAGCTACAGTAACCGTGTATATATACACGGTTACTGTAGCATGTGTATTTATTATTTTATTATTTTCAGTTCGCACCAATTTTTCTCTCTCTTCTCCGTGTACAACGACCTCAGCGCCTCATCTTCTTTTCCTCAGATGCACACAAACACACCCACGCACAAACACATCCACACAGACAAATCAATACACAAACACACCCACACACAAACAAACCCACACAGACAAACCAACAGAGAGATAGATCGGTGCTTGTGGAATGATCGGTACTTGACTAGAATGATCGGTGCTTGTGGGTCTTGTTTGATCAGTGCTTGACCGAGAGGGAGTGGATCTTGCTGGAGATCGGTGCTCGGAGATCGGTGCTTGGAGATCAATGCTCAGAGATCGGTGCTTGCTTATAGATCGGTGCTTGCTTATAGATCGGTGCTTGCTGGAGATCGGTGCTTGCTGGAGATCTGACCGGGTATAGAGATGGGTTTTGTTTGGAGATTGGGTCTTGTTTGAGGAGTGAAGCTGTCTATGGAGATCTGACCGGTATGGAGATGGAGATAAAGAGAGAGATGGGTAGAGAGAGATAGCAACAAATCAAAAAAATGGGTAGAGAGAGTGAGAGAGAGAGTGAGTGTATATAAAGAGGTAGTTGAGAGAAATAATAAAATAATTGAGAAGAATGAATATTTTATTAAAAAATCTTATAGAATAGATAAATTGATGTGGGTGTTTTGTAAAAATGAATGTGTAAAATAGAAAAAGTAGGTTTCTAGTGTAAAAATGAATGTGTAAAATACACGGACTATTGTGGATGCTCTTAGTATACACTATGTATTTATACTCCGTATGTATAATATGTCTATATTTTCACATGCATTGTCCATATTTTGGTGGATAGAACAATGGTAGTAAGTTTTAGTCTTTTTTTTTTTTTTTTGGGTAAACTGGAATTGATATTAACTAGCAAAAATGGAAAACTCAGGGCAGAGCCTGTTACACCAAACACCATGACAATCAGCCTCAACAGAGGGAATCAAGCTTACAGGAGGAGCAGAATGTAAAATAAAATCTAGAGCTTGAGAATGGCCAGAGTTAGCTAGCCAATTCGCGCATTTATTCGCCCCACAATAGACATGATTTATACGAAATTGTGGAATTTGCAGAATCAGATTTTTGCAGTCATCAAAAATAGGGGAGATCACTGAGTTTCTATGGGACGGATTGTTCAAAGCATCCACCAATGCCTTTGCATCAATCTCAACAATAACAGCAGGAAGATTCCGTTGAAGACAAAGCATCAAGCCATCACGAAGAGCCCAAACTTCAGTAGTGAAGCTGTTGGCACTCCCCAATTTTCTGGCAAAACCAATCACCCAATTACCCTAGCTATCTCTTATCAAACCTCCTCCTACTACCGAACCCAATGTTGCATTCCAAGACCTATCAGTATTGAGTTTCACCCACCCCTGCTCCGATTTCTCCCATCTGATTTGTTTAGTCACCATCCGATTGTGACGTCTTGGTTGGGAAGCACACAAGAAAAATTCTGAGGCTTGCAAAGCAATAGACTTGCTTAGGTTCGGATTTACCCCTCTGTTTGTAAAGACAGATTGGTTTCGCTGCTTCCAAACCAACCAGATAATAAAAGAAAAGATAACATTCCAGGGGATGCCCACAGCATTTTGGGATGATTTGAGTCTACAATTTGCGGTTAACCATTCTCTGATGTCCTGGTAGAAGAAGGAGGGGTATAAACAATGAGTACCCAATTGGAACCATATGGGTTTCACCAAGTTGCAATCTTGGAGTGCATGCATGATAGATTCAGCCTCTAGGTGACACAGCGGACAGGTGGTATCTAGTGGAATCCCTCTATTGGCTAAGCATTCCTTAACACCTATGCTTTGCTTCATGCACTTCCAGATAAAAATTTGGATTCTAGGCAGGGAAGGCAGCTTCCAAATCCAAGAACCAGAGAAGGAATCATTGCTCGAAGAGTTAATAGCAAGGCGATAGGCACTTCTCAAATCAAAATCCCCCTTAGGAGAATACTTCCAAGCTAATTTGTCACTGCACCTAGCCACCAAAGGAATGGGGACAGCTTGAATATCCGCTTTAACTTCGGGGGGAAGCTCAAAAGTGATATTAGACCAGTCCCATCCAGATGGAGAAAGAACATCTTTGACTTGTAAATTAATAGATTCTTGCGGGAGCAGGCCTTGGATATGAGACCTAATGGGACTAGAGTTAGACCAACAATCAGACCAGAAATTTAGACAGCTTTCATGGCCTGGCATCCATTTAACCCCTTTATTAAAGACTTCCTCGCCTCTTTTCATCCCTTTCCAAACCGGAGACATAGGGAGTTTTGCTTCATTCCTAGAATTGATTCTTTGTCTAGTGCAGTACTTGACCTTGAGAACCTTGACCCAAGGGGCATTCTTCTTTGTATGAAACCTCCAATTGAGCTTGGCCAAAAGTGTCGTGCTCCTACCTTTTGCAGATTGTAACCCCAAACCACCTGCCTCCTTTGGTTTAGTCACTTCAGCCCAATTAACCCAGTGCATCTTCTTAGCATGATCCGTCGTACCCCAAAGGAAATTCCTATTAACCCTGTCAATCCCCTCAAGAATTTTACTTGGAATAGGAGCATATTGCATCACATAGTTCGGGATGGTCGAAGAGGAGGCATGAATGAGAACAATGATACCTCTCTTCGTTTTGAATATATTAGTTTCTACTTGGTTGGTAGAGAACAATGATAGAAACATCTTCTCTATCTCACTCACTCTCTCTCTCTAGCACCTTTTCTTTTTTACTTTTTTTTTTTTTTTTTTTGTTCTCTCTCTCTCTTTAGTATTACCCTAAGATTTAGGGTAATACTAACCAAATTCAAGACTTTTTAAAACTAACCAATTTGGTCCTTAAACCCAACTTGGTCTGTCTACTGTTACTCACTTTTCTCGTCTTTCTCACATCATTAAGGACAAGTTGGTCAATTTTAAAAAGTCTTAAACCTTACTGGCATTAATTCGAACCTCGAGGCTGTTAACTATATTTTACCCTTCTTTTTATTATCATCACTAATTTTTTTTTCTCAAAGTGAGTTCGGAATTTCAAATTCATGGATCACCGACACTAACGACATCATATAAAGCAGCATTGTACATTTTCAAGCTTAGAGCACTAGCCTTGGGGGGGTGTAAACACCCCCCAATTGCTATTTTACAACCCAAACTACCTAAAACCCATTCCATCCAAGTTTGTAAACTTAAAAAAAAATTGCAACCTATGAATAGTAAGGTTGCATATAGGTTGTAAAAAAAATATATTAGTTTAATCTTGTGATTGTGTGTGAAGCGAAAAAGTGAGTGGGAGAAAAAAGAGAGAGAATAATACTTTATATTATTTTATTAGATAGTTTATATTATTTTATTGTGTTGTATGTAAAAATAAAAATTGGAATGTAGAGTGAGTTGTAAAATTGGTAAAATAAATAAAGTAGTGTTTGAAGATGCAAAATAGGTTTTTTTTTTTTGCATCCCCAAATGCTAATGCTCTAAAAAAGGCCATCATTGGTGTGTTGCATAGCATGATTTACGTCCAAAGGCTCAAAAGCTACTTAGGGTCCATTTAGATACAACTTATTTTTGCTGAAAACTAAAAACTAAAAACACTGTAACAAAATAATTTAAAATGTGTGAATAGTGCAGTGTGACCCATTTTTAATGAAAAAAGTTGCTGAAAAGTGAAGTTTGTGGGTCCTGTGAGCAGTACACCCGTGCACTGTTCACAGGAGAAAAGTCCACAACTGCGGCTGCGGAAAAAAAAAAAAAAAAAAAAGAAGGAAACGTGAATTGTGAAACGCAGACGCGCAATAACGTGGATCCAAACGGGCTATTAGAGAGATTTGGCAATACCAACCTTCCCACGGTTTTATTTTTTTCTTTTTTTCTTTTTAATGCATGAGAAATGTCCTATCTTTGAGAGCTACAAGATGCACTTGAATGATAGGTTACCAGATAGCTAGTACTAGTTGGCCCTTACATAAGCTTATGAGTCGACTAGTCATTACCTTTCATTGCTAAAGCTCTTGTGACACATTGGTGTAAGCAATAATCATAAGATTCATAACAAAAAGAAGACAATGTGTAAGATGACAGACAGGAATTCTTAGGGCATGTGTTAGCTGTTGGGTATTAATCTTTTAAGTACATTTTCCACGTCCCCCAACATTTGATGCCACATGAAAAGTGAGTGAAAGGAAAATATGGATTGAGATATGCAATTGCATCATGCAATTAACCTCATTTAATTTCTTCACAAAAATTTTTACATTTTCAACTTTTTAATTTTAATATTTTACTTTTTTTAAATATTTTTTTATTTAATAATTGAGATTGAAAGTTGCTTTTTTCAACTCTCAATCTCAACCATTCATTACAATTACGACCTACTCTCAATCTGGGAAAATATAACCCATGTTAGCACTTTTTCACAACATGCTAAGCAGCTTAAGGTAAAATGTTGTGATTAATCCAATTCACTTTCACTTGCCAATCGGAACAAAATTATATGTGAATAAGCGTGTATCTATAGAAATTTTGGGAAAATATGTTTTAGTAATTAAGGTGTTCTCTAGGACAAAATGGGCTTTTGCCCTTTTCAGGCAAATTATATAGCGTTATGCCCCCCTTCCCAAACTAATTAAGGAAATTTCCCTCTTTTAAAACTCAATTTTTGATAAATCGAGTTTAAAAAAAAATAAAAAAATTATTAGGCCCTATAGTGACCTTTTAAGGAGTCTATAATGACGTTTTAAGGACCTATAGTGACGTTTTTTTAACTCAACTTCAATGAAATCGAGTTATAGGTAAAAAAATGCCACTATATGTCGATTTCATTGCCATAACTCGATTTCATTGAAGTCGAGTTAAAAAAACATCACTATAGGTCCTTAAAACGTCACTATAGGCTCTTTAAAAACGCCACTATAGGGCCTAACTCGATTTATCAAAAATCAAGTTTTAAAAGAGAGGCATTTCCCTAATTAGTTTGGGAAGGAGGGCATAATACTATATAATTTGCCCGAAAAGGGCATAAGGCATTTTTGTCCGTGTTCTCTAGTTCCTATAGAAACCTTGTAGCCTTCTGATGAAGCAATTGATCATATTGAACAACCACTCAAATGGAGAATGCTCGTAGTTGTAGTTATATGATACTAGTGCAATAGCTTCGATACTTAAGTCCCGAAAGGGGAATTAATCTTGTGATATTAAAGCAGCCTCGTCCCTTAAACAAATAAGTAACAGCAAATTCGCTTAAAATAAAATTCATAGTGGATTTTTTAACATCAATATATAGTTGGGGAGCTCACACCTTATTTCTCTATTTTAGATTTTGCGGAGTAGTAGGTTTGTCGTTGAGGTGGTTTGTGTATATCAGAAATCAAAGAAACAAAAAGAAGAAGCTATATCAGAAATGAAGGCCAGACGACAAGTAGCTTAAGCAGTTTTGATAAAAGCTACATGTAGTTTAACTTTGGGTAGTGAACACGTGAGCAGCATGTGTGTGATTAGTTGTACAGTGCATTTAGTTAATTAGAAGTTAGTTATGCTTATCTGTTAGTTTTTACCTCTCTTTGCCGGAGAAAATGGGCAAATGCCCTTTTCACGCAAACAAAGCAGCATTTTGCCTCTTTTCCCAAATTAATTAAGAAAATGACCCTCTTTTGAAACTCGATTTTCTCAAAATCGAGTTAAGCCCTATAGTAACGTTTTAAGGACCTACAGTGGCGTTTTGGAAATCGAGCTTCATGAACTCGAGTTCATGGAGCTCGAGTTCCAAAACACCACTGTAGGTCCTTAAAACGTCACTATAGGCTCTTTAAAACACCACTATAGGGCTCTAGAATTTTTTTTTTTTTTTTTAACTCGATTTTTAGAAAATCAAGTTACAAAATATGGGTATTTCCCTAATTAGTTTGGGAAATTGGGCAAAACGCCACTTTGTTTGCACAAAAAGGACATTTGCCCATTTTGGCCTCTCTTTGCCTGTATATAAACATCTATGTAATCATTATTTTCCAAGTTAATGAGAATTCACTCTTAACCAAATCTTCATAGTGTAAGAAGAGTATTACAATTTGCATTAATAATTTTTTTTTTTTTTTTGAGCTTGCATTAATAAATGTTGGACACTTCACACTAGTGTTTAGTGATTTATTTCTAACCGTTTTGATTTTCTAAGAAATTTATTTTTCATTTTTGTGATGTGGCTTGACATTGGATATTTGGCAAATGCTAAACTTTTAATTTTTGTTGATATTGAAGATTAGCCAATGCTAAACTTTTAATTTATGTTTTTTTGAGAATAATCAATGGAATTTTAATTTGTTATTGAGTTTTTTTAAGAGAATAATTATTAAACTTTAGTGGAGCCTCGCACACTTGTGAATATTTCTTGATGTTTGGTTGTTGTCTTGTGTCTATCTCATATATTGGGTTAATATATATTAGAGTAATTTCTCTCATCCGCATAAATTACATTAGTTCTCTTTTTTCTTTTCTTTTAATTCATTGTTTTAAGATAGGTAAGTAAGATTCAAATCACAGGCATAAGACACTTCAAAGAATGTCATTTACTCATTACTACTTAACTATCATTTTAACCCTTTTTTACCTTCTAAAACAATGCATGGATTGAAAAAATCTTTTTTCTCATAGCAAGTCAAAATTACACAACACACACACACATATACATATAATAATATATACGTAAAGTACACAACATATACTTAGTGGTGGGTATTTAGCATTTTCTTAGTTAATGAAAACATAAAAATATTTACTTACCAGATTCTCAAAAAAGAAAACATATAAATTTTAATGAAATGGAAAAACATGCCTCCTTTAATTCACTGCATCATGCATCCAATAGATTTTTGCAGTTTTAACAAACATTTAAGTTTCCTTAATGATTTTTTTTTTATTTTTTTTTTATACTGTCCACGTGAATTTCATGACTGAAACTGAAGGGGACTACTTAATTTAGAGTTTTAGACACGCGTTACTAGTTATCAATCGCCAAAAACTTTTGTGCAAATTTCTTCCCAAAAAATAAGGTAGAGATGCAAGTTACACCATTAGAAGTCAAGTCTCTATTAAAAATTTAGGTAGAGATGCAAGTCACCATTAGAAGTCGAGTCTCCATTAAAAATTTAGGTAGAGATGCAAGTTACTCCATTAGGTAGAGATGCAATCGCTTCAATAAATGTGTTGTACCTGGCCACAATAATAGCTCTATCAAGACCCTGAGAGTAGACGTAATATTATCTTTATCGTCATATGACATAGGATTGATGAGTTCACATTGGGAAACTTTTTTATTTAGCAAAAAAAAAAAAAAGAGTGAAGTGACTTAAAATGCAAGTTAGTTGAATCGAGACTTGGTAAATTGCATGGTCCATTCTCACAATGATGGGACAACTGTTTCCCTGTTTTAGTCTTCAACAACCACCCTCTTTCTCATGCATTTTTTCAAAGGAGCTGTTTCTTTCCCACAAACTACCTAATTTCTTTAATATTTTATGTTAAAGAGTTTCCCCCCTAACTTTTCCTAAAGCAAGTTACAGTGTTATCTTCATAGTCACGAGGCCCCTCATCACAATTTTTGTCCCCCATTTTGCAATTAAACTAACATTTCAATTCTTATTTTTTAACTCAATTCATTTATTTATTTATTTCTCTCTCTTCCTCCCCACTCTTTCTCTCTCTTCCATCCCTTTTTTATCTCATCCTTTAAAACAAACCAAATAAAATAAAATATTTTTGTTTTACAACCATACTACAGTAGCTTGTATATATACAAAGTACAAACTTACTGCTCATAATTGCTAGAAAGTTTTAGCAATAACAACTAGATAAAGCATGTTTTGGACCTCTAAGAATGTAAAATAGCAATTTAGAGGGTTTTACACCCCCAATATTAATGCTCTAAGAGAACTTGTATATGTGCTTGTACAATATATATATATATATATATATATATATCACATTTTAGCCAATTAAGCTAAAAATTTATCAACATCAAATCATGTGAAATTGTGTAAACATACATAATTTCTATAGTAATTATATAAACTAGTCAAGGACCCGCACAATGTGCAGATAATGTTGTAAACTGCTATATGAGAAGGTTATGTAGAATGTATAAGATATGTTAAAATAATAACATTAAGTAACACCTTTTTCCCATTACACAAAAATAAATTCAGTTAAATTTACCAAAATTTCTCATGATCTAGAGTTAGAGTCGGGGGTTTTTTAGACCTAAGGCTATAATGATTTTTTTTTTTTAGTGATATTTTATTGATAGTTTTTTTGTTACATTTTATTTATTACTAGTTTAAAATGTAAATAAACAAGTAACAGCAAATTCGCTAAAAATATAATTCATAGTGGATTTTATAACATCATTAGCATGTTACACTATTAGAGTCAAGTCTTTTGTCTGTTACTTTCCCAGAAAAGATGCAAGTTACACAGTGACGACTCCAGGAATTTTATTTAGGGGGGTCATTAAACAATTTTAATAAAAAAAGAACTTGAATATATCGAGTTATCGACAAAAAAAATTAATATATGAAGTTTTACAATTTTCTTCTACAAATTCTCAAATTTTTAATTATTATATGATAGTTCATTATGAATATCTATTACCAATGTGGGTAGCTATGAACCTATGACTATTTTATTTTGTTAAGTTTATCTAACATTTTTATTTTTATGCAATTGTTATTATCTATTTGTTTTTTTTTTAATAAAAATATTTTAAACTAAATGACAAAACTAAACTCATTAGCTTTGTATTAATTATTGACACACGTAACCACACTCATTCATACATAAAATTATACACTACGTGTTTACTTAACCAATCAAATGCTTTGACAAACACTAACTTTACAATTTTTTTTCTTAAATTTTACTAACTTTATAACAAAAAGTTATTATAACATGATAACAATACACACACATGTAACAAACCATTTCTATTTCCTAATTATTAAATTAAATTATATTTATATTGTACACACAAACATCTACACACATCATAATTCACACAAATAACACTATAATAAAAAGTAATGCATACAATCAATATTAGACACACTTACACACATAATAATTTTATAAAAAAGAGTGACACAATTCACAAACACTTACTTTTTATTCTTAGAGTTTGAAATACTTGTAATAAAGATGTGCAAAATTTAATTCAGAGTGTGCAAAAATATTTTTAAAAATAAATTAAAGTATTAAACTAACAAAGAAAAAAATATTTTTTATATATATATAAATATTTTTTTTTTTGAAGTCAGGGGGTTCATTTGAACCCCCTGAATATACACTAGCGCCGCCCCTCAAAGATTCTGAACTTACCTTATTGGTTGCTGAAAAAACGACAATATTGAAAGACTTGAGGTATTGACCATTGTGATACTGTGAGCACACACAAAGAAAAAAAAATATTTTTTATATATATATAAATTTTTTTTTTTTGAAGTCAGGGGGTTCATTTGAACCCCCTGAATATAGACTAGCGCCGCCCTCAAAGATTCTGTAACTTACCTTATTGGTTGCTAAAAAAACGACAATATTGAAAGACTTGAGGTATTGACCATTGTGATACTGTGAGTACACACAAAGAAAAAAAATATTTTATATATATATAATTTTTTTTTTTTTTTTTGAAGTCAGGGGATTCATTTGAACCCCCTGAATATAGACTAGCGCCGCCCCTGAAGTTTCACTGTTAGAGTCAAGTCTCCAAAACCACATGGTGGATTTGCTTATTCTGGGACCCTTAATTGATTCTTTTGTTAAAGGAATAAGGGTAAAATGCAAGTAACTTGTGTTAAGTCTTGGTAACTCGATTGTCCTTTTCCACTTATTCAAAGAAAATAAATCTACAACTTGTCTAAAAGCAGCAAGTTACAGATTCAAGTCTCTGTAATCTTTTCTTTTTCCTTAGAATCAAGTCTTCATAATTACATAGCCCTGTTTTCATTGGAAAACTTATATGTTTGGCCCTACATTTTTTTTCATCAAAACTCACATTCTCGACAAATTTCTGCATTTTCATATGAATTTGATCAGTTTCAATTTTCATCTATGTATATAATAATTATAATTCCAAATTAGAGTTCCAATTTTGCACTGTGTGTCCTAAATTATTTATTCTTAAAGAGTTTATTTCTTAATTTTAGAATCAAATATGGGATCACATCATAAATATTCATCCAAGTGAATTATTAAGTCCAAAAACCAAAGAGTCTAGAATAAATGAATATTTAAAAATAAAAGTGCTTCACAATAATTTTTTAAAAAATAACATGGACAATTTACATTTTATACCTAATAATATCCTTACAAAATCTTTTAAAGAGTTAACAAAATATTAAAAATGACTATCAATAGCATTTAAATTATATATATAGGAATTATATTATGCATCTTATTATATATCTTTAAATGTTTCCATGCATATGCATGGGTTACAAGCTAATATATATATTAAAAGTCAAAACTTAGAGAAAATCCATTTAGATTTCAATTGGATTCTTAATTTTGTGCCATGTGTCCCATCTAATTTTAATTTTTGTAACAAGTGAATTATTGAGTGTAAAAATCGAAGAACCCAAATCCAATTAGATTCTAAATTGGATTTCAATTGGAGTCCAATTTTGCACTACGTGTCTATCTAATTTTTTAATTTTTGTGGTAAGTGAATTATTGAGTGCAAAAAATGAAAAGTCTAAATCTAATTAAATTCTAAATCATATATATATATAATGGAAAACTATTACATATTTTAAAAATATATGATTTAAAAAATGTATGAGCTAATACCATGTATAATTTGAACATCTTCTAAAAAAATGTATAATTTAAAACATATAATTGTAATTGTTTTTAATTATACTCATACATATACATGGGGCTACATACTAGTTTGCAGTAATACATGCTCTCTTTTCATTTTCTAGAAAATAATCTAAGCCTATTAGAATCTCAAAATCTAATTGATCATTTGATATCAATTCGGTCAGACACATAAGTTGGCTGAAATTTTTAATATTTGGAATTTATTGCAAATTATATTTTATTTTCTAATTAATCTGAAATACAAGTTTTAAGTATATGATATTTATCTTATGAATAATTTATTTATTTTACTTGTATATATGCTTGATCATGCTAGTTCAGATTGGTTGCCTGCTTCTTCTCAAAAAAAGAAAAAAAAAATTGGTTACTTGCTTAATTGGGGAGCTCATCCCTTATTTCTCTATTTTAGATTTAAGAAAGCACCACGAACTTTACAGTGAAATTTACTCAGGAGCGTGGATGAAATTTACCCTAATAATTATAATAAAAAATACAGCGAAAGGTTTTTTTTTTTTTTGGTTAGGTAAGATGACAAAGATTAAAAAGCTATGGCATATCCCAGTTCTCAAGTCACGGCCATACTAAATAAAACTTGAACAGTCACAATGTTTATGTCACGATCGAATTGACTTTCTACTTTCAGATGAAATAGCGTGACTTCCCACCATTCTGCTATAAATTAAATGGCACTATCTTTAGCCTTAAATTCATTATTCTCTAAATAAGATCATAATAGATAATACCGACAAAAGTTTACGCCATTCAGTCCACCATAGAACATGTCGTGTCCGCCTATCTACCCTTTCATTCTCCTTTTTTGCATCCTCCACCTTCCCTCTGGAATCCAATCCAATGACCTTCAAATTCTCATGAAACTAAAATCTGCCCTTCAAACATCAAACACCAATGTCTTCAGTTCTTGGGAATCTGGAAATTCCATATGCAACTTCACTGGAATCTCCTGCAATTCCGACGATTCCATTACAGAAATCGAACTTTCATACCAAAATTTAACCGGGGTTCTTCCTCTTGATTCCATATGCCAGCTCCAATCACTAGAAAAGCTCTCATTCGGGTTCAACTACTTGCACGGTCCAATTATGGACGACTTGAAAAATTGTGTCAAACTGCAATACTTGGATTTGGGCAACAATTTGTTCACAGGATGGTCGGTTCCAGAAATATCCTCTCTAAGCCAATTACGGTATCTACATCTGAATTTGAGCGGATTTTCCGGGACTTTCCCGTGGAAATCACTCCAAAACATGACCGGTCTTGTTTGGCTGAGCCTCGGAGACAATCCTTTTAATCCTTCTCCATTTCCAAACGAGGTGTTGCTACTTACTAACTTGACTTGGCTTCACCTATCAAAATGCGGCATCCAAGGTACAATTCCAGCAGAGATTGGAAACCTTAAAGAGCTAATCAACTTGGAGCTTGCCGACAATAACATGACGGGGCAAATCCCAGTTGAGATTGGGAACCTAGTCAACCTGTGGCAGCTTGTGCTCCACAACAATTCATTCACAGGAAAACTTGCTATTGGTCTAAGAAACCTCACAAAGCTTGAAATGTTTGATTTTTCGAGGAACTATGTTGAAGGCGATCTATCTGAGTTGAGGTTCTTGAATAACCTGGTTTCTCTGCAACTTGTTGAAAACGAGCTATCTGGCCAGGTACCGGCTGAGTTCGGCAAGTTCACGAAGCTTGTGAACCTTTCTCTGTATAGAAACAGCTTTACTGGTCCGCTGCCTCATAACCTTCTCTCCTGGGCTAAAACTGGTTTCATCGACATCTCCGAGAATTTCTTTACCGGTCCAATTCCACCAGATATGTGCAAGCAAGGTACTTTGAGGGGGCTTTCAATGTTGCAAAACGATCTTACTGGTGAAATTCCAGCAAGCTATGCCAATTGTTCCACTTTACGCCATTTTAGAGTTAATAATAACTCGCTCTCAGGTAACATTCCAATTGGAATCTGGGGATTACCGAACCTGACCGTAATTGATATCTCATTGAATGATATCGAAGGCCCAATTACATCCGATATCAAAAACGCCAAGTCTCTTGAAATGTTATTTGCAGGACACAATCGCTTATCAGGTAACATTCCAATTGGAATCTGGGGATTACCGAACGTGGCTGTAATTGATATCTCATTCAATGATATCGAAGGCCCAATCACATCCGATATCAAAAACGCCAAGTCTCTTGAAATGTTATTTGCAGGACACAATCGCTTGTCAGGTAACATTCCAATTGGAATCTGGGGATTGCCGAACGTGGCTGTAATTGATATCCCATTCAATGATATCGAAGGCCCAATTACATCCGATATCAAAAACGCCAAGTCTCTTGAAGCGTTATTTGCAGGACACAATCGCTTGTCAGGTAACATTCCAATTGGAATCTGGGGATTACCGAACGTGGCTGTAATTGATATCTCATTCAATGATATCGAAAGCCCAATCACATCCGATATCAAAAATGCCAAGTCTCTTGAAATGTTATTTGCAGGACACAATCGCTTGTCAGGTAACATTCCAATTGGAATCTGGGGATTACCGAACGTGGCTGTAATTGATATCCCATTCAATGATATCGAAGGCCCAATTACATCCGATATCAAAAACGCCAAGTCTCTTGAAGCGTTATTTGCAGGACACAATCGCTTGTCAGGTAACATTCCAATTGGAATCTGGGGATTACCGAACGTGGCTGTAATTGATATCTCATTCAATGATATCGAAGGCCCAATCACATCCGATATCAAAAATGCCAAGTCTCTTGAAAAGTTATTTGCAGGACACAATCGCTTGTCAGGTAACATTCCAATTGGAATCTGGGGATTACCGAACGTGGCTATAATTGATATCCCATTCAATGATATCGAAGGCCCAATTACATCCGATATCAAAAACGCCAAGTCTCTTGAAACGTTATTTGCAGGACACAATCGCTTGTCAGGTAACATTCCAATTGAAATCTGGGGATTACCGAACGTGGCTGTAATTGATATCTCATTCAATGATATCGAAGGCCCAATCACATCCGATATCAAAAATGCCAAGTCTCTTGAAAAGTTATTTGCAGGACACAATCGCTTGTCAGGTAACATTCCAATTGGAATCTGGGGATTACCGAACGTGGCTGTAATTGATATCCCATTCAATGATATCGAAGGCCCAATTACATCTGATATCAAAAACGCCAAGTCTCTTGAAATGTTATTTGCAGGACACAATCACTTATCAGGTAAAATTCCAATTGGAATCTGGGGATTACCAAACGTGGCCATAATTGATATCTCATTCAATGACATTGAAGGCCCAATTACATCCGATATCAAAAACGCCAAGTCTCTTGTATTCTTACTTGCAGGACACAATCGCTTATCCGGGGAATTACCCACAGAGATTTCGGAAGTCACATATCTAAAGTCAATTCAACTGAATGACAATAGACTGACTGGGGAGATCCCATATATGATTTGCAATGTAAGTTTTCTTGAAGTTTTGGATATCTCTAATAACAGTTTGAAAGGCAAGATTCCACAATGTTTAGGTAACTTTAGTTATTACCTTAGGGTGATGAATTTGGGAATGAATAATTTCCAGGGCACCATACCTGATACATTTGCAAAGGGTAATAAATTGAGAACTATTGTCTTCAATGACAATAATTTAAAAGGGCTATTACCAAAATCTTTTATCAACTGTACAAATTTGGAAGTTCTTGACCTCGGAAACAACAGGATCAATGATTTATTTCCTTATTGGTTTGAAGCTCTCACCAATCTGCAGGTTCTTGTCTTGAAATCCAACAAATTCCATGGACCTATAGGAAATCATAACACTAGTGGGGTGTTTTTCTTTAAGCTAAGAATTCTAGACTTGTCTCACAATGAGTTTACAGGTCTTTTACCAAGAAATTATTTTGAAAATTTCAATGCCATGATGATTAATGATGATAGCAGACTTGAACCGCATTATATGGGTGAAAGTAGTCAATATCAAGATTCTGTGGTAGTGACAGTGAAAGGGTTGGAAATTAAACTACAAAGAATCCTAACCATCTTCACAACAATTGATTTATCAAGCAACAAATTCCAAGGAGTGATTCCAGAAGTACTTGGAAGGCTTACAATCCTTCGACTGCTCAACCTTTCCCATAATAGCCTAACTGGCCATATCCCATCGTCGTTGGCAAAATTGTCAACACTTGAATCCTTAGACCTTTCTTCAAATAGCCTCATTGGAGAAATTCCTTTGCAACTAACAGATCTAACATTTTTGGCCATGTTAAATCTTTCACAAAACCAACTTATTGGACCCATACCTCAAGGCAAACAATTTGCTACATTTGAAAATAACTCCTATGATGGAAACCTAGGATTGTGTGGATTTCCATTGTCAATTAAATGTAGCACTAATAAGCTGATGCCCCCACTACTAGCATCAATATTCCAAGAAGACAACAATTCATCTTTTGCAAGAGGATTTGGTTGGAAGGCTGTGTTAATTGGCTATGGATGTGGATTCTTGTTTGGATTAGTTATGGGATACGTTGTGTTTAAGATAGGAAAACCTCAATGGCTAGTAAGGATCGTTGAAGGAGAACGAAATAACAAGAAGAGAAGGCCTAATAATCAAAGACCTAGACAGAAGAAATGAATGCATTTGAGGGGTGCTCTTAGTCTTAGGTGAGTTTGACAAAATTCTCTCTGGATTAAATTGTGCTATGATGTTATATAAACTTGCTTAAAAGTAGTAACAATATAGGTAATTTGTAGTATATATTCTTATTTATTTTATTTTTTTTGTGTTGTATGCAAGGTATTGCAAAAAGTTAAGAGGACCCTGTTCTTTACTAAGAGACAGATGAAGATTACAACCCTTTATCTTGCACCTGAAGAGTAGTAGAATGGCGTATTTTGGAGAGTTAATCATACTTTTATATGTGAATTTAGATGTTGTTTTCTTCTTTCTAGAATAATCATATTTAAAGTTTATGTTCGTATATGCGAATTATGGTGTTATTTTCAGTTGTACTTCTTTTTTTTTTTTTTCTTTTTCTCAATAAAAATTGCTGAAATGGAATATTTCTAATGGCGAATCATACAGAAAATTCTAAATTTAAGAAAGAAAACAACGTTCAATAGATTTTATTCTTTACGAAGTAGTTGTAAGAAGGGGAAGAGGGATTGCTGAGGCCAGTAATAAACTCCTAAGCCCACCCAAAAAAAATATTTTTATTTTTTAAATCTAATTTTATTCCCTCCGATTCCTCCCAATTTTTTGGAAATTAGAACTTTGAGGTTTTAATCAAATAGAAAAGAATGAGTGTTCCCTCCTATCCATTTCATTCCCTCCCACTTAAACTCTCATACAAAATAATGTATTTTTCATTCCCTCTATAAAACTTCTAAACAAGGGAAAAGAATGAATATTTTAAAATTATTATTTTTTATTCATTTTCATTCATTTCCTTTCCCTCATCTCAAACGATCTGTTTGTGTGAGCCGAATGTAAATTATTTTTACCATCATTTTTAATGTTGCAACCAAACACAATAAAATAAGTTCATTTTCAATAAATTAAAAAAGGTAAATTACATATTTAGTCCCTAACGTTTACACCATATTTCAATGTGGCCCTTAATGTTTTAAATGTGTCAATATAGCCCATAACATTTTGATATTTGAGTAAAAATAGTCTGCAGTTAAGTGTTGGATGGAAAATACTAACAATGGTATTATAATATTAATTTTAATGCCACCTATATGCCATGTGGGCTGCCACATGAGCTAACTAAAAAACTATTTTTCTAAATTAAAAATTAACAAAAACAATTCACTTTTTTTTTTTTCACTTCAATAACAAATATGATTTCAAATTTGAAAAACTTAGCTATCTAAAGACTAAAATTGAACTACTACATTAAACTCACTAAAGCATCTTCAATCACAATACAATCCAAATCTAGATATTATCACTGACGGAATAATAAAAGAATATACTTCAAGGACGCAAATTGATTCATTTGAAGCGTTAGAGACTAAATTAAACAATATGGTAAACATTAGGGGCCAAATTTGTAGTTCACCCAAAAAAAATTTCCATTGGAAATTTTATATATATATATATATATATATATATGTAGCAAACTATACTATTTTAACAAATAGGGCTAAAAATAACTATAAAAAAAAAAAAAAATCCTTATTCTATGAGACTTGCTTCTTTTTTTTTCTTCTTTTTCTTTTTTTTTTCTTTTTTCTTTATGAACGCTTCTCTCCCACTTGCACAACACAACAGCCAATTTTCCAAGCTCGGCGTTCTCTCATGCCCCCCTTCTTGATCAAAATTTCTTCTTATATAGGCTTGTTCATAAGATATTTCCCTTGTTTTAGTCACTATCTATTATGGTTATAATGGGACTTAAGACATAATAATTTATGTTTGTTGCAACTTTGCTCGAGCGAGTTTCTAACAAGTGTACTCAAGCAAACTCTTGAGGGCACCTATGGGAAAATCTCCACTAATGAACCATTTCAGTATAGTACGAGTGTTGCCATTATGCAAGGTACGGGAGAAAATGGGTAAATGCCCCTTTCAAAAAAAAAAAATCCAGCATTTTGCCCCCTTTCCCAAACTAATTAGGGAAATGCCCCTTTTTTGAAACTCGATTTTCTTAAAATCGAGTTATAAAAATAAAAAAAAAAATTCTGAAGCCTTATAGTGGCATTTTTAAGGAGCTTATAGTGACGTTTTAAGGACCTATAGTGACGTTTTATAACTCGATTTCCATGAAGTTGAGTTACATGCAAATTTTTTTCTTTTTTTTTTACCTATAACTCGACTTCATGGAGATCGAGTTACAAAACGCCACTATAGGTCCTTAAAACGTCACTATAGGCTCCTTAAAAACGCCGTTATAGGACTTAACTCGATTTTGAGAAAATCGGTTTTCTCCCTAATTAGTTTAAGAAAGAGGGCAAAATGCTGGATTGTTTTTTTAAAAAGGGCAAAGGCCAATTTTTTCCGCAAGGTACGACTATTGAAGTTGTGAAAGTTATTATGTGATTGTGTGTGATAATTGAATGATGAGCGGAATCATAAAAGAGAGAGCATATACAAAGGTTTACATGGTTCGGCCTAATGACCTACGTCCATAGTGAGAAAGCCCTTAATGGTTACATATTATATTAAGCATTTGTGTTATACAATAAACCCAATTTAGGGTTAGGGTTTATATACTAGAGAATATATAACTAATCCTAGACTAACCAGAGATTAACCTACGGTTAATATACTTGTTCTACAATTACATGGACCTACAATTGGTTTGGGTCACTTAGACCATAATACGTCTAAGAGAAGTAATGAAAAAGAAAAAATTATACACTACAGTTGTACTAACTTTAGGTGGTCATATCTTACTCATTCAAATCTAAATTGGGTCAAATTTATGTTTGTTTTGAAGCCTTGAATGTCTGTTTCTCACTTAAAGAAATTTTACGTACTCAAAAATTCATAATGGTGTAAAGGATATGAGAAAAATGTTATTAATTTGTCAACTTAAACATATTATAACATTGTCTTCTTTGAGCATCTTTTAACCCAAACTCGACACTAACATAATTTCATTAACTCTAAAATTTAATATGTTTTGGCAATAGGATTTGCAAACATATGTACCAACCCTAACAAGATGTTCAGGCTGCCATGAGCTCCCATTAGTTATTTATCATCCTCAAAGATGTCTTATTACAACATTGGAAAAGAGCTAGCCTAACTGCCAATTAAAAAAAAAAAGACAAAGTAAGTCACCTCAAAATTTGAAGCTAACAAACCCTTCAATGAGAGATCGAGGGAGAGAGACCGAAGTTGTGACAAATATGATAAATAGGTATAGGGTAGAGTAATTACCCACAAAGCTCTTACTTCCCCCATTGCTATTTGTTGGATTACAATCCTTCAATTTTCAGATGGAATGGAGAGTGCTGGGGACTCCACCAGTATGGACCAAAGGATGTGCACATCTTTGTTAGGGGCAAGACTTCACATCCTCGTACAAATTGTGTATCCCTTTGCCTGAAGAACAGGACAGAAATTAGATAAATATGCGTGATTGGAACCAAATTAAGGCACAAAGGGAGCTTATTGCTTGGTCTTCAAGACAATGTCTCTTTTCAGAGCTCCTTTCTTACTCCAAACTCCATGACATTATAGTTATACATGCTGTCTGAGAGGGATATATAAAGGGCTCATCCATTAACTAACAATGATAACAACTTAAAACTTAGTTCACTGATCATGACCAATAACATGGGGGGAAAAAAATGATTTCATAATGTAACAATGCATGTAATTAATAAGGTGTTTTAGAAGCAAAATGAATGGAAAAAACCAAAAAATGAAAATGAAATTGCTTGTAACATGACATAAAAAGCTTAAGCCCATAATGCAGAGGTTGAGAGAGGAAATTACTTTTCCTTTTAGCTGTGTGCATGCGCAACCACAACTTTTTCAATGGAGAGAAGAGGGAGTGCAGCCATCCCATTTGGAGAAATGGATGTTCCTCTTGTAAGATGGAAAGATGGAAAAATATAGCGGGAAAAACTAAGGGAGAAGAAAGAGAAATATTAGATTCCTTTGCTGATTTTGCTTAGACTATGGTGAATTACATATTACTATATCTGGCATTGTTATCATTCCCTTGCGGACTAAAGATGCTAAAAATTTTATCTGGTTGGTGCCATGTCTTTTCATCTATTTTCACTATTGTAGGAGAAGCCAACAATCACCAAGAGCCTTGTATCTGTCGGAGATATTCATAGATCAAGTTTTCCTCTCCAAATTATTGAATAATCCAAAAAAATAAAAAGAAGAAAAAGAAGAGAAAAATCCTCGGTCAATTTTCCACGTTTCAACTCTCATGTTTATATATCAATGATCTTATAATAAAGCAATATTTTTTTTCCTCAAAAGTCATATTAAAAGTCTAATTAACTAAATGTAAGAGTGCTTTTAAAAATTTTAAAAAAAAAACATTTAATGTAAAGTGTGACATTTATAAAATTATGTTGCTCTATCAATTAACCACAAAAAAACTCTCATGTTTATATATTTTGTATAACTTATTTTGCCTTTGGTTGGTAGGAATTATGGCTTTTACTGTTATGGTCCACCTCTTGTGAGGTTTTGACTTTTTTTTTTTTTTTTTTTTTTTGAGGAAGTTGTGAGGTTTTGACTTAAATGATAATAAAACGAAAGTGAGATGTACATTATTGGCATTGGGTTTTATCATTTTAAAAGAAGGGGAATTCCACATGCATGTACAATTTAGAATTGTGGCTTACTAGATCCCACCCAAAAAATATTGAAGTACCATATAATAATCATGATTATCATTCATCTCTCTCTCTCTCTCTCTCTCTCTCTCTCATATTAGGGATTTGAAGATTTAATTTAGGATGGCCCGTTATGAAACGGGTGAGATATTAGATCATGGGTTTCCAACATGTAAAAATAGGTTTTGTAATTTTTTTAAATAAAAAATCTTCATTTCACTTAAAAATATGGCACATCATTATTCAGTTAACTATGTAAACATTATTCTCAAAAAAAAAAAAAAAAAAAAAAACTATGTAAACATTGAGAGTAACTGGAATTAACAAAAGGAACATTAGCACTCATTTTTTAAACTCTAGGTACCAATAAGGCAATAACACTCATTTTAATTTGAAGGACTAAAAGAGCTCATTTAGTAATCTTTTGAGACTAGTAGTATATTTTGGCAAAAAAAAAAAAAAGAATTCGGTAATGAAGTGGAAAACAAATATAAAAAAAAAAACTCTTTAATGGAAAATCACTTTTTAGGGATCTGATTCTATTTGAAAATTCACCATAGGAACAATTACAAATAGTCTACTCACAAAAATTTTGTATAGTTAGACTCTTTAATGTAACCTCTTCAATGAAATATAACTTTAGGGATACAATTCAGTTAATTAGAAAATTCACTACAATAAAAGCAATTACAATTTACAAATAGTCTACTCATAAAACCTTTGCATAGCTAGACTTTTATTGTAAATTTTGCAAATGCCTCGATTGTCTTCCTATCATCGTAGCCCCAAAACCTCTAAAATTTTCTTAATTCAATCTTATTCATTAACCAAAACTTCTAGCACTCCAAGAAACTCAAATATTGGCAATAACAGATTCATTGGAACAAATTCTCTGGTTTCAATTTAGGATTGAAACTCAAGAGTATAGGCATATAGAAGGGTTTTTTTTTTTTGGAAACAAATTACAAGGAAAATTTCTCTATCTATGCTCAAGAAGAAGGCTTCAAAATTTAAACCTTTTAGCTTTGGCATGACAACATTTCTTCCCGCTAAATTTCATGCACAAGGTTCTTTATGTAGGTGCACTAAATAGGGTTAAAACTAAGCAAGGCAAAATTCAAACTTGAAAAAATCAATGGAACAACAAAGCGAGGGAAATGCGATATTTCTATCTGCTTAATTCAACTGACCGTATCTTGTGCATTTCAAATCCAAGTTAGGGTGAATATTTTTAAAGTCCCAAATGTCCACATTCCAACGAAATAAGTCCACTTAAAAATTCATTCTAGTACAAAAGATATGTAGCAAAAGATCAATAATTCATTATCTTTGAGTAGCATCTAATCCAGACTCAACCCTAACACAATTTTATTGAGCACAACCCAAATTTGACATATTTTTGGCACTAGAAATTGCCAACACTCTCAACAATCTAAACCTAACATAATTTAGCTCCCTCTACTTTGGCTCTTTTACAATTTAGTTCATAAATTTTTAGTTGGTAAAATTAATCTCCTAAGATTTAGATTAAAATGAAATTATTAGGATTTTGAATCCAAATATCCCTTAACAATTTAATTTTAATCCAATCTTTAGGGTCTCAATTGGTCAAATGTAGCAATTTTAATCCAAACAAGAGGTTAAGCTGTAATGGAAAATTTGTCCAGAAAATGCAAAATATGATAATATATTAAGACGAAACCATAGCAATTTCATTTTATTCCAAATTTTAAGGAGTCAAATATAGTAATTAAAAATTTATTAACTAAATTGTGATAGGGTCAAAACCAGAAGAAAAAATTTCAATATTTCATAAAATCGAATACCATTTTTTGTTTATGTAACAAGTACAGTAAATGTAATGAGAAATCGAGCCGAGCAAGTGCAAGATCTAAGCAAAAATCCCAACACTCATCTTCATCATAAACAATGGGCCACCTAACAAGCCCACCTCCTGCACTTCCCGTTAAAACTTAAAATGGGCCTCCTAGCGAGCCCAATTACTTCACTTCACGCAATGGGTTTCATTACCTAATTTATTCCAACTTTACAAATTTAGGCTTCACAGCCTATCCTTTCTCCCCAATCCCCATAGTGCCACTAACACCAATCCAACACCAGGAACGTGACCCTAACACCAACCCAACACCACCGCCGCCACGGCACTATCACCAACACCACCGCCGCCATCTCTATCGCTATTGCTGTTGTGCCTACATGAAATATTAATGATTTCTTTGTGTAAGCCAAAATGCTAAACAACACAAAATGTTATTGCATATCGGGATTATTTTTTGGGTAGTAACCAAACATTGAAAACAATTTTCCTCATAAAAACATTTTCCACTAAAACAAATGGAATGTTAAGTAACAATCAATCCCATACAACTCTCTGACCTATATTGCTTATTTAATTTTAACTCTACATTTGATGCTTCAAAAGAGGCTTTGGCTGTTACACAATGCCAAAATTTGAACAAATATATAATTAATAAATTGCTAATGACTTCAACTTTTTAACCCCCCCAAAAAAAAAAAAAAAAACAATAAATATATGCTGCTTCAAAATTATGGAAAAATCCACCCAACACCAAAACATTAGGCTGAGTACATAGATAATAAAACTTCACGGAGGAGAACAAAGATGAACAGCAGTGCAGCCACTACCAAAAAAACCATGATGGTCCAGCAAGCCTTCCAAAGCAGACTCATTGGTCTATAAGAACCAAACTGTTTTACGGAAATGGAAAAACAGTTATCATAAAGAACAACAACAAATATGTGAATGGTCCAGTCTAATTCGAAAAGCATACCTGTGAATGGCTTTGGGTTGCATCATCTGACTTTCATGAGACAGAAGAAAATGAAAATTTGCAGTGAGTGAACTGTCTGGAGCTTAATAAGCTCAAATTTGACAAAAGTAGCTCATATAGTATTTGGAAAACTTACAACAAGTGGTTCCAGAAGCTCTGAATCTTCTTTGGAGGAAGAAACTTTCATTTGATCTGCATTACAGCATCAAAACTTTAGAGAACAATGATTAAGAGATAGACAGTTACTCTGAAAAGAACCATTGGGGAGGGTCTGCATCATGTACAATTTTTGTGCATGTGTATATGCTGTGCCTCTAAGATGAGAATTATTAAGGCAGAAAGCACATAACTTCTAAATTTTGAACTGCTCCGTCAACAATTATTGGTATGGAAAACTGAATACTAAATACCAAAACAACACAAGTCAAGGGCAATAGCATCTACCAAGCCCAATGTTTTAGCTCATAGCCAAATTTTTATGTTCATCTAAATGCACTGAAGGGCCACCTATGCTTAATAAAGGTGTGATAAATTGAAAATGATCTACCTCATGTCATTAATAAGATGACCTTATGCAGTAAAAAAATAAAAAATAAAAACTGGGGGTAAGGCTGCCTACCAATCACTTCTCCCAATGGGGGAAGCCCACAAGAATTTTTCCCAATTTACCCGATATTAAGGGTGTTTAGCATGACCAGAGGTTATTGTCTTCCACAAGTGAGATTAACCTAGCTATAAAAGACTTATAAAAGAAAAAAGGGCTTTAAAATTTTCATAAACCATCATTCAGTCTCTAATGAACTGAAACAAGAAGTTAGGTTGAAATGTAGTGGTGGGGTACTGCAAATCATTGAAGTTTCTGGCAATAGCAGACACAATTGAGAACAGGCAGTTCTTCAGTAGATATTTTTTTGAAAAAAGCAGAGAAACATTTTGGCACAAAGAACTGACATAGACTACTGCAATGATAATTAGGATTGGCCTTCGACAACACAAAACCATTTCATTTTCAGATAGGTCGCAATCAACCACAATTGTCACATGAAAAGTACTCTATAATGTTAAAATTGTACCTTGGCAACAACTCTTGATTGATGTGCTGTTTTCTTTGGCATCTGCATCTGCAGCACGTAAGCCTCCTGACCTGAACCAAAAGTAAAGATGCAAATACTAAATTCACGGAAATTAAAAATATTCTATCAGGCAAGATCAATATACTAGATGATTGTTGCACCAAAATAATGAAGCTTATTCTGTCTGCTTTCATATTCTTTTCTCCCCAGTTATCCTAATACAAGTAAAGTACTAACTCTAGTGAAAAATATGCAGCAGTATGCAAGTTTCCAATAATCAATTTAGTAATGTTCTTCATAATGAAAATAGTTATGTCTGGGAATATCAAGGGCAGGATGGACTTTAGTTCACACTTAATAACAGAGATACTTGATATATATGTTTTATAAGTAGTATTTCACTAAGAAAGTGTCACTTATTCCCTTTTGTTTAACCATTGTAAATCCATCAATGTTTCTCTTCTTGAACGATGATATGCACTAGTCAGGTTAGATTGACATATTTTAAGTTATCAATGGTTTTATTAAGTTTATAATTTACAAAAGTCAAAGATTAAAGGCTAGATTGCAGTTTAGTTTTAACATTTTCATATTTTCACTATTAGCGTGTCAGATAACAATTTATATACTGATGCACGTAACTTAGTTACAATCATTTTAAGAAGGCTATGTTAATGTAAATCCAAATTAAAATCAATTAAAATGGACCGTAAAAGCTTAGGCAGAACGTGAAGATGGATCTGTAAGAATTATGGACCTACAGTACAGTGTTTCCTTTTCAAGAACCAGAGTTAATTGTAAGATCTTAAAGAGATTGGAATAACAGACAAAAATTTTGGGACAAAGGCTTGTTTTTATTGTAGAGATTGGAACAAACCAACAGATGGTCTTCTATTAACATCACCCAACTACCAACATACATCTCTTTTTTAGTTGGATTCCCGTTGCAATTTCTTTCTCTTTCTCCTTTTTTGGCTTATTAAGTTCAATCATTAAGTGTGAGAATTGCTTATTTTCTGAGAGTACTATATAAAAGGAGGGAGAAATTTTTTTTTTTTTTTGGTGAGCTGTGGGGCCCCATCAAAATATGCTCAAAACACACAAAAACCTGGCTTTTTTTGGACTTGCCAAATGCACCCTCTTAGCCTCTTACCAGTATGCGTTATTGTTTATCTTTCTATATTTATTACGATTTAGTAATTTTTTATGAACTATTATAGCAATTCATACCTGAATTTAACTCTGTAAAGTGTAACTATACAAAATTTCAGTCTTATATGGATAAAAATAGATGAGCCATAAGTTTGGACTCAAAAAGGTTGTCAATAGTCGTTTGGAGAGTGATAAGTAGCGTCATTTCTCTTGTTAAAATACTTCAGTAGGAGAGATGGAAGGAATTAACTTCTCCTAAGATTGCATTTTTCCATAAGTGGATAGATTTAGTGAGAAGAAAAGGGAAGAATTTGTCCCCAACCTTTTACGGACAATTTGCAAGCTAACTACTCATCAAGCCAGTTTTTCACTTGGGTGCTATTATTAGTAATATAGTAGGTGACGGTGAAAGAATTTGATTGAAGTTTTTTTTCTTTAAATAAAAAAAAATGATTAAAAAAAAGTGGCAAGATGAAAATTAATCATATCATCAACATGCATTCAGAGATCTGCCTACTTAAATGCACTACTCAGAGAGTCAGAAATGAAATATTGCCAATTTATTGGCTTGGATAGCGTTCATTAAGAATAAGGACATTGAAGGTACCATACCTGTTTGGGGAGGGAAAAGCATAGAGACTAAGAGCCACTTCTCTCGTTCTTAGCTGAATATCTGATAGCATTTTCCATCGGAATTTCAATTCTTCATCAGTTCTGTAAATGCACTGCAGGAACAGATTACTTGCGGCAGCAGATTCAGTACTAATACAATGTATCATTTAAATAACATTTGTTCTTATTTTTAGTAATACTTCCTACATTTTCAGTAAACCTATGATTAAGCATATAACATATACAAAGAATGTAATAGACCACACGCTTAAACACGCCGTGGGAATCTAAGGTGGAAAACACATTATGTACATGCTTATGAGACAACTCTCAAAAGGCAAAAAGCCAAATCCCAAAGGTATATAAGCCTTCATATATTCTTTGCCCACAACCTCTCCCTTTGCCCACACTTCTGAGATGAGGAAATGCCATTTGAGGGAGGACTCACCGATGAGCCCTCACATATGCTAGTTTATTAATTTCTTTCAGTCCATTAAATTAATTGTGTGTTTATCAGCTCACAACTCTGCAATGAATGATCATGTGCAAATTAATTATATGAATTCCTTGGACATGTTCATCACAGGGTCAATCCTATATGTGTTGGGTGTAATAGGAGGGTTTAATGGATTACCTCCATTTATGTAGTCTATACACCCAATGGACCTCCAATGGACCAAACATCTGTGATTATTAAAAGGTGTCCCCACCTATAAATATCTGTGATGTCCTTGTTTCTTGTACATCATACAGGATTCAAGGAAAAGGGTGAGATTCATCTTGGATCCACAAAATACCCTAGAGGTTGAGGCCAAGATTAGGATGGCATTCCTAATTGAGGTGGCATCTTTAGAATGGCATTGCTAAACATATTCTTCTATAAGAATTTACTTTTTATAATCTGAAATTATAAATCACATAATTCAACAAGTTCAGGATATAAGCCCTTTTTTATTGCACTTGTCAAAATAAAAGACAAATGACCAGAGACATTAAGAAAAAAGAAATTATCATCTCAGGAAAAAAAAAAAAAAAAGGTTAAATTACTATTTTGGTCCTCCAGCCATTGGGTTATTAATTATGTCAAGTTAGTCCTCCAACTATTGATTGTGTCAATTCAATTTAGTCCCTTAGCTTTTAAAATCATATCACTTTCATCCTTGAATTTCCTCTCCGTTTAAATTTCAAAGAAATTAACTGATATGCTAGGTGAGACATGTTAAAAGGTTATTATGAAAAGTGTGATCAAGTCAATTTCAATTTTCAACTGCTAGTTTTGTTAAAAATTTAAATGGAAAGGAGACTCAATTATCAGATAGACTTGATTTTGAAAATAAAAAGACTAAATTGACACAATTAATAGTTGATTGGCCAAATTGAACTTTACCCAACAGTTGGCGCATCAAATTAATAATTCAACCAAGAAATTAATAATTAAGTGATGAGCTCTTGAAGGAAAAGGGAAAATATCATATATATTCATTATAATGCCACATAAAATCTAGAAAAATCAGTCCTAAATACTATGATAAAAACAAAGCATTCTAGGGGGAAAAAATCTAACTATAAGAACTTTGAATGACAAATCCATAGTAACACAGAATGATCTAAACAAAAAGCAAAGTCACATTAGAAGCAATGCAAATATCATTGCACACAAACCCATTTGAGACCACAACAAATTAAAGTGGAATTGAGCTAGGAAGAGAAGAGAGAGTGAAAACATACAAGTTGGGTTTGGAGGGTGGGTTGTGAAGCAATGATTCTAAGCGATCAAGCTTCACTCCAAGCTCCAAAAGCTTTGATTTTGCAGTGCTTCTGAGGCTGAAATGATCTGGATTCCTGTTCTTGATTGTGTTCTCTAAACCTTCCACCAGCTTTAGAGCTTCTTCAGCTTCTTTAATCCATGCATCTATAACCAAATTGTGATTAGCCATCTCTCCCACTCTCTCTCTCTTCAAAACAATGACAATGCTATCAGTCATAAATAACATTCTCTGTGAACAGAACAGCTAGTGTCATGAACACGTGGAGTTAACAGTACAGTTACAACAAGATAATGTACTGTACAGCTGGACGCTGTTGGCGGAGACATTTTGAAGCCTTGGAAACTGTGCAGAACATGATCTTTGTCCTTGACATACGTGGTGAACGGTGAACCCAGCTCCATCCCCAAATATCCAATTCACCATTGGTTTTATTTATTTCTGTACAGCAAGTATTAGGACAAAATTTGGGATATACTGTGAATCCTCGACGGATTAGATTAAGTTGGCAACGAGAATTTTTCATTCTATTTTATTTAAATACATGTTATATGTATTTCCTTAATTAATAAATTTATTTTTATTATTTTTACTAATATTATTTTTTATCTTTCTCTTTTAACTTTGATTGATTCACTCTTTACTAGTTAAGTTAATTGAACCTACTATAAAATTATTTAACATAACTACCAATAAGTAAATTTGTAAAATCTAATTAATAAATTTGAAAAAGAATTATTTTTTTCTTTCTTTTTCATGTAAAATAAAATTTGTTATTGTCATTAAATTATTCATTAATCACGTGATATGCTGATATTAAATAATAAAAAATCCCTCCTCATAATCCTGTAGAGTTCTCAGGCTAATTTTAATATAGAATTACTAAAATATATTGTATTAATTTTAAAATAATTAGATTAAATTTTTTCACACAATTAATAATTTAAATAAATATCAAAATAGTAATAATTTTAAAATTTTAAAAATATTGTTGATCGGGTAAAATCTAATTAACTCAATTTAAAATAAATGGATTATGTGAGTTCCAATTAGTTCAACTAGTAAAGTCTCTGGTAGTTGAATAAGAAATATGGGGTTCAATCTCCGCCTACATTAAAAACTGATTGGTGTCTTGATTTGATAATAAGGAGCTATTATCAGGAACGAACACCATAATTTGAAACTTTAAAAAATAAATAAATAGATTATATATTAAGAACTCAAATACTTATTAGAACACACTTGAAAATAGTAATATTAGTGTTTTAAATCGGGTTTATAATACATTATTTAACCAGAGTACAACTACAAAAGTGTCTAACCTTTTTAATTGTAGACTGGGGTTATAAACAATGGATACAAGACAAATACAACCAATGTGGAATAAACATCTTCTTTTTTTTAGTAAACAGTAATACTTATTAGAACACACACAAAAATAATAATATTAGTGTTTTAGACCGGGTTTATAATCCTTCACAATTGAAGGAAGTTAATATAAAGTTTAAATGTATCAGGTTTGGGCTTCTTCCATGGATAAGGCCCCGTTACTTCATGGTTAGGCACTCACCAGATTAATAACTTTACATTTAACAACTATGTTATTCAATCATGAAATTCTTTTTCATGTGGTTACTTCAAACTTTTACCTCTTCTTCTCTCCATTATCAAAGATATATGTAATGCATGGGTTCCACTCTATTCTTATACATTTCACACTCTTTATCTTTTATTTGAAAGAACTTCTCTCAGGAGCATAAATAGTGAGCATATCTTTTGTGATTGTATGTAAATGTCACAAAAAACAACAATGAGCCATGACTTTTAAGGGAAATGCTAAACTCACAAATTTAAGCAATTAGCAGCTATGTGACTCAGAATGGTATGCATGTCCTAAGTTATTTCGCTATTATCCGACTTAAAAAGAACAAAATACAAAATACACACACACACACACACAAAAGGAAGAAGAAGAAGAAGAAGAAGAAACGCATGGATCTATTCATTTCAACAATAAGAAACAAGAGAGACAGAGAGAAGAAAGATATCTTCCATGAGTTCTATCTTAAAAGGCCCAATTTAGTTGGGCTAATGGCTTGTTTTGTGTTGGCCTTCAAGGCTTCAACAACTAAACTGAAGTGAATAGCGGCCCATTTGCAGTACAATATTAGTTTTGGGTTGGGCTGACTATCTTATATCTCTCAACCAGAGCACAATCCAACAACAAATAGCTTTTGTGTTTTTTTTTTTTTTTTTTCCTTTCTACTCGTATTTTTCTCGTGGAGAATACTCTTTAGATACATAAAGTGCAATTGCATTAAATTTATTTGCACGTAATAGCCTACTAGTACTAATTTTTAAACATTTAAATTTTTTTGACACATGATTAGTCAAATTTTGAACAGTTTCTTAAAAAAAATGAAAAGTATGACCAGTTGTTTCTTCCTTTATAACAAGTATAATGCATTTTTTGCTAACTACAAAGTAAGAGCGAGAGAATTTAAACCCAAATTTTATGGTAAAATTAGACAATATCACTAATCCACGATTCTTATACACACACGTTTGTTTCATAATTATTATTTTATACTATTAAGTCAAGATACAAGACTTTTTACTTGACTTCTTTGAATGCATAATATAAGAAGAAAAAAAATGTTGACTCTTCAATTTTCTACTAGCTTACATACTTTTTTTGCTATTCAGAGGAAAATAATTTATAGACATTCTTTAAATCCACCCTCCCTAGTCAAGAACTCAAGATGAAATAATCTCTTCTGTTAGGGTGTCAAATCTCCTTATAAGCTGAGATAGTTGACTCATCCTACTCTCCTAGACTCTCAGATTTTTGTCTTTTTTTTTTTTTTTTTTTTTACTTTGACACCAAACAAGAGCTTAAGAGTAAAGTATCTACATCCTTGGAAAAATCAAGTCTCTTTTCTTTACTGTTATTTTATGTTTTTCCGTTAGATTTGAAAGATCAACTATCAAAGGCAGTGTTAAAAAGAAACTAGCAAAAGCCCATTTATACTTTTAAACCCTAAAAAATTTCCTATTTAATTTTTTTTAACAAAAAAAAAAAAAACCTAAAAAATTTTCTTAAAGCACTTCGGTAATTGCATAATTGAGTTCATAAAATTGTATCCATGTGTTTTAAAATGAATGGAATAGATTTGGCCATATCATCAATATTTTACATAAATACTAAAATGATGGTAATCAAAGTTTATATATATATTAATGACATGTCAAAATTCAATTTATTAATTTTAAAACGAATGGATATGATTATAAAAACTCTATGCTAGAAGGCTAATGTGGCATGCATACAAAATGCAAAATTAGTTTGTATAACATAGAAGAGGATTACCTTTCATAGAATAATCCATTTAGTGGAGATTTCAACTAACCTATTTGTAAAGTTTTTGGCGTCACACAAAAAGAGATAGAATCAAATTTCATCTCAAGTTTGGAAATTTCATAGATAGGGAAATGAATAATCTAGTAGCCTAAAATCAAGCTAAAAACACACACCCACTCCCACACAATTAGAATATGGGGATTGAGTTAATGAAAAGTTGACAATATATAGAGGAGAAATATACTATTTGTGTCCTAATGCTCTAACAAGTAGAAAAAAGATGAAAAGTTGTTCACTCGGTAAGTGTGTATGACCGAAAGTGAAATGGATATATTCCACCCCACTAATGTGTGTAGTTTTGCAGAAATTGACCATGTTGCAAAAGTAAATATTTTCTACCATATAGGTAGAAAAATATCCAACATTTTAACCTTGTTTTCTTTCAAGGCTTTTGACAATTTTGTTCTACTTTCTTCTTCTGAAAGATTAGAAGCCATAGATAAATCCTTATTACTTGAGATGGGAAGCTATGAATGGCCATCAAAATGCTGTATACATGATTGCAACTTCAGGAGGAATGGAAGAAAAAGTTGCAAGAAATGATAGATACTCATAAAAAGGTAACAAAGTAATTGGACCAAAAGCTCACAAACCCACTTATCCTCATTACATCTTTTCCTTCCTTTTCTATCGCATGAATCTTTCCCCTGTTTGCCTTCATAATAATGTCTCTCTCTCTCTTTTGTTTTTTTTTTTTTTTAATTGCATTCATGTAGAAAATCAGAATTCATGTTTTATCCAATTGTTAGAGTACATTCTATCCAAAAAAGTAATTTGTTAGTGAACATATATATATATATATATATATATATGTATGTATGTATGTATGTATTAATAGCTTTATAATCTAAAAGACATATCATCAATGTTCTTTTTTATTAAAAAGAAAAAGGGTTTCACACATGTAATTATTGACTCAACCCATTTGATTCCGCAGAACTCATGGTGTGGGGCACCTCTAAGTGCGTTAGGGCTATCCACGTTATTGTACGGCATTTTTGCGAAGAGCATGACTCAAACTAGGTAACTCCTGGGCCCGCAGGTGTGATCCAATCCAAGACTCCTACTAACGCACCACGCTCCCAAGGCATATTATCAATGTTTTTATCTTGACATGCAAAAATTTGACATTTTTAATCAACAACTAATAAATTTTTACTTTTATGTAAAAAAAGTTATACACACAAAATGAAAGATTTTACTTCAATTTCTAAAAATCTACTATCATGTCCTATGCGTTCTTTATTATTATTATTATTTTTTTTTTTGAAGGAGTACGTGTCTTCTTTGCTTGTGATATTGTCGCATGTAATTAAATGATCCATGATTACTCAACCATATGACAATTTGCTTGAAATAAGGGCCAAAGCATGTTATAGATGGACCCTAGCTTGAGAGATTTGGAGTTTGGACAAAGCACAACAAATGCAAAAAAAAAAATTACCATAGAAGCACTTGCACGTAACGTATTAGATGCTCCATCAATTCATTAATTAAACTATGCAACTCTATGAAGAAGAAGAAGATAAAAAAACAAGAATATATTTCTATAAACTTTTTGGTCCGATGATTGCGCCCATGTCGGTTCAATTATGGTTTGTGGCATGCCAATAAGCTTGAATTTTTTCTAGAAAGATGTCTGAAAGGTATATTATTAAAGAGGTCATGGAGCCCATGCCCCCCATGGTAGTTGTCAAAGATGGGCCTATAGTTGGGCCTTAAATTATTGAAATATGAAGCTTAGACAATACAGTTTTGAACTTCGAGTCTTTTCCTACAAGGTAGTATGACTTTGGAAAATGATGATAAAGTGTTTGATCTCCTATTTTACTTTTGAATTTTGGGTCAATCTCTTATTATGTCTAGAATGATATAAAATTTTGGGCATTATCTTCATTATCATTAGATACGAGAGTACTCTTTTTTCTTTTTCTTTTTGGTGTGATGTATCCATTTTTAAATTATCTAATTGTTAAGTTTATATTTAGTTGAAGTTTCACATTGACAAAAAAAATAAGAAATTTGAAGGATTATTATAAGTATATAACATTTTCACACACACATATATATGAGTTAAGTTCAAGTTACACATACTGTAACTCTAAGCAATGTGATATCACATAATAACTTGTTATAAAATTCATATTTTGAAAATCCCACCTTTAAATTCCATGATCTATATGTTTTTAATATTCATGACAATTTTCATGTCAATTGGATATTACTTATCATTCAGTCTATAAACTCATCTTTTATACATTATATTAAATTACAAAAACTTAAATTTAAACAATTGATTGATGATATGACTATTAATCTTTGACCACCTCAAAATTTTGCAAGTATGGATAATATATGAAGATAACATAATTGTAATTTACATGTCAATCAGATGTAATTTACCATTCAATCTATAAACTTATCTTTTATGCATTATTTTAAACTATAACAAGTTGAACTTAAACAATTGATTGATGACATGGCTATTGATTTTTAATCATCTCTAAATTTTGTAAGTATGGAGAATATATGAAGATGACGTAATCCAACGATAGATTTATCAAAATTTACATATTATTATTATTATTATTATTATTATTATTATTATATATAACATAATTGGATACAAACACACAACTGCATAGAATTAAACTTTCGAGTTAAGTAATGTGTAAGTTATATTATGGACTTAATTACAGTCTCCCTAAATTGCGAATTTCCTAACAAGATCTTGAAGTCTACAAAAAGGTAATGACTCACCCATGTGGGAAAGATTGTTGGTTGTACATACGTGTGAAAGAAAAACCTATAGGCTTAAGATTCTAGGTTTTGTTGTGTACATATTCTCATTGTTCTTAATATACAAACCAAATTCTATATCAATCTTATGCTATTTGCTATCAAATCCATAAACTCATATGTTGTACAATTTTAACTTTATATAAGTTGGAATTTAAGCACTTCATAATTAAGATAGTTATTGATCTTTCATCATTTTAATATCTTTGCAACCATGAAGGTATAAGAAGACAATATAATCTAATGGCGAATTTATCACAAAATACATCCGAGGTAAAGTTATTAAATGGTGTAATATTATATTAAGTGAAAATTTGAAATTTAAACATAACCTATATTTCGTTATATTTTTATAATAAATAAATAAAAATCTAAAATATCATTCCCCATATATTTTAGATGTTGTTTACTATTCTAGTATGATAAATTTTGTATTTAAAAACAAAGTATGATAAATTTTTAATGTTGCAAGTAAGAGTTAAAAAGTATTTAGTTTGATTTGACAATAAATTTTTTTTTTTTTGCATTTTATGGTATTTAGTACTGCAAAAAACATAAGTCAATTGGAAAAAAAAATTGTGTGGTCAATGAAAAATGAGTCTAATAGAGTTAAAAACATTTTTGAAAACCTTTTGGTAACGTTGTTCTAATAACGTTTTTTGTATTTTTTAGAAATGCATGTTGGTGAAAAAGTGTGTGGGAATACGTATAATACTGTTTAAAAACTGAAAATTCTTGCTCAAATCTCATACCAAACAGCCTCTAAGTACTTCACACACACACAAATAAACTCTACATTTCTAAAAATTATTTTGTAATGGCAAGTCAATTTTAAAAAATTTATGGCCTATTTGGTAGAGGAGTTTGAGTAATGTTGTTTGTATTTTTTTGATATACGTGTGGATGAAAAAATATATGAAAATACGTGTAATGTTGTTTAAAAACTGAAAACATGTGTTTGATTATGCTTACCAAACTGACCCTTAGTATCCAAAAAAACAAGTTATTTTTTTAAAAAAATGTTTCTTATTGAAAAAAAATTCTTAGTGTAAGAAGCAATATTTCTTCCTCTCACACATAAATGAGGTAGTATATCACCAAGTCACCTAGGATTAGCTTGTCCAAACATCAAAAGAACACCATTAGGAATTTAAAACTCAACGAGCTGCTTCGTCAAAGCCTAGATAGTCATGGCGCCCACCAAAAAGCACTTGGTACAAAATCAATTTTGATGGAGGTACCTTCAACAATGAGAACTTGGCAGGGTTAAGGGTGGTCATAAGAAATGAGGTCAACCTAGTTGTGGCTTCATTGTTACGACAAATCCCTCTTCCTTTCACAATTATTGAGGTAAAAGCTCTCACGACAAAATAAACACAAGAATTTGCACTCGAGATTAGGGGTGTCAATTCAAGTTAGCGTGTCGGGTTCGTGTCGTGTCGAAATAGGGGTATTTGACTAAATGGTTCAACCTAAACCCGACCTATTTAATAATCGTGTCATGATCCTTCAACCCTAACCCAACATGTTAATAAGGTGGGTTGACCTGACCCAACCCATTTGACACGCGCAATAAACGAGTCGTGTTAGGTTGATACGAATGTAACACAACTCATTTTAACCTAGATAATATTTAATATAACATCCATCTAGAAATAATTTTGTTTTACATCCCAAAAGCAGTGCATACATTTCAAGTCTTCAATCCACATTCAAAATAATATAGTTCAACAAAAATATAACATTCATCTATAAATAAGTTATTTACACTCTAAAAGAAGTGCATACACTTCAACCCAATTTCAAAACAACATAGTTTAACAAAAATAACATAGTTCAACAAAAATATAATATCCTTGGAACTCGTCAAATGCTAAGTATTAATATTGAAATAATTTGAGTAAACAGTAGACTAATCCTGACTATGACTACGATTATCATCCATAAAGAGAAAGAGACAGCAATAACCGATTTGAGACTTTGAGTTTGAGAATTGGGCATGAGACTATAAGATAGTAGAGTGAGTAGTACGACTGAAATAAAAAATAAAATAAAATTAGATATTTATAAGAAGGTTTAGAGATTTAGGGTTTTTAGGGTTTATAAATCTAAGGTTTGTAAAGTTTCAATTTCCAATTATATCCCCTGTAAGTTTTTGTAATTATTCATTTTTCTTTTTAAATTTAAAATATGTGTTGGATATAAAAAGTATTTGACAAATCTAAATAAAATGAATATTTATTTGTTATACGAGTTAAATAGGTTGTGTTAAGTGGGTCATTTTGGATTGACATAAATAAATTGACGTGTCAAACGTGTCTATTGCGGGTTGACCTGCTTATGACACATTTCTTATCGTGTCTCTTTCGAATCGACCCGTTTATGACCCAAACCTATTAAGGCACAACCCTAACCCTCAAAAACCCATGTTTAGTTCGTGTCATGTTCATGGGTTGGGTTGAACATTGACACCCTACTCAAGATTGTTATCGATCGAGTTGTGCTAGAAGGTGACTCTAATATACTTATAAATGCACTGAAGAATGCGTCTTGCACTCTAGCTCAACTTGGCCATATAGCTCAAGGTGTTCTTTACCTTACCTCTTTGTTTGTTGGTATTAAATTCTATAATGTACTTAGACAAGGTAATATTGCCACTCATTGTCTAGCAAGGTGTGCTCCAGGTTGATTTGTCAACCTCCCTTAATGAAAACAATTGAATTTATTATTATTATTTTTTAAAAAGAACTTTACTTAAGTTTTTTTTTTTTTAGAGAATTCTAACCTATGGTCTCCGCTCCTAATAATAACTCTTTATCATCAGACTAAGACACCAATCAGTTTTTAGTGTAGGCAGGGATTAAACCCCATATCTCTTATTCAATTATAAAAAATTTTACCAATTGAGTTAACTGGAACTCACTACTTAAGATAATTTTTTTTATACAATCAAAAAATGAAAAGAAAATAAAATTAAAAAATAAATAAATTGGGCTCAAGAAGGGCCCAATAAATGGAATTGGCAATAATTGGGCTACATTTGGGCTGTAACGCACGCCAACCGACCGTGGACAAGTACACGTGAACTCCACGTCTGTTTTTCCTTAAAATAATAGCATTTTACGATTCTCCCTCTCATAATTTTTGCTGTCCTTATATGACAAAGCTCCTATCTTCACGAGCCACGCAGCGCGTGAAGCACAATTTCCAGCCTCAAAAGTTTAGATTCTCATTCGGCAGCATTCTCTTTTTAATAACTCGTACTTTGTGCGTTTGGATACTAGGAAAAGTGGGACCCATCTCACCCGGCAATATGTGGCTCTTTAATTTCAGAGCGTGTGGCACACGCGCCAAGATATGCTTCCATAAAATAAAGATTTTTAGTACCATATGTGGCTCTTCCTTAGAAAAATAAAAAATAAAACAATGTGTGGCAAAAATAAAGACGAGACCTTTGGCCTATACAAAAATATGCTCCACCACTCTTTGGAATCAAATCCATACTCTAAGATCCCATAAAAATAAAAATAAAAATAAAAAACCGTTCTTTAAGAAAAATCAACTCACTGGGATTTGAGAGAGAGGAAAAACCCATTAGATTTTACATTTTAGAGAAAATACAGAGAGAGAGTGTGAGATATGATGGGCTGGCATTGAAAGTGTTTTGGTCATTGGTGGAGCCAAAAAATGGGGCCTTTTGGTCAAAGGCACTTCTGGGTTCTGTGTGACCGCATTCACTGTCAAATTTTACAATGGCGTCTGGGAAAAAACTTCAAAAAATAGAAAGATGCTCATACAATCAATTTGAGAGAGCGTTTTGTGGAGCCAAATTTGGGCCTTTTGGTCAAGCCCATTCTGCTCACTGTATGTAACTTTCTGCACTCACTGTCAAAGAATATATATATTATATATATATATGTCAAGTTGTTTAACTATGGCCAAAACACATTTAAACTTCAGAAAGAAAAAAAAAAAAATGTAAGAGATTATGTTTACTAGAGACAAAAAAAATTGGCCTTTTGGTCAAGACACTTCTGGGCCAGTGTGACTGCACTCACTGTCAAAAGTATATATGTTTCTTTTTCATGTAGTTTTTTCAAAAATAAAAATCACTAAAATTTTTTTTTATATAAATAAAAAAAATTGTTAGAGGACCACAGTGTGATTTTTATATATGAAAATAACCCTAATAAAATCTTAACCACTTTCGGTCAAAACTACAATAAAATATAAAAAAGGAAAAAGAAAATTAGCTATATTTAAATACTATGTGATTTGCATGTAGTCTTCATATTTCCTGACGAATTGTGAACGTGGCATCGAGCTTGCATTTACATGGGTTTTAAATGGACCCCACTCTCTCAAAACCGTTTCATTTTCACTTATTATTCCCATTCATTTAAATACATGCAAAAGTAGACCATAAAAAACACAACCACACACAAACAAAACCAAAAAAAGAAAAAGAAAAAGAACGGCGATTTATTTTTAAGCATGTTTTATAGTTTTACCTCCCCAAAATCACTCCAGTCTCCCATGAAATATTTTGCCTTGCTTGCTTCTCTCTCTCTCTCCAAAATGCGAGACATTGAGAGAGACTGAACTCTGAGTTGAGTCTTTTACGTTTTGTAATCAAAAGTTGTTGTCTTGCTTTCTCATCTCATGTGGGTATGTCAGCTAAGAGAGAGAGAGAGAGAGAGAGAGAGAGAGAGAGAGAAGGAGAGAGAATATATGAGGAAGTGAGCTTTTTTTTTTTTTTTTTTTTCCTTTCACAGTGTATAGCAATCTTCAAAATCCAGCCTTTACAGCAAAACCCAGCTAAATTTTTGGTCTTTACTATTTAAGCTGTCACCATCTTGAGGTATATTTAGATTTTTATCTCTATGCTCTTCTGCCTTCTATTACTTTCTTCAAATTTCTTTGTGGGTCTTGTTTTAAAAAAAAATATTGTTTGTTTATATTTATGTTATGGTTTTTGGCAGATGTATTGACAGCGAAACAAGTCTACTTTTTGTCTGCTTGTTTGCTTGAGTTATTTCAGACTCTCTACATTCCCCAAGTTTGTCTGCAATTTGAGCTGGAACTTGGATGTGCAACTTCTTGTGCTTTGTATGAACCTTTTTAATTAATGGGTTCTTGCAGAAATGCATGAAAGAGTCTATTGGCAGATCAATTCAGGACTTGAGAAGCAGACTTGGGAGCATTTCTGAGATGGGTTTTTGATTTTGTCTCTGATTAGTTTGAGGTACTGTTCTCTTCTTGCTTTCCATGTTGGTTTTGTTTATGTGTTTGCTTGTTTTCTGAGTCCTTTCCTTTTTTTGTTTTTGTTTTGTTTTGTTTATGTTTTTGCTGCAAAAGTGGGCACCAACTTTTTGTCAAAAAAAAATAAAACCAACCAGAGAGAAAGTTAAGGATAAGTAAATGCAAGTTCTTAGTGGGAAGATGAGAGATTTCCCATCCTGTTTTGGTGAAAATGGGGTTCAAGTTGCTGATTCTTCATCATCAAGCACCAGTAGGGCTGCCCAGAATTTAGTTACTTGTGTCTATCAATGCCGTTTACGCGGGCGTTCTTGCTTGATTACTGTCACATGGAGTAAAAATTTGATGGGTCAAGGCCTTGGAATTGGGATCGACGATTCTTCGAATCAGTGTCTCTGCAAGGTTGATATTAAGCCCTGGTTGTTCTCCAAGAGAAGAGGGTCCAAGAGTTTAGAAGCATACTCTTCTAAAATTGATATATATTGGGACCTTTCTTCAGCAAAATTCGGACCCGGGCCTGAACCTTTGGAGGGATTTTATGTTGCAGTTGTTGTTGATCGACAGATGGTTCTCCTTCTTGGGGATTTGAGAAAAGAAGCTTTCAAGAAAACTAATGTCACTCCCGTGACTTCTAATGCTGCTTTCATTTCCAAGAGAGAGCATATTTTTGGCAAGAAGGTGTTCAGTACCAAGGCTCAATTTTTTGATAATGGTCAAATTCATGATCTCGTGATCGAATGTGACACCGTTAGTGTCAATGATCCGTGCCTGGTGATCCGCGTAGATAGCAAGCCCCTGATGCAGGTGAAGCGGCTTCGATGGAAGTTCCGGGGGAATCACATAATATTGGTTGATGGGCTTGCAGTAGAAGTTTTGTGGGATGTTCATAATTGGCTCTTTGGTACATCACTTGGAAATGCTGTTTTTATGTTCAAAACATGCCTCTCCCCTGAGAAGTTGTGGGCAAGCCAACCCCTCTCCGATCCAAACCTATTGCCATGGTCTTTCTCGCAAAGATTTTCAGATTCCAAATCACAATCTCATGGTTTCGCACTGATTTTGTATGCTTGGAAGAATGAATAGAGATATTTAATAGATTTTTCATTGCGTGCTAACAAAAGCTTTTAATGAGTGTTGATTTTTATCAACTCTGTTATTGGATTACACTTAATTTCATTATATGGCCCATTATATTCTTCTTATCCTTTTTCCTCTTGAGTAACTTGTGCCATAAGTAGATCAGAGACAATTTTGTTATTAATTGATTGCATGTTCTACTTATAGTGTTAATTTTATTGTTTTTATTGGGAATTTCATTTCAAAATAATGCTTGCCTAATGTTCCATTTTGTTATCATCAAGTATGTTTGTGCCACAAGCAAGTATTAATTATCTTGTAGATTTCTAACTTGCGCATTAAGAGCTTCCTTGGTCAAACAATGTCTGAGCCTGGTGTGCCTTAATTGTAAGTTTGACCTTCAATTTTAGTCAAAATCAATATCAAAGAACTAGACCAATTTTAACATTTCCTCTTTCTTGGTAAATAACTATTACTTGGGTTCAATTCTGTTTATTGCAGGAGCTGAAGGTATGGTGCTAAGGCAAGAAGAATCGAGTTTAGATACAGATTTGGTGTCTGCATGCTAAATTCCAAAATTCCCCTTCCATTTCCTTGGTTTAACTTGATTGGGTCCTTCTGGATATGAGCTATCTACTTTTGGACTCCACCAACAATCCATCAATACTGGTGTGATGTCCTAACTTCTTTCAAAGTGAACTATATTGCACCTCACATGTTCCTAACCACTCTTGGCACACTTATACCTTATACAACCTTTAAGACATTATTCATTAAGATTCAAACTTCTAAAGATCTAATGTTCCATTACTTATTTATAAATCATAGACTGCATTTCAAAAAACTTTAAGTTTCACTTGGCCACAATAAACATCTGAACCAATTGGAGGTTAATTTGTACATTCTGAGCACGTGCAACATATTCTTTTGCTTGCTAAAATGTGTGTGTGTGTATATATATATATCACTATCATTGTCAAAATTAAATGTATAGGGATGAAATTTAAATTACAAGGCAGCTTTTTGCCTTTTAAGGAGCCATCACTAAACCTCCTTGTGGTTTGGAGTAAAATGAAATTGTCATATTTATGGGTTCTCCCACGTTGCATGCACATCATAGGACACAAAATTTGGCCCTAAGAATGGGTAGGACAAAGCTCTTTTTGCTGCCTCTTCCATGAAGCTTTAAGTCCATTGAGCACCAACTGAGAGCTAAATTCCACATTTCAAGGAACATGTGCATGTTGTATGTGAGAATCCATCAACCTGGATGAAAAATATGACAATTCCATTTCTCCAAACCACAAGGAGGTTTAGTGACAGTTTTCAAAAGACAAGGAGTAATTTTTTATCACCCCTAACCACAAGGAGATCAATGGTGATCCCCACCAGGAAAAACATTTATCGAACAAGCAAGAATAATATATATATATATATATATATATGGAGAATGAAATTCAAGTGATTTGGTTCTCTAGGTCTTTGATAAATTTATAAAGGGTTGCTGCTGTGTTAGAAGATTAGAGTGGTGGGCGGTTGTAGAAGGGAAAAGAGTTAAAAAAATAAAAAAAAAATTGATAGGAAAAGATTAGAAAAATGTCAGTGTCCTATTAAAAACCTCTCTTGTCAAAAAGCTGCAACTCCTGGATTGACTTAATCTCTGTTATGTTTTTGCTGGGATTCAAGTAAATTTGGTTGAAAATAGTAAATGAATTAGTAGAAGCCAAGAATGTTTAAAGTCTGTAGGTACTTCGCTTCCAGGGGAATAAGTGATTTAAGTTACAATTATTTACTCATTATTCTAATGTATCTGCAAAAGACATTATTCTTATCAATCTTTGTCCCAACTCTTACAAGGCCTTGTGTGAGATTTAACTTCATCAGAATTTACACACTGTGACATCCTTTCAAGTATTCTTACTTTTTGCTGGTACCTTAGATAAGACCCAACGCATTATTGCTGTTTTTGGTTTCATAGTGTAGTTTCAAGCAGTCCACCTCTGGTTGCCCATGGTTTTTATGATTATTTCTCTAATTATTGGTGGCATTGGAAACTCATGAAAGCACAGGACGTCACAAATTTCCGGCTAAACCTACTTGTAGTCTGAAATTAGTTGCAGAGATTAGAACTACATGATCACAGATTCACAATGTAAGCATCATCATGAAGGTTACAAGCTCTCTCTGACTTACATTTGGGGTGACAATGTTGAAGAATTGCAAATTATGTTAATTGAACTTCTTCTGGTTGTCTAATGGTTGGTGTTAAGCTATCTATTTGTTGAAGGGGATTCTTCTAGTATTTTTTCTGTGTGCTAGAGCCTGGCTGAAGGTACTAAGAAGCATTTGTATTGTATGAGAGAGATCTATTTACTTTAGACTTTGGTACAGATGCAAAATTCAGCTTAAGAGAGTCTAATTATCTAGCAAAACATGTTCTTCTATTCTTTAGATTTCAGACCTTCAGAGTGCACCTTATCCTCCTTGATGACAATTATTTTGAGGTTGGCCTGAGGGCCTGTGTCTAGTTGTGCTGTGTGCTTTTGTTTTTTGTATTGCCTATAGGTTACAGACTCCTTGTAGTTCACTTTTTTTTTTAAAAATAATCTGCCAGAGAGAGAGATAGACAGACAGACAGAAGAATGCATGTATTCAAAGAAAACAGTCTACACACAAGGAAAAGAATGGTGAATAATCATGGAGATTTGATTATCAATATTCTGTTTTTCTCATCCTACAGGCTGTTCTTGGTCTCTCAAGTGGAGCAGGTGACACTTTTAGTTCTATTCTATCAATTTCATTGTAAGTGAAAAGCCTATTTTAGTGTTTGTAGTTGTCCTTTCGTCTTCAACTCCAGAAGAATTTATGGAAAGTGACTATCCAATTTCTAAGCGTTATGAGCTTTATAATTGAGGAATAAAAGAGATGTATTCAGAGTTCAGACCATATGATAACTGATGTGTCTTTAGCCACCCAACAAAGAAAAAGAGGGTGGAAATTGAGAACATAATCTGTTGTGCATGTGTGCACACGTGTGCACGTGTGTTCTTTTTCTTTTCTTTTTCCTTTTTAACTTTGTGGCTGCAAAAACATTAGTAAAAAAATGTGGATTGTATCTATGCTGGTTGTCATGTTAACAACTTTTCACCTGCAGAAAAGGTTTTTGGGTTGTAGGCTTGTAGCTGGGAAAAAGATTTTCATACCACAAGTTGCTGTAAGAAAGTGAAGTTCTGGTAATGCCAAGGATTATTTATTGAAGTTCTTATCTTGCGGCTAGCTAGTATGGTAGTTCATTTAGGTAATAAGTGGAGACATAAATACTTAATAATTTGAGTGTTGTAGGCTTGTAGCTGGGAAAAAGATTTTCATACCACAAGTTGCTGTAAGAAAGTGAAGTTCTGGTAATGCCAAGGATTATTTATTGAAGTTCTTACCTTGCGGCTAGCTAGTATGGTACTTCATTTATGTAGTAAGTGGAGACATAAATACGTAATAATTCGAGTGTTCTAACTAGCATTCTGCAGTTACTGTTTCCTCTAACAGCATTATGTGAAGGCCAATGTACGTGAAGAACATAAATAGTTGTACATTATATCTGCATGCTTCTTAGTGCCACCTTTTTATTATTTTATCTGCCTCTAACAGATCCTGCTATTGATATTATTGCAAGAAAGCGCAGAACTGTTTCTTCAGCAATTGGGTTGTTAGAATCTTAATTTTGAAACTCTTTGATTTTTTGATAATTCGATACTTGTAATGGGTGGAAGGATTTGAATTCTAAATGTCTCTATTAGAAACACCAGAATGTGTCGGATGAGTTACAAGCTCTTTACATTTTTACTTTAAAAAAAAAAAAAAAAAAAAAACAAGCTCTTTACATTTTCCATTTTAATACGTGTGAAAGTTCATCTTTTTGGGTTAAGCTTCACAATGATCTATGATTAGGGCGACAAAATGAGCCAAGCTACTTGAACTCGGTTTGAGAACATTAGTAAAATGCTACTTGACTTAAAAAAGAATTAATGAAGCTTGAATGGTCTACTACTTGAGTTAATTCCATATTTTATCCTCGAAAAAACCAAGCTATTGGAGTTAAACTTAAGAGAAAATCAAGATGTGCGAGTTTAAAATCATTCTTAAAATCAATTATCAAACTTACACAGCCTGTCATTAACTTGGAGTTGATTATAAGGTTGAATATAAGTACAACACACCTGTAATGGACCCAGAAGTAAAATAGGACTGTTATTCAGGCCAGCCAGGGTTAGGTTTTCACGGCTAGAATGGGCCTGCACATAAACCATAATACTAGCCCCAATCACACCATCTTAGCTGGCCTTGAGAGTGAAAGTACAACCCGCTTGTAAAATTTGGATAAAATAATTCAATATGTGAATCAATTCACTTGTAGCTTAAATACAATAATGTCAGTGTCAAATCTTACATAGTACCTAGCTAATATAGCATGTATAAATGAGAACATTATAATATGTATATGAACAAAAATAAAAAGTTTATGAGTATAGCAATAATACAGTACTCTTTTGGCATTTCTTTATGTATGTAAAGTCATTACTATAACACAAGCAAAGTCTAATCATTCTCCACCTGAAAAAAGGGGATGAGATCCAAGAAAAACAATTTATTATTTTTGTTTGGATTCTATATATATATGGGGTCAAAATGCAAAGCATTTATCTTGTGAAGGCTATGATAGATAAAACATATCCCCTAAAAAATAAAAAATAAAAAACAAAAAAGCTATGAAAGATGCAGTTTTGGTAGGAATGCGAACTTGTAGTAAAAGGAATTTATCCAAACTCCAAGGGCATGGAGCATGTGCAAGAATAGGACCACCCGTGTCACCAAGGTGCATGACAAATTTGCGTGACATCAACTTCCTCTGAACGCGCGTGTGTGTTTGTGTGTTTTTCATGGGGTGATTGGGTGAACAATAGTTTAAGGTACATTCTTCTGTCGGTTCTGTCACCGACATTTCCGTTTATCACTCCCGTGAACTTTTAGATGCTTTTTACCTAGCACCAGCAGCAGCATTCTTGTTTTATTTTACGAGTAATTATGTATTTTAATTAGAATGCTAATGTTATTAACTTATTATTATTATTATAAATTTTATCATTTAAATTCTCTAATTCCTTTACATTTTTAGTTAGATTTGTTGATACATGTTATTTATTTGATTTTGTGCTCGTAAGAGATTTTAAGGTGCCAAAACCTGTTGAGATGCGGACACCTAAAAAGTTTTGTGCACAAGTGCATTGAACTGGACTCGGTTCTAATTTTAAGGTCATTGGTTTTTTTAAATGCAACTGTTGATAGAAGGGAATATGAATATAATTGGAATAAAGTTTCCTCCAACTCGATTTGGAGATATTACAAAGTGACTACTAAAAACATCAACATGTATTATTTAAGAGAGATGCTATGTCTACAATAATTTTACAATATTTTTACAACAAATCACAGGTGGTTAGTTGTTATTGGCTCAAATTTGAAACTAACACTAAAATTACTTTTTTGCCTCAACAATAATAACCAGTAACAACCTGCTACTCAGGATTTATTGTACAAATATTGTAGACATATCATTTCTCATTATTTAAACTACTCGTTAACCCATATGATGCATTGGATAATTAATGATTATTATAAAAATATATCTTCATTATGTTCAATGCTACAATTAGTATAAAATAAATGAAAATTAATATTTATAATACGAAACAAAAAAATATATTTTTTGAAAAAATAACCATATTTTGTCTTTTTTATAGGGTGAAACAAAAAACACTGCTTATATTTCTAGCATGTTTAAACTTTTATGAAAGCTAGAACAACAAAATATAACAACTTAACAACAAAAGAAAATTTTCTTAATTATACCAAGGCTTTTAGAGGGTGTGGGGGAAGTAAATAGGGTGATACAAAAATAATATATTCTATGACACAAAGTATTCATTCAACAAAACTAAGATGTCAAGCAGGAGAATAAAAAAATAAGGATACTTTGGTGCCATCCATTACCTCTAGCTTTCTTTTAGCATTTACTTCTCTAGAATCAAACATGGTGTCTAAAAGTTTGGTTCTTAAGCACAAACACACAGGCAATAGTATTTATGAAGAGAAAAGACACACAAACACAGAATATTAAAGAAAAAAAATATGAAAACAAAAGTAATTATGAAGAGAAATTCATGTAAAAGATACCTTGAGGCTTGTAGACAAAGAGTTTGTAGAAATAAAAGAGTAGAAACGGCAGATATGGGTAAATCATATAGAGGGTTTTGGTGTGGTGCTCTGTATATATAGGAGTAAGACGGTTTGGTTTAAAACTCTCCATATTACTGAGTAGTAGTTGATTTAAAACTCTTTAATTTGCTGATTAGTAGTCGGTTTAAATTCTCATTTTGACATAATAAATAAATTAAGAAAAAAATTATGTGTAAAATTGTGGGACTACCAAAGCTTAAGCGGCAAAATATTAGAATGTCAACTAATAGTCAAAAAACTTCGGCTTGGTTTAAAACTCTTCATGTTGCTGAAAATAGTTAGTTTAGAACTTTTCAGTTTGTTAAGTAGTAGTCGGTTAAAAAAACTTGTTTTGATATAATAAAAAAATGAAGTGTAAAATTGTAGAACTACCAAAGCTTAGGTGACAAAACATTTTAAGGTCAACTAATAGTCAAATGCCTTCGACCATTATATATTGTATATATAGATATGTCACATGACTTATTAAATAGGTCATGTTGATAAAATACACGTATATGGCTTTATCAATCACCACATAGATTGGGGGAATTTTCATTCAAACATTTGAAGTTAATAAAAAACAAGTACATGGTTTATCAATCATCACATAGTAGTTTGGTGGAATTTTCGTTCAAACATTTGAAATTAAATGTTTTCCATGTAATTTGTCTTGACAAATGTTTTCCATAAAACAGATGTCATTCAAAAGGGCCAAAATCCAAATTATTTCACATGTGGCTATTGCGACAGCTTGATATTCAGCTTCTAATGCTGATCTTGAGATTGTGGACTACATGTTGGACTTCCAAGAAACTAGTGATTAAAAGCTACTACAAATCGGTACTCATTTTCAACTGGCGGACCTACTAACTAAGGTTGTTACTTTTCATCAATTTTCAGCTTTATTGTCTAAAATGAGTGTCATCAATATTAAAGTTCATATTAAGAGGAGTATTAGAAGAAAGAGTATAAAAGATGTACTCTCTCTCTAAATAGAAACTGAGCTTTATTGATAATGAAATGAATTGAATTACAATTTGTGCCTAATTCTATCTTATATACAAGTCAAAGCTTAAAACAGAAAAGTAACTACTTTCACATTATCAGGTAAGATTGTTACAATCAACTTCCCACTTAATCTTACACGTGTACATAGATCAAACCATAGAATTAATAATCTGATCATAGTGTGGAATTGATTCTATCAAATCCTCTATAATCCCACGTGTCAATCCTGTTGTAACCACCCTTTTAGTCTCTTCTTGATGATGCAATATAGGCTGTGATGCACTGGATTGCAACTGTCCCTGTGTTGTACATGACAGCACACTGCCCTGATGATGTAGTGCGCTCTGTGCTGCACTTGATTGCAGCTTGTCCTGATGACTGGTGCATGCCATGCACCTTGTGCTTTGTTGCTGTGTTGGACTTGCAGCTTTAACAAAGAGGAAGAAATTCCAGGTCGTATATAAACAGATTGTAGCTAAACTGTCTGTAGCTTTAGATTGTGTTTTTTATCCATTTCACAACTCACAAGCATGTCATCCATTAATACACGTGTATTAGTTTTTTTTAATAGTTTGTGTTCTTTATCCATGTCACAAAACCATGTAATCCATTAATCACGTTATTGTAACAAGTATTTTAAGGGAATTTAGGACTACTGTACAAATCAACAAATTTAAAAAGAGAAGGAGTTTGATTAATTCTTTTTAGAATTATTTTTTACTTTCTGCCTCTAATACAAATCTTGATATGGTAAATAATATAATAATTTGTAGTACGCATTTCAATTGAACTAACTAGATTATTGTATTTAATTTATATAATTAATTAACTTTTGATAAAATTACAAAAAGATTGAGATAATGCTTGTCAAATCTTTGACATCTTTTTTTTTTTTTAGAAAGAAGAAATATTGAAGGTGAAACATTCTCTATCCATACAGCACAATCTAGAAGATTAACAACCTACTTAGCCAAACAGTGTGCCACTTTTTTCTTTTTTTCTTTTGAGAAAGAAATAAGATAATTTTATTCAGAAGTAGGCAAATCTGCCTGATAAGCAGCAACTATGTGAGATGGGACATCTTCCATCCACACTGAAAAACTAGTGACATGACATGCCTAGCTTGGTTATCCCATCTGAGTAGGATAATTCAAAAAAATTATCTCTTACATCTACTTGATGGAAGAAGTTACAAATGTCACACAGTAGAAAAGGTTAATTATTGTAGATTTGTGGCGCATGCATTTTAAAATAATTAATAACATTTATGTCACTAATTTGTCAGTAGTTTCCTCCAATATTTCAATAATTTTTCTTACATAAACTTGTAAGGACAAAACTTAGGTACAGTACCTTAGGTGCTGTTTCTTAGGTTCCCCTCTTAAGATTCAGCCATGTGACTATTTAACTAAAAAAATACACTTTCTTCCCATAAGAGAAAATCCACATGGCAAAATCTTAAAAGGGGAATCTAAAGAACAGTACCTAAGTACTATACCTAAGTCTTGCTCAACTTGTAATATTTCATGTTCTATTTTGTATACAAAATAGAAAGACAATAAGACTAGTGTAATAATTTGATCATACTATATGTGTTTGCAAATTTTAAAATTCCATGATATAATGACTGATATACATGCCTACTCAAGAATGCAAATATCATTTTGTTAAAATAAAATTGCAAATATCCTTCAATTATTTTTTTACATTCATGGTTGTCTGTTATTGATTTTTCCCCCTTTTGTTGGACTTTGTTTTAATCGTTGCAAAAGCAACTAAATTTGAGCAATAATATCATATTTTAAATCAATTGTTTCTCATATAAATTTTTAAAAAATGACATCAAAATTTCATTATACACTCATAATTAATGCACTACTTAAAATAATTAATATAACAAAATAAATGTATTTATCCTATTAGTTCAATTATATATATATATATATATATCATTGGAAGAAGCTATAAAATCTAAATGGTTAAGATTAAGTTTAGTGAATTTACAAATATTTAATTTTTTAATTTCTTTTATGTCAATTTTTGTCAGCGTAGCAAAGCATGAGGGAAAATGTTATATTCTAAATTTATCACTATTATTATTATTATTCCAAATAAAAATATTTTTATATAAAAATTATAAAATAATCATATATATTCCTTTAATATTAATAATTAATGCACAACTATAGATAATTAATATATGTATATTGTAGGGACTAGATTTGAGTCCTAAATCCAAAAGTTAAAAGGATCTAGACCCAAAGAGCCCAATAAAATGAATTTATAGAAAGTGGGTTGGAAAACTAGGTTCTAATGAGTTGGGTAAAAATTATAGTGGATCCAAAATGACAATAAAGTGAAAATAGACTGGTTGTATCTAATGAAAATTATCATCGGCACAGTCCAATGAGATCAGTTATTGTATATAATTCTTAAAGCTGATTACAAGTACAGTTCTTATTGCTACAGTAATTCTCTCTTAATTCTCAAATCCCCTTCTCTCAGGGCTTCCCCTTTATTTTATACTATTTTCCTCCTTTCATCTCTACCCTCCACGTGTGGATTAGATTGTCGGTGTTGATCCTTGTCATATCAGCACCTTCCTGAAGTCTTTGGGGAGTAGCTGTAAGGCCGAAAACTACTATTTAGGTATCACTTCCTCATTAATGCGGCCAAAGAGTTAGTTGTAGAGCATTTAATGCGGTGGTAACAGCTTTCCCTTAGATATTTTATAGCCTCTCTCTGTCTTATTCATTCCTGATACTTATCCTCATCAGTGGAGTTGTCCAAAACGTTGCTCTTAATGTCAGATTGCACCTTCTGGCCTCAAATTTGTTTAGCCGAGGAAGCATTCCTCGTTGGATCACTTTTTCGGACTCTCATGATCATACCTCACTTTTTCATTCATTAACATGGACTCCTCTGACCGTGTTTCTCCATCCTTAGACTACTTAATGTCCTCAGATTAGGCCCCCAGCCCAATATATACACAAATACGTACTACTGAGCCTACCACCCCTACATAAATGATTCATTGGCTAAAGCAGTAAACAAATATTTTGATATAAATGCTAGCTTTGTTGAGGTGAAATTTTAAATAAATAAATAAATCTCAAATAAGTCACTTAATAACATTTTCTATTATTCTTTTTAAAATGGAAGACAATGGAAACTTAATTTTACAAAAATTAATAAATAAAAAGGTGAAATTGGTGTTTTTATCAAATTGAGATATATAAAAATAAATAAATAAATAAATAAAAACCTCCAAAAAGAAAAAGGTTTAATTTCATTATTAGCTATATAAGTATATTCTCATAAAATTGAAAAACAACCCACCAAAAGAGATAGTGAGTTTTTTTTTTTTTTGGGTAAACAAAGAGATATGAGTTATGACTGAGGAGTCCAAAGTCCTGGTTTGCTGCCGTCTAAGTTGTAGCATCCAATGAACTCGTACATTGATTTCCATTTTCTACTATAATTAAAAATGAACAAATATTATAATATGCTTTCATTATTAGACAAATGAGTAAATTCTAATTAGTTCAATTAATAAAAAATTAATTGTTAAACAAAAAATTCAAGCGCTGAATCCCACCTAAACCAAAGAGCAATTGATATCTTAACTTGACGATTATCATAGAGCGAGTGTAATATGTTAAAATTTTATCATATTTATAATTTTTTTAAAGTATTAGACGGATGAAACTATTATTATTTAAATAAATAAATAAACCCAACACCAACAGGAACAAGTACTGAAACTTGACCAAACATACAGTAAGATGCTCATCATGGGCACCCTTTCCATTTATGAGGTCTTTCTTTATGCACCCTATATTTCAACATTTAAATCAAAAGACATAATTACAACATCATGAAGGAGCCCTCTCAACGATTATTCAACAGGCATATAGTATGTCCAAAAGATTCTCAATATTTGGTTGTAGACTTGAAGGCATATGAATCAATTATAGTAAGGGGAGCAATAGCCAAAAGGGTCAACAAGAAAAAAAAAACAACTTTTGTAGTAGGCCATCTTTTTATGGAGGTGCAATAAGTTTGTTCATCATAATTACTACCACAACCAGTCAAAACACAAGGTACAATGTGCCAAATTCAGCAAATTAATTAGCACAAAATATTCTGCTTCATTATAACTATTACATTTATTTTTTTTATAAGGTTTCAACTTTTGACGTCCGTTTCTGATAATTGTATTATTTGTCATCAGATCAAGATACTAATTAATTTTTGATATAGGCGAGAATTGAACTTTAAATTACTTATTTAACCATCAGATACATTACTAATTGAAATAACTGAACTGGAATCTATCATTATAACTACTATCATTATAACTATTATTACTTAGATGTTGATTGGAATTTTTTCCTAGATGAAATAATAAAAGCAAATGCAGACTTGTAGTAGACATGTTTTTCTGGCATTGGCATTGGCATTGAGTAAAGTAGCCGTGATTGTCGTTGAAAACGCGTTAACACATTCCCAAGCTCTCAAGCACTTTGTGAGGGTTTCTGTCCAATTACATGTGAAGATGTCTATTCGCTCCTAATTTTATAGATAGTGACCACTAATCAATAAAGGTTGGCATTGTAGCGCTGCACAACAATAGTATTGTTGGAAGATTATAACCAAAAAAAATAAAAAAAAAATAGTATTGTTGAAAAATCAGTTGTATTACTAAATTTAAGAAAAGTGTTGGAATTCATAAATTTTTCTTTCGTCTTTTTCATGTAAATGTTGGAGTTCTATATCTCTTTTGGAGTTTGAACGTATGACAGCATGAGTTTATAGTGATTAGAGAGTATGACCAAACTAAAATAATTTATTGGATAAAAATCTATACTCTAAAATTTTGAGGTCAATTGCAATGCTAAAGTTTTGATTAAACTTATATTTAATTAATGGGTATACTTTTATAAAAATATACTCATTAGTCGTTCCATCTCAAATTATTAGACTTTTATTTTATTTTGGGATGATCCAAAATGAAGTGCCCTTTAAAAGTTAGTAAGTAAATTTCTTAACATAATACTTCATTTAAAAAGTTATTATTTTTCCTTTAATAAACTTTTAAGTTTTAAATTAAGAAAGTAGTTTTTGTGATAAAAAAAAAAAAAAAAAAAAAGGAGAGTAATTTTTGGAAATTTATACCTTTTTACATATATATTTTAAAAATAACGTGAATGATATCTTAAAAATTTGGATTTTTATCCGCAGCTTACAATATATGAAGATGAAATGAAAAAGTGTTGAGTTCACAATATTTTCATAACAAATTATAAACGGTTAGTTATTATTAATTATAATTTTGAATCTATCATTAAAGTTACTTTTTTTTTCACTATAATAACTTATTACTTAAAATTTGTTGTGAAAATATTATGAACGTAACATTTCTTAAATAAAATATTATTTTAAAATTTATTGTCACTTTAATAACAGGATATATACATGAATCAATATATATCAAAAGTAACACTTTATCACCTAAAAAAACAAAGATTGACACTTATCCAATGTTACTTTCTGAATCGATCTGATAAAACAATATAAACCAGATAAGATTAGAACCCCTCAACCCAAAGACTCAATCCCAATCCCATCCCAAAAAGTCTTTTTCATTTTATTTTATTGGGTATATCCCAAAAAATATTTTAGCATTAATGAAATGAATGAATACAATAAAATAGAGGCAATTTGGGGCTACTAGGCAAGGGCAGTGATGAGCTGGCGCACTTTGATAGAATTAACTCTGGAGCATTCCTTTTGGTGCTTCCAGGTGTCATACAGCTGTATGATACCCTCTTCCTATAAAATTACCAAAATGCCCATGGTAAAATATTTCATTTCCTCACGACTCCACCTACCCTTTCACCCCCAAAACGCCACCGTTTCAATTCCTTCGCGTTATCAAAATTTTAAAGTGACTGCCCCTATGCGTACGGACCCAACAATAACTACCCCAAACTGACAGTTTTACCCACTCCAACGGTCATTTGGATAACGTAAAGCTAAGCTAAAAGACAGGGAAGTCAAAGCGTTGACTGAAGGGCAAACAGGTCATTGTGTACGGTTAAACTAAAACTTAAATGTTGTGATTCCGTTATTTCGTTGAGGGTGTTTGTGTAATTCTAAATTTCTCCGAAGAAAGTGAAAGAGAAGCCAGAGAGAAAACAAGTACAAGTAAAGAAGTAAAGAAGAAGAAGAAGCAAGGTGTTTGATGAGAAAGTTTCAAGCATTTTGCTACTGATAAACTCTGAAACTCTCATTGAGTTTAGTGTTTGTGGGTATCTTTTATTTTCTGTGTTTGGTGTAAAGAGGCTGAGTTATGGCCGAGTCAAGTGACTCGGTTTCCATTGACATTGATATGGTACCTTTAGGAGAGAAGGTAAAGCAACCCCCCCCAACAAAAAAAAAAGAATGAAGAACCCACCAAGAAAGTTTTATTTTTTATTTCTGTTTTTGTTTTATTCAAATGCAAGATTACATTTTTCTTTTTTCTTTTTAATTGTAGTACTTGTTGTTTCTTTGTTGTATATTTGCTAAGTTTTTGGTTGTATGTGTGATTCTTTTTGGGTTATTTAATTGTGTTTTTTGTTTTGTTTTGTTTGCTTAATGTGGTTTTGCAGGAATATGTGGTGAAGACAAGCAAAGGCTCAATCTCTGTGTTTGTGTGTGGGGATCAAGAAAAGCCTGCTTTGATAACATACCCAGATGTTGCTCTCAATTGTATGCTTCATTTCTTGTTACTCTTTTTAGTGGTTAATGCTAATTTTTTTTCTGTTGCATTTCAATTTCAAATATGCTTAAGAGTGAATGAAAGAACTTAGAAATGGTGCTTAATGTATATGTCTTGAAGTTATTTGCAAAGGGTCTTTTTGTTTTACTCCAAATGTCATGGAAAATAGTTAGTTTTCAATCTCTCTGTGTCATTTGCTTTCTGGGGTTTTTAATGGGTTCTTGTTGTGCAGCCCAATTGGTCTTTGTAGAAATGAAAGTGTTTTTTTTACTTTATTTGCTTTCTGGGGTTTCTATTGGGTTCTTATTGTGCAACCCAATTGGTTTTTGTAGAAATGGAAGGGTTTTTTAGTTTCTGGGTGCTTACTGTTTTCTTGGGTTTACACAGACATGTCTTGCTTCCGAGGTCTCTTCTTTTGCCCGGATGCAGCTTCTTTGTTGCTTCATAACTTCTGCATTTACCACATTGATGCCCCAGGCCATGAGGTCAGTATCAGCCGTGCATTTATTTATATATGTAAGTGTTGTAGTACAAATTCTTTCCTTTGCGGATATTAATAGAGTTCCTGCCTTCCATTTGCTTAAGAGTTCTTGCAGGTGGGAGCTGATGTAATTTCTTCAGATGCTCCATTGCTCAGTGTGGATGACCTTGCAGACCAGGTGGCCGAAGTGCTTGATTTCTTCGGGTATGCTAGTGTTGTTCACTTTTACCAGTTTATCTTTTCTATTTTGTTTTGGCGGCAATGGACTCAAATGGGAACTTTGGGGCTTTAATTCTCATTAAATTGGCAACTCAATGACTTCATGAAGTGCCTATTAATTACATTGGGTTGTAGAACACATCTCTTTATCTTCTTTCCTTACAGGGTTTGCTGTTATTTGGTTGCTTTTATTCAATCAGCCAGCCCTTGATTTCAATTGGTTTGGGAGAGTGACATACTGATTCTTATCAGCTTATCAATGTGTACTATTATTTTCTTTTTCTTTCTTATGCACAAGTGCGAAATGTGTCCCATATTTTCTAGACTACTTATGTGTTGTGATATCACGGAGTTCCAAGCAGGGAATTATTATGGTCAATATTGGCAAATACATTAGTTTTGCATGAAAGTTTGTGATATCATGAAGGATTTTGACTAGCTTCACGTCCTAGTAAGAGGAAAAATTAGAAATATGGATTGATACCTCAGAATCTAGAGCTTTCCGTTATAATTTAGCTGGAACATGAGAAAAGGGCGGAAGACCCGCTTAATCAGGATATGTTGCATGACTTCATAGACGTACTGGCTTGTGCTAGTGTCATAAACTTAGAACTAGTTATAGATAGTTTCGTATCAAGGTATCTAACTGCTTTGGTGCCAAATTTTTTTTTTTTTTTTAGTCAGTACTAAATTGGTTGCATTTTAGTTCAGCTATTTTGAATGGTATATATCTTACACTGTTGCCAGTTGCAGTGTTCTTAAGCATGTATTGATGATATTTATACTTCAGGCTGAAAGAGGTTTTGTGCTTAGGCGTAACAGCTGGTGCTTACATCCTTACCCTTTTTGCAGTAAGTTGGCAAATTTCAGCTTCCCTTTTTTTTTATTTTTTTTTAATCATGATATTTTTATTTTATTTGTGTTTTTCCCATGTGGCAGATGAAATATACACAGCGGGTGGTTGGGCTAATTCTTGTGTCCCCTATTTGTAAAGCACCCTCATGGAGTGAATGGCTCTACATAAAGGTAATTGGAATATGTGCAATTAATATAATGAAGGAACCATTAGGTGTCAATATCAAACATCAAGGCTGATTTGAGTATCAATAGAAAACTTTATATCAATTTAATTTTTGTACGGTCCAAGTGTGTATCTAAAATAGCAAAGGGCAGAAGGAGGGCTTCCTTATTGCAAAGTTCACCATTTGCCATTTGGTATTATTGAGAGCCACTTGGCTGCAATCAGTAGCCAATATCCAAACACTCTCCAGCACTATGCCCTTCTTGGAGTTTCTACCAACAGAAGTGATTATCATTCATTGTCCAATCCCCCAAGTCATTGCTTTCTTCATGCAACAAGCAGAATATTAATAACAAACATGTTCATGATGTCGGTTCAATACTGCATTACACATGATGGTTTGAGTGTGCACCCGCAGTGCAACATTTTGATATCAGATGAAACTTTTTTTTTTTTTTTTGTGAGAATTAAAACTACATATTTATTGCTTGTGAGGATTGCATAAGATTTTATAAAATCTACTTCTGCAGGTATTATTGAACTTGCTATACTTTTATGGTATGTGTGGTGTATTGAAGGAATGCCTCCTACAGCGTTACTTTAGTAAGGTACTCCACGTTACCTTGTTTTCCAGGAACATTCTGCCTTTCTGCTCTTGGTATGTTATAATTCTCATATACTAAATGCAGGAACTTAGATGTGGCTTGCATGATGCAGAATCAGACATAATACACGTTTTCAAAAGGGTAGGGAAAGCTCAGTTTCAATAGTTTCAATAAAGTGATAAATTTATATCGCTTGAACTGCTGTGACCCTTTTTTATTTCAACTGTGCTTACAGTTACTGGATGAAAGACAAAGTTTGAATGTCATGCGTTTCCTTCAAGCAATTAATGAGTAAGATCGTATCTATTCTATAAATGTGTGTTTTTCCTTTTCCCCACCGATCCTTCCATGAAACCTGTATTAAGTCAACCCATGAGGGCTTGAAACTGTTATAACAGTTCAAGTCTTCTTTGGCGGCAGCCACATGAATTTGATTATATGCTTACAAGTGGAAACCTAACTGGTACAAGGGTTTTATAATAAAGAATTTTACCTGAAATTGGTATTTATTTCAAAACAACTAATGTGTTTAATGACATACCACAGAACAGATTGTCTTAGGCAGTACCAATTCGGTTCAGTAAATTAATAAGACACAGAGCTGAAAAATTACAAAGTTAAATTTAGTTTACTTGTGCGGGCATATTTGCTTGCTAGCTTTCTAAATGTGAGAAGAATCACATATTCTGTAACACTGCCTACTGTTTTATTGATTAGAAAGTCTATTTGCAGGAGGCATGACCTTACAGAGGGCTTGAAGAAGTTGAAGTGTAAGACACTTATTTTTGTAGGTGAAAGTAGTGAATTCCACGCAGAATCTGTGTATATGAGTGCCAAAATGGGCAGAAAAAATTGCGCTCTTGTTGAGGTAGAGTGATCTTCACTTTTTCAATGTGTTATCTTGATTTAGCTTTCAATTATGGTAATTAAATGACATAAATTACATGCAAAAATGAGATTGTCAATGATCTCATGCACCCGTGAATCTCAAACCCACAACCTCCTCCCCCTCCGTTGGTCTCTTTGTTAAGATTAGAATCAGTAATCCAAAGAAGAACTAGCTTTTATGTTCTATATCTTAGAACTGATGAATTGCTTTCGAATGATGTTGTAATTATAACTAGAGGACTCCATGAATATAGCACATTATTATTTTACTTCTCACTTTAATTTAGTGTATACAGTTATTGTATAATGGTCCCATTTGTGTGCTTGGTAGGTTCAAGCTTGTGGCTCACTGGTGACAGAAGAGCACCCATATGCTATGCTAATTCCTATTGAAATTTTCTTAATGGAGTTTGGTTACTACAGAAAACGACATTTTACTTCTTCATCAAGTAATGGCTCAAACCCAACCAGCCCTTCAAGCCATTCATGCATAGCACCAGAACTTCTTTCTCCAGAGGGTTTAGGCATCAAACTGAAGCCCATCAAAACCCGCGTAGATATTGAAATTTGATGCAAAAGGGAATGACTCTTTCAAGCATTAATTCTTTACTCAGGTCTCCTATGAAGGATAAATGGGGGCAGTGGTATCTCATCTTCACACCTATAAATTAGCCATGGTAGCTTTGTACTTCAGGGTAGCATATTCTTTGATTCTGTTAGTTGGGTTAGGATATTGGTGATCAGGATTAGGTGCACGTATGTATTTTTCAAAACTTTATTGTAGATAAAATAGGGGGAGATTTGATATAGATGGAAGGTACATTTGGGGAAGAGGTTTTTTGTCTGTCAGCTTACAACATGCTGTACATGTTACTAGCTTGCAACTCTAGAAGCAGATTTTGTGTTGAAACTTTCTTTAATGCCACTGTATCTAATTCATGGTCGTTAAGGATATATTTTGAATACCATCCTTCTTTGTTTGGTGGTTAGCTATATATATGTGGCTCCTCATCTATGAAGACTTTTCTGTGAGCTAATGAGCTAATGAGAGTTTTACATCAATCAAACTGCTTTTTCGAGAAATAAAGTGACCTTTAAACTAAGAGGTAAAAATGAATTTCGAGAGGCACGCTTTAGCTTTGTATTGATGGATTTTGTTTACCTAGTGTCCTAAGAGTTAGGTAGCCTTTGGTGTTATTTCTTCAATAACTATGTTTCACATCATTAAGGCATGAGCAAGGATATGAACTGTGTCAGACAACGACTTATTTCTGGCTGCCCTCTTCTTCAAGGTCTTAACCATTCCTTACCCTACCCATTGATGTGAAATACAGAGTAATGAATTATCCCTCATCCTACTATCTTCTTCTTTGAATCCCATTGGCCATTATATACCTCTGATTTTGTTCTCCCTCATTCTCACAGCTGCGTTTCCCAGCCTCCATCTAATCCAATCAAAGCATAATTCAGTCAATCTGATTTCTTCACCTTCTATTTCACTAATTCAAGATATGATTATTTTATGAAGCATTGTTTGTTTTCATTTTCTATGATTCTCAACACTTGAATTTAATATTAAATCTACATTCATTCCATCATGTTCATTTCTCATGGCAAAGCTTAGGGTATTTTATTTTCCTCACCCGATTTTTTCTTTAAAAAGTTCTCTTTTAATTATCTACTCAAATATCTTATCGGGTTTTTTTTGGTAAGGGTGGGTAATAATCACTACCCCATTCTCTCTCTCTCTCTCTCTCACAAAATTTGCTTTATTATTTTGGTTATAATGCAACCACCAAACTTTTTGTTACATGCACGTGAAATGTTTGATAAATTAGTTAGATGTTTTGTTCTTTTTCCAAAATTAGATTTTGATAGGATGGTTTGATAAAAATTCTTCATCATGATACTTATCCCAAAAAACACCCCTTCATCATGATTCATGATAACTGCTCCTTTCATCTTGATAGTGCCAACCCCTCAAATCTCATTCTCCAGACTCGGGGGGTGTGTAGCAATTTGCTCTCTTAATGCCCATTACAATTTCTTGAATTCAGATTCATAAAATTTATTCTCAAAAGTCAAAAACAACCTCCAAGCTCATAATAATATCTTTATGATTTTCTTTGACAATTCTTTTATCTTGCTTCCATATTCCAATAATATCTCGCTCACAAAAAGAGAAGATATTTGAGAGAGAAAATTCTTGGTCAAGTTAATATGAACAGAAACTAGCACACAATGGATTGGTTCTCTCTCTCTCACGAACAATCTGAGGTTTGAATGTAATATCTAACACTGAGTACGGAGACCCTGCAGAACTCTTTCCGCAACGAATTCATTGACACTGATACTTCAAGCTAAAGAAAACAGATATCATCAATCCAGGAACAACTTAAAAGTTAAAAGCAGCAAAAAAAGTAAATCGTGACACAGTAAATGTTAATTAGCAGACCCAAAATAACAATAACTTTCAAAATTGCGATACATGCCACTGCAAAGTCATTTTATGGGTAGTTAACATAGTAACAACACTCTAGATTTCTTCTTTATATGCAGTACATTTTCTCTTAATCCTAATTCATCTTACTGATCAGTTCATTGATGTGATCCTCACGATTACCAGCGTCTCCCCCTCGCTTGTATACTATTTTTGTTCCTTGCAATCCTCCTTCTGGCTTGTTGAGTGAAAAGGGCCATAAAGAACTTGTAACCTCCTTAAAATGTGGACCAACAGTAGCAATCTCATGCACAATATCTTCTATGCATATAATGTCGTACTTTCCCAATGCCTGCCAAAAAGATAAAATTGTAGGGGGGGAGGGGGTGCATTAGATAATTGTGGATAAAAAATGACAAAAACTTAGTCCAAAATTTAGCAAGATGATATCTAATACCTGTTCAATAATGTTATTGTCAGTCAGAGGGACTCGCTGCTTGTCTATGTTTAAAAGACCCTTCTTGTAAATCAGCTCCCTCACATTCTTCAGATTAGGATATCTTTACAAACAAGCAAAATCCAATAAGAACCATGTATCACTGATCATTAATTATAAATACAATGATAAAGGGGCAAAGATGCAGGTGAAAGGAATATCACTAATCATTAATTTGTAATTATAATGATACAGGGGCAAAGATGCAAGTGAAAAGAATTGTTAGGATAATCTGAAGTTGAAACTGGAAATGCATGGAAACCCATATATCAAATAGTAGTTCTTATAAGGAAGAGTCACAGCTTAAGATCGAAAGTTCAGCCATATGCAATATGCCTAGTGAAGACAAATGCCGTAACTTTCCACGATTTTTGTAGTTAAGCATGTTTAGGGACAAATTTCTCATCATTGTGTTTTAAGAAATGCAACAAATTTCAAGATTACATGCAAGACAATGAGACATTTCGTGTGACATAACAAAAACAAGGTTATCTTTGATAATTCGATATAGAGAATGAACTTTTTTTATGTGGACAGGGAAGGAAGATTCCAGTGACCTCCCCTTGAACAAGCAATTGACTTGGAACATCAGTGGAAAAAATAAACTAAAGGCACCTAATCGATCAACTAATATCTCAATAATTTTTAATTTCAGCCCCAGCCAAGGGCAAAATGAGACTGTTATTTAAACATGCTCCGGTCACAAGCTATTAAAGTTAGGACCAATGGTTACTCTCTATATTCTAGCATAGATCTGACTCTGGCTAGAGCTAAATGATAAAGGGTTTGTGCAACAAATGTCCACGCCAGGTTGTCAATAAGCTTATTCAAGGTCTATGGAAGCCTCAACAAGCCAAATAAAAGCTTAAGTTGAAGATTATATAGAAGAAAAGCTAAACAACTAGAGGCTCAACTCAATATTTTTTTTATATCTTGAACGGCCATCAAACTTGACGCTTCAACAGACAATGGTCAGTGTGTGTAAAGCTTACAAGAATTACATGAAATTCTCAGAGCATATCATAGTGGCTAATGAGGAATCCCCCTTTCAAGTCCACCAGAAATAAATGAAAGAGACTGTGGTGCCACACTCCCACTCCCACTGCTACTAGTTATTATTTAAACCAAAAAAATACTTCTTTTTAAATTTTTTTTTTTTTTTTTGCTAAAGGGCTCACCCTAAAGGGGCAAGCTGGTGGATCAAAACCAAGCTCATCCTTCTGGGGAGAGAGAGAGGGGGGGGGGGGGGGAGTGACGAAGGGAGGGAGCCAGAGGAGCCACTAGACCATAAACACAGGACTTATCTGTTTACATTCAAAGGCTTACTCAATCATGCCCTTGAACCTGCTCTGGTGTCTATCTGACGCACACAAATTAACATTGACTAAGTACCAAGCATAAGACAAGTTTCAAGATTGATTTTGGTTCAATCTAAAGGTGCTTATCAAGCCCAAACAGCCTGGTAATAGGATTGTCCAGATTCATGAGTATCCTTACTTCAAGAAGAGCGCAACACAGAAAATACATAAAACAGAAACCACCAAAACAATGCTCAATAAAAAGGTATAAGCAAAAAAATGGTAAGGGATCATCTCAAAATAAAATAAAAAAGAAAAAGAAAAAGTTATTTCAGCAAGAGCATAGGACACTGACAGGTTTACACAGAAATCAAAAAAGTTTAAATAAGTAAAAGAGCATGAAAGCTGGTTGCTTCTTGTCCTGATGGTAAGCTAGGGCTTTCATTTATCAAAAACGGGTAAGCTAGAGCTCCGTTTCTTTCTTCTTCTTCTTTTTCCCAGATAAATAGGTAAGCTAGTGCTTTTTGTATTGTCTTCCAACACTGCTTTATATCATTAGTAGTAATGGAATAAAAACAATACATAGCTACCTAACCAATGAAGCCAGAAAGAATTAGGCAACAGAGTTCATTCCAATTATGATACTAGTCAGTGGTCACAATTTCATTCATAACCACTTCATATTGAAAATCATGAACTATTATGGGGGTGCCCCTATATTCTATGCTTTTCTGTTTTCTCCAGCTTATTAAGCATATTTACTGCATAGCAATAAGAAAAGGTTTTGTGTCTCCTACCCGTAGGTAACATAAGGCTCCACTTTTTCCAGCTTTTCAACTATAAATTTATTTGCTATAACAAAGACACCGTTGAAGACTTTCCTCAATCTCAAGTTGTATAAGAGCTTCCTGGTTCTTGGATGCATTTCCTTCTTTCTGGGAAACAAGCAGAGACATCAGAGTGGGGAAAAAAGAATTAACTGTAGATAACATGAAGAAAATAATCACAAAAGTTGGTAACTCACCCATTTATGCGAAGGACAAAAAGCAGTTTGGTATCAGTCACTGTCAAATCTGGTCTTTTCCTCTTTGTCCTCTGTTTCAATTTTATGAGGTCTAGTTCCTACCCAAAAAAGAAAAAGAAAAAAAGAAGAAAGGATTATTTGACAATACCATTATATTAGTAAATATACCATGAAATTGCAGACAATGCAGGTCAGCTCCGGAAACATTTGTCCTGGACACAAGTTAATCTAAAATAAAAGACATAAAGAGTACAAACATCTAAGCATCTACCAAAGTTTTCAATCTTAACAAGCACATCAACTAGATTGATGAGCACACACATTTCAGCTACTATTGCATGCTTCTCATGGACAAATAATCTGTTACCCAAGAAGAGCCCATCGTTACACCTAATACTAGGCAACTGCCCAAGAGGCAAATTTAACATGCAAAACAACAGAAGAAAAGACCAAGGAAAGGCACCAAAACAGCATTCAGCCATGTCACATGCTAAACATAAAAAATTGAACATTTCCAACATATCAAAACTGAATGAACCCAATCGAATCTCAAATAACCGAAAACCTAGGCTTTCTTCACTCCTCTAAAGAACACTTCAAATTTTTCCATCCCAGCTTATTTCTAATCACATCAATCTTCTACAACAGATTATCCACACAAAACTAAGGTGTCCCCAAGTTCCAACTCTCCCAAAAAACCAATCATAGATACATAAATATTAACCTGTAAGCCATCAAAATAACACCCAAAATAATCCCCCAATTCTCAAACTCCTCCATTTGCACATACACATATGAAAATGTATACAAGGAAAAAAAAAACCTCCACCAACCCAACAGTAACTTCAAAAGGCAAAATTTACCCAATTTCAACCACAATAAAAGAAATGAAAAAAAAAAAAAAAAACACTATATCAATGTTATAAGCATAACATTACACCAAGTAAAACCCACACACATATATGCATATATGTACAAGAAAAAACTCTGGCAGCCCAACAGAAACTTCAAAAAGCAAACTTTACCCAATTTAAACCACAATAAAAGAAATCATAAAAAACACTATATCAATGTTATAAGCATAATATTGCACCAAGTAAAACCCACATACACATATATGCATATACATACATGAACAATTCCAGCAACCCAACATAAACTTCAAAAACCAAAACTTACCCAGTTCAAACCACACCAAAAGAAATCAGAAAAAACATAATATCAATCTTATAAGCATAATACAGCTATAGCAACCCAACAAAAACCCACTTGTGAAAATGTAAAACAAACCCACAAACAAACACAAATGGATAGATAAAAAAAAAGGTGAAAGAGTTGAAACCCTGGTGCGGTATTGTTTGATGAAATCTTCAGGCATTCTGATGAATTCTTGTTTGGCTTTCTTCTTGAGAGCAGATTGTCTGTCCTCATACTGAGCTTTCCTCTTCAGTGCCCAGTCTTCATTGCTCTTCCTTTTCTTCAGTATAACCTCGGGTATATACGCCAACGGTGCCTCCTCTTCCGCCATTATTGTCTCTCACTTTTGCTTTCTCTCTGAAACGCAAAAGAGAAAATACAGAGAGAACGAAAGATGAAGGAAACACAGAAAGAGGGTTAGAGGTGCGGCCGAGTAAAGACTAAAACCCTAATTTCCAATCAGATTGGGCTTCAAAGCCCATTTAGCCCATCAATGGGCCCACAAAGAGTAAAAACGTTGTGATATAAGGCCGAATTCCAAATTGTTATGGGCTCTTGTTTGGACCCAAGAAGAGCCCATCAATGGTCTACAAATTTTGGAATTTCAGTTTGTTTGATTTCATTATTTGCAAATCAATTTACAAACCGACGGATTAATGTAAAATAGTATATGGAATGGTTTAATGTAAAATACCAAATATGCAATGACTTATTATCAAACCGAATAAATTGACGGATTGTACGGGTTAATCTTTTTAACCCACAGATAAAAAATAAAAATAAAAAAATCGATTGTTTTGCATAGAACACAAACAACTAATATCACAACGATAACAACTAATTGATTTTAATAATCAGTTGTGTTCGAAGATTTAAATGGTTTTGTTATGCTCTAGGGTTTGATGATTAAGCTAAAATTTTATTTTCAATTTTTATTAGATATGTTGTTTCAAGGCTTTTGGACTATATAACTTGGTTATTGGATGATTTTTGTGAATGATGTGTTTATTTTTGTTTATACTCTCTAACTTTATGTCATATGATGTAATTTTTTATTGTTATAATTTCTTAATTTACCTAATAAATGTAGTTTTTTTTAGTTGCTTTTTAAATTTATAAAATATATTATTTAATTGATTAATAAACCTACAATTTAACCAATGGACCAGTGAATCAATTCTTCAGCCAGGTCAACCTCCAGTATATTTTATAACTTTGGTTTTGGGGAAAATGCAAATTTAGAGAACTGAAATGAAAAATAGTGAAACTTAGAAGATGAGTTTTGAAATTTAGCTTCAATTAAAATCCTCAAAAAACCAAGTGGTAATCTAATTTTTTTTTTTTTTAGTTAGAAATATAATGTGAAATTTTTTTTATATAGAAAATATAATTTCATTTCAAACCATTTAAAAAAATAATAAACTTAGCAAGTTATGGGTTAAGGTTTAACGGGTTCATGTCATATTTTGGATGACATGACTAACCCATTTAATAAATATGTTGTGATTGTGTCTAACCCATAGAACTTGTTTGACTTATTTAACTCGTTTAATTAAATGTCATTTTACCAATATACTCTTCAAAACCTTAAGTATTTAAACTTATTAGTTGTTGTGTTTATTTTGTTTGGTATATTGTGATTGATTATTTGTGAAATTAAGATTTGCTTTAATTGGCTCTCCAAAAAAAAAAAAATGCTTTAATTTTGAATAATATCTTTTGCCTACCGGTCAGCTTTAAGCAACTTTCGTGTTTCTTGCTGAGATCCCAAGTCTCCAAGTGGGCCCTCTTGTAATGCAATTACTCATTATTTATGAATTTTATATTAAAACAAATTTATTTGTTTTATCTTTTATAGTTTAGATTAATTGGGTTAAAACTAAAATTTGTATTTTTTTCACTTTGATAAAAATCTGATAAATTAGTCGACACAACTAACTCATTTAATAAACATGTCATGTTAAGGTTGAGAAATCATGTTCTGTTCAATAAATGTGTTGAATTAGTATTGACAAATTTAGTCGAATACTTTTGAATTGACATGACATGAACTATACATGTGAACACAAATTGCCACCTCTAGGGTTAACTCTGACCAACAGACCATGCAATCCTAATTAAAACCAATTTCATCACATTTTCAACCATCTTAATATTTCCCTTGATTATAGGCTAAAGTTACTAAGCTCAGCATTTTTAATCCCTATTAAATTTTCCATTATTTATTTTAATAATCTTTATGGTGATAAAAATTTTGTCTTACAAGCTCCACTTTTGTCACATAACTTATGTGGGGATAAAAGCCCCATAATCTTGACCTTACAACTTAAACAAACCATTCCTTGTTTTTTTTTTTTTTTTTAAAATAAGAAAAATAAACTATTCCTTTAACTGCTTTTTTTTAAACAATTTAATTATATTATTGTAATATTATATCTAATTTATAGACTAATAATAAATTTTTATTGTTTTGGACATTACAAAATTACACCAACATAAGACAATGCTTATTCACGTTAATTATGCAATTTAACAAAGCTAAATTATAGATAGAGATATATAATAAAAAGTAATTAAGAATGAAGAAAAAAGTCAAAGAAAAATGGTCCCCACATTGGAAAAAAACCAAAAAGGCCAAAAAAAATCCTCGTTTCCCGCCTTCCGCCCCTCTCATTGAATTTCATATTTCGTTCTCTCTCCTCCTCTCTCTCACATCACACTCACACACTCACACACCCCCAGAGAGAGAGAGAGAGAGAGAGAGAGAGAATGTGGAGGAGCTCTTGGGGCTACTCTGAAAATGGACACTCCAGTGAAGAACCAAGTTGCCACCACTTCTAAGTTTGAGGTCTTTCCTATAAACCCTACTCTTTCTATCTTATTTTTGTTTGTCTTACTCATTATCATTGTGCTTTTTTTTTTTTAAATTTTTTTTTTTTTGTAAAATAAAATTATTCTGTTTGGTTACCGAGAAATTGAACTAGAGAAAAACAAAACCCATGTCTTCAATTTCACTGTTTCCTCCATTTTACTCACCAAAATAAGAAAAACCCGATTCCCATTACTTAAAAGTAGTTTGTGTTCAAGGGTCAAAATTCAATTTGGGGGTTTTAGTTCTCTTTGGTTCCTGATGCTGTAAAGCCTAAGGTTTTACCATAAATTCAATTTCCCTATTTTCTGAGGGGAAAAAAAGGGTGTTTTGTAATGTTGTATTAAGATGTTGAGTAGTGGGGCTAAATTTGTTGTTGTATTTTGAGGGATTTTGTTGTGTTTGTATGTTGAAGTTTTGTGAATTGCCTTTTGTTTTTAAGTGTGAATGGGGTTTTACTATTGTTTGACAAGTGCATATTTCCATGTGGATGTTTTATAAGGTGTTTTTATAAATTTGGAGAGTAAAGGTGTATTTTGGTCAAAATGAGGTCCACCGTCCACACACATGGGGGGAAGGGACTAGGAGATTTAGCCAGATGCTTCTATGGACTTCATAGTTGCAATTTTTTTTTTCCTCCCAAGGAAATCCTTAAATAGGACTTGGAACTTTTGGAGCCATTGTCTAGTGCAAGGGTTAAGTCTCGGGCTGCCAAGCGCAAGTACACAGGGATCGGTCACTTCATGCAAAAAAAAAAAAAAAAAAATGTTAAAGGATAGAACTGTATCCAAGCCAACCCTCTCTGAATCCTAGCTAAGTGAGAGAGGCATTAGGTAGTGACCATTTTTATATATTTGTAAGCAGTTACTGATTTTGGCAAGATGTTATTGTTTTTTGCTTGGTGACAATCTAATTTGTTTGCTATTGTTCTGGATTGGTTAATACTTGTTTTAATTTTTGAGGCTATGTGCTGGGAAATAATCCTTGTTTATACTATGCAGGATTCTCCTGTATTTAATTACATCAGCAATCTTTCTCCTATTGAGCCAGTCAAGTCCATACCCACTGATCATGCATTTACTTCTCTAACTTTTGCATCCCCTTCATCAGAATTTCCTTCACCACAGATTGGTATCCACAAAGAATCTAGATTTTCAATTAGAAGGTAAATTTAATTTACTTTTTCTTGTGTCATTCAATCATATAACAAAAATTGTGCAGTTGTTATTCATAATTCAAGTTACACTGTTATCAGGCATCAGTTCTCAGACCCTTCAAAAAATGAGTCCTCTCAGATTGGAAACAAAAACAATACAAGTGAAGGGGTTTCAGTTGCTGTTCAACCATCTGATTCATGTACTGAAAATTTTGAATGTTGTACTTCTGCCAGTTCAGCACGAGAGATTACTACTGAGCCAACTGATGAGCCCTCGGAACTAGTCATTGAGTTGCCAAATACCTTGAAATATGATTGTGGTAGCCCTGATAGTGATATGGTACCTCCTGATGCTATTAAGACAGATGCTGCACCAGACATTGCAGGCACACTGGAATCATTCAATGAATTTCTTCGGGATGACTCAAAAGGGAAGCTCCATTCATTTGAAAGTGAAAAAAATTTGCGCAACATCTGTTCAATTGAGCAAAATATAGAAGCATGTGACTGGGTGGCATTTGTTTCCGGCGCTGCAGATCTGTTGAACTTGGATTCATCCATGGTTGAAGAGCATTTTGAGGGACAAAATCATAAATCAGTTGATCCTGGGACAATTTCTTTTCTCTCAACTGTCCTACAGCTCCCACAAGACAATGCAAATGATGTAGAGAAGACAGAAGCCGTTGGTATTATCAGTTGCAAACAGCGTGAAATAGGAGAAACAGTAACTCAATCCAGAGAAATTGGGAACCTGAAAAAAACAGATCAAACTTCAGCAATGTTTTCTAGCACTCTGCTGGATAAGCTAGTTGTTACTGATTTGAGTGATAAAGCAGATGACAAGGGGAAAAAGTGCATGGATTCCAGCAGCAAGGTATGGCATTTTTTGGCCTATGTTGTTATAAAGATTACAGAAGTAAAATGTATTATATGTATCTATGCAGTGTATGCTTTCTTCTGGATAATTAAAATGCTGTCTGACAGTTAGAAACTAAAGTTTTGTGGAGTTTATAGTACATACATTGTGAGAGTCTCTTCAAGCTTTAACTTATACATGGTGTCTGTAATGTATTGTAGAATTACATAACCACAGTCAGATTTCTCACAGTTTATTAACCTTATAATACTCATAGCTTAAATTCACTTCTCTAAATTAGATATTCCTATGGTGCGTCTCCGTCATTGATCTGCTTCTGATGCAGAACCAAAAAAAAAAAAAAGAACACAAGAACAAAAATGATAAAATAAACAAGATGGAAAGCTCTAGAGCCAGCACCTAGTGTTGATTAGACTCAACACCAAGCCATTGGAAAAATTCCAACCAAAATTTTAGTAATCATTAACTTGTCTCCATTGGAGTATAATGCTATGCTTATACAAACTATTAAAACTAAACTCTAATTTTAGATGACTAGAGTCAATGCTCAATTATTGAATTACAAAAACAACCTTGACTATAGGAAATTAAATAACATATTAATAACCTAATTTGCTAATAAGAGTTAGAATAAAATCCAATGGGGGTAATAGTAAAAATACAATTGACTTCTAAAACTAAACAAAACTTAATTACAACAAAATTGTTGTCATGCTCATTGCATCAATTGTTTTTGGTCTTTTGTCATGTATTTCAATAAGCACTGTGGATAGAGTATTGCTGAAGCTGAATTCAGAGTAGACGTATAAATAATATGCCAATTGTTTAGATTTTTATGAGAATAATAAATAGTAGATACCACATATCCATTGACATTAATGCTTTACCTAATGTTTGAAATCTCATCTTTATTTCTAATGCAATTTTTGAATGTTTGAAATCACAACAATGTCATGTATGCAATGAATTGCATCAATGAACAGTGTTGTGATTTCCGGATCATTGCATCAATTTTTGGTGTCTATGCATGATACTGTCCCTCTCCCACATGCCTGCTCCCCCTTTGTCCCTTTTTTATTTTTTATGCTTTATTTGTTCTCTATTCTTTTACAATCTCGTGTGTAAATTCTATTTTGCATCAATAATATTTTGGACCTTGTTCAGCCTGGTTCTCACAGGCTTTGTAGTATACGACGGCGCTGTCTGGTTTTTGAAACATCAGGAGCTCATAAAAATAAGCCAATATGTGATTCTAATAGTAGTTCTCCGGCAATACCATCTGATTGTGAAGTTTTTTCTAATGAAAAGCAAGCTCAAATCAATACTACAAGTGGTTATTCATCAACCATGTTACCTGGTATTGGTTTGCACTTGAATGCTCTTGGAACTGCTCCGATTGATAATAAAGTTGTCAAGCTTGAGGGTCCAGCTTTCAGAAGTAAACAAATAATTATGCTAAACTCAATGGTCTCTTGCAATCCTTTAACACCTGGCCAGAATCCTCTTGATAAATCCCTGACTCTTAAAACTTTGGAAGGTGAATTGGCTCCACATTATAATGAAGCTCAGGTTACAGAAAATGCTCCTCAAACATCTACAAGTGCTGTTAGTGAAGAGTTTGACCAGAGTAGTCCTAGAAGAAAGAGGCATGTATAGACAATACTATTGTTTGATCGTCAACATTTACTTTTTAATTAAGTGCTTAATATTGCCATTTTTGTTATAATGTTTGATAATTTTCAGATTCAAGTTGGAACATGTTGAAGAAAGCAACGCCTGCAAGCGTTGTAATTGTAAGAGGTCCAAATGCTTGAAGCTGTAAGTTCATTTTTATTTACTTAAAATTAAGTTCAAGGTTTGTGTCCATTATCTTCATCTCAGACAAAATGTGTTTGTAAAATCAGTTGCTAATGTCTTGACTGGTTTTATGGTGGATTGACTCTAAAAGTTTAGCCAAACTCACTATTTCTTGTGTTGTGCAGATAGCACCTCAGGACTCAAATCAATAATAGTAAATAAGAGGAAATTAAATAACAAGCACACATAAAGAACATAAGAATTTACGTGGTTCGGCAAACTGCCTACCTCCATGGCGACGATGGAGAAATTTCACTATAAAAATAGGGAGATATAATAGTGTACAATAACACTCTCAAGAAACTCAAATCCCAATTACACCCTAGCTCTCTCTCACCCACAAGACAAGAAAGCTCTATTCTTCTTCTTATGTGGCTGCTGCTAGGTTTTTAGGAATGGTCTAATTCTCTATTACTGTTCAACACAAACCTAATATATATATTTATATATATGTCATAGGTCGGCTGTACTAGGATTTATATTCCTAGTTGTATTCGGTTTAGAAGACCGAATTGGGCTTGGTAATTCAAGCCACACGGGGCCCAACATCAACACCTTGTTTAAATGGTATAAAATAGGAGGTTTGAGGGATACTCCAATGGTTTCAGCACCTCTCATGGTGCCTGGGCACTGGGGTTTCTAACCCCATCACTAATAGCCCTCCCCTCCTCCCACTTCCCTAGCAAAAAAAAGAGAGTATAAAATAGCTATGGAGTATGGTTGATTATCATCAATCTATTTTTGTGCCTTAGTTCTTGACGTGTATTACTTGCCATTTCAGTTATGAAATCATGAGGGGAAGCACTAGGAATATACGATTTAGAACTTCCTCATGCATGAAATGCCAGCCATGAAGCTACAGCATGAGCATCATTAATTCACTGTTTCTAAAATATAATAACTCATGTTGAGAAATTTTGAAAATATTCACAACCGATCATGTATACATGTGTACATCTACTCTAATGAAAAAACCAATTGACAATGGTGGCTATATATAATTTTCTCCTGCTTACATGTCTAGTATTATATCCTCAACCAGTGCTTAGGAATCCTAAATTTCGAGCTGAGAATATCATTCTGGCTGGCAGCCAAAGTAAAATGAGGACATTTTTTGAAGGTTGTCTTGACAACAGAAGGATCAACTGTATCAGGTTCTGGAGATTAGCTAAAATAACAATTACTGTTTCTACTAAATTAAATTTTCAGTATGTGCACTTGACGGTACTTATATTATTATTATGCAATGGTGGAATGCTATGGATTTTATAAATGTTCCTTTGACATCAACAACAGTTCAGATTTAATAGACCCATGTAGTCTTACTGGTCATGTTCTTCAATACAGTTACTGTGAATGCTTTGCTGCTGGCCTCTACTGTGTTGAGCCTTGTTCATGCCAAGATTGCTTTAACAAACCTATTCATGAAAGCACTGTTCTGGAGACTCGGAGAAACATTGAATCTCGCAACCCACTTGCATTTGCTCCCAAAGTGGTCAGAAGTGCAGATGTTGTTCCTGAATTTGGGGTTAGAAATCACCTCTTAGATTAGATACTTCCTTACATCAGATTCAAGAGGCATCACAGTCATTGTGCTCAAAACTCCATCAACTTATTGGATGGAGCCTGGCCTCATTTGTGAAGTGGGACTGATAAAATTTATTGTTGGTCATTTTAATAACAAGTATTTGAAGAGAAGGAATTTGATTTCAGGTTTTAGTTTTAATGGCTTGAATAAAGAATAAAGTAAATTTTTTCTATTGATGAAATTTATGGGTGGATTTAAGCCTTATCAATTTGTGGATATGTACAGCATGTTCTTTCAAATTCATAAGACCTGAGTTTTTGTTGGAGCAAAGTTCTCATAGCCAAGACCCATCATTTGTTATTAAAAATCATTTCAAGTGGTTTATACTAGTAATTATTCTTTAAATACTTTGATTTTAAATTTTATAATTCCAATGCAACTTGCTAGGAGGTGAGGTTTGAGCAATGATGTCTGTGGTGCTAATTTGTTTTCAATAATAGTTTCTTCCTTTGGCCCAATGCCCTTAAACATGTATTCTTCATTTTTTTCCCTATGCAGGATGAATCTAACAAAACTCCAGCCTCAGCCAGGCATAAAAGAGGATGCAACTGTAAAAAATCAAGTTGCTTAAAGAAATACTGTGAATGCTTTCAGGTTTTTTCTGATACCCCTTTGTGTATGTGCCTTATGATAATTGACATCTAATGTGGACCATTTGTTTTGTGTATAAAAAGGGTGGGGTTGGATGCTCTATCAACTGCAGATGTAAAGGATGTAAGAACGCATTTGGTCGGAAGGATGGTAAGTGTTTTATTTGGTTTAATTGCACTAATCTTTATCCTGAAACTGAATTGAACTGTGACACTTCAATTCTACTTCTATAAGTTGTTAACAGATCTTATGACCAACTGAGGTGCTTTTTAAAGTTTTTATTTTTATTTTTAAGTTGAATGCTAATATGCAGTAAATATACTTAAATTTTTTCCTCTTCCCACCCTTGTGCCCTTTACTTGGACCATAGATTTCTAAGCATCACACTAAGCAGAGCATGCAATAATTCTAGTTGTTTTACAACTTCCTTTTTCTTTTAATGTAATAGGAGCTGAAGAAACTGATATCGAAGGGGAAGAATTAGAAGCTTGTAAAAAGAATGCATTGGATGCAAGTCTACACACAGTCCAGGAGGATGAAAAGGAACATCTTGATTTCCCAATTACAGAATTATCAGAGAATAACAGGTTATCAATTCTACTCATTTTAAATTTTACAAAATATTTTCCTTTTTTCTTTTTCTTTTTCTTTTATTTGTTTGGAATGTTTAAATTTACTTTTCTTTCAGATCTCTGAGTCAAGAATCAGAAGGCTGTAAGAATGCATTGGAGATAAGTTTACAGGAAGTAAATGAGAGTGAAAAAGAACATCCAGATCTCTCAATAACACCTTTTTCTGAAATAAGCAGGTTCTTGATTCTATTCATTGTGAGTTTTGGACATTGTTTATCTGTACCATATCTGTTTTTAATGTCACCAATATTTCTTTTTCAGACCTTCAATCCGTTTGCCATTTTCCTTTAGTGGGAAGCTTCCTTTATCTTCTCTGCTTTCTGTTGGATCATCAGCTCAGTTTTGCACCAGCCAAAAACCCAGAACGAAATATTCTCTCTCCTCTCGGCTCAAATTTGAGACACATCTTCAGATGATTCCTGAAGATGAAACTCCCGAGGCTTTGAATAGTACTAGTGATGTGAAGTCAACCTCTCCAAACTCCAAGAGGGTTTCACCTCCTAAACAAGAGTTTGGTTCAACTGCTCGAAGGATGGGTAGAAAGTTGATTTTGAGGTCTATTCCACCATTCCCATCTCTCAGTTCAACAGGAGATCAGTGATTTTCATGATGCTGAGAAATGTTGTTTGGTTGTACTATTTCGAGCAAATTCAGTGTATCCTTCTGGCATAGTAGCATGCTTCAGCTAGTGGCATTGTCAATATGTACAAATAAATTTTACAGTTAGCCTTATTAAAGTGGTTTAGCCTTATTAAAGTGGTTCTTTTCTGTTAGCCTTTTTATTTTTTATTTTTAAATGTCCCAACTCCCATCCTTATTCCTTAATATGCTCTCAAATTCTATTATAGCTTGTACCTTTCAGCTCTAATTTGGGCAATGTTCTGTTGTATGATTAGACTAAGTTGAAGGAATATGTAATGTTGCTGTATTTGTTTCCAATAATTGTAGACTACTACCAGTACTACCTTTCCAAATCTTTTCCAATTGTATCACAAATCCTTTGTACTACTCCATGTATGCTGTGACTTGTGACTTCCACAGCTAAATACCAACAATGAGAATTCTCTTTCATTCTTTTAAAGCTTTCGCAAACCAACTGGAATAAAGATTGGACGGTGTATAGATCCAAACATTTGTGCAAAGCTCAGTGGCTCAATTTGTCTCAGGGCTAACCTTAGTTCATCCCAAAAGAACCATTAGAGTTATATATTAAAAAGGGACCTACCCAAAGTGTTTCGCAACAGGGACAAAAGGGAAGAGAGAAAGAAGGTGTTGGGGGGGTGGGGGTGGTTGTTGACATTGTTTGGGTTTATGATTGATGAAATGCCCAAGAGGCCGAATTTTGTTGTAAACCCATATTGGGTTAATCTTAACTTCTAGCCTTTATATAAACCTTATTAAGGGTTCATTGAAATAGATGACTTGAGTATATAGTAAAGATGTAGCTATTAGGGCATTATGCTGTAGCCGTTGGCTGAATAACGTAATCCCATGTGTTCTTCTTTCTTTCTTGCTTCCGCTTCTCGGTATTATTTTATTCTCTTTAACAGTTTTTATTATACCAACAATACAAGTTCTTTTGAATCTATCTTTTTTGGGATAATCCCAAGAATACATGGTTTTTTTATTAACTTCTTCACGTCCATTGGGCTTGGTTGCATCACTAAAAAGTTACATGAGGACTTGGAAGAATATACCATGACTTATTAGTTATTATGCAGCAAGCACAAGCAATTGATATTTCGGATTTGAAACTAGATTGGGGCGACAGTTTTCTTTCTCTTTCTTGAGGAGAGGGGAAAATAGGTTGATTTCTGGTATAACAACTCCATAGGCATGTAATTGTACATCCTTTGTATTTCTTATTAGGAATAATAACTTGGACAAAGTTTGGCTACAACTTCTGTTAAAAAAATTAACATAGCTACAAAGTTTAAGGATGAAAAAGAAAATTTTAAAGTTTAAGAACGAAAAACGAATTTTTTGTAAAGTTTAGGAATCAAAATAGTATTTTACTCTATTTTGAAATTTTAATTATTGGATTGCATGTTCTTTATGTTATTAACATGCATGTCAAATTTTATAATAACCAAATGTTATTTATTATTTGATTCATAAAAATATTTTTTATTCATAATTTTAGATTATAAAAACTTGAAATTTAAACATTTAGTTAATGATATAGTTATTAGTTTTTTATTTTTTTGAAATTTTGTAAGTATGAAGGATAAAAAAAAAATGTAATCTAATGATGAATTTGTTAAAATTAAAAAAAAAAAAAAGTAATCCAATGATAGATTTGTAATTTGTTAAAATTCATATGTAATAGAAAGATATTGAGTACAGCTGTAATCATTAACTACAAGCAAGTTTATAACTAAATTTTGTCTGCAAAAATCACCTTATTTATTGGAAATAAAAATAAAGATCTGAATCATCTTTCTTAATAATGATTGATTCTTATTTCAATATTTTCATACAAATTGAATTGCGCTTAAATAATTATATCTATGTAAGAGGGAAGAGATAAAAAAATTCTTAAAAAGGGCAAGAAAATAATTATTTCCAATATTAAAAAAGAAAAAAATTGTTTTGGTTAGAGCCTGTTCTCTCCTCATCAATCTATCCAATAATCGGTTAGAGTCACTTTTTTATTTTTTATTATTATTATTTTTAAATAATATTAAAGTCGGTTAGCGGAAAAGAGTGGAAAACATTGTTCTTAATTTCGTTTTTTTTTTTTTTTTTTTTTAGGAATTGAATTTCGAATTTTGAATAGGCAGTCTTAGTCCCATTCGAACTAGGAAAACAAAACCTTAGAGAATTCGGATTAATACCCAAGAGTCGGTCACATTGTAATATTTAAGGAAACCCAAAGCATTGTAAACGTATCATATCTTACACACACTCTTTACTCTGAGAAACTCAGAATCCAAACCCCCTGTGCTGTGCTCCTTTGATTTTCAATACCCATATTGTATTCTAACGATGAGGATCAGCTTGATGATGAAACCCCATGATGGGGATGCATGGATTAAGAGAGTTCTTGATGTGCCCACCAAACCAAGAACAAGAAGACCTCCTTTGTCTGAGAAAGATAGGAAGTGGTCTCATGTTGGCAAGTTTTCTTTGGCTGCTGTCATCAAACACCGAGAACTCCGTAAGCTTACTCCTCAACAACTAGAGGAGAGGAAAATATTGATGGAGGAGAAGAGAAGAAAGCTTCAGATATCAAGGGATTACTCTTTCTTATTCACTGAGGAAGAGAATGCTGAGAGAGCCAAGATTAAAACTCAGACTCAGAGAACTAAATGTTATTTTCGTTGGGATAACACTAGCAGGAAGCTTGGATCTTCTCTTGCTCAAAAGGGTTCTCAAGATTTGAAGCATAATGGTGACAGATGTGACAAAGTTCAAGATTTTAAGGCTAATACTCAAAACGGTTCTCAACAATCTGTTCATCATGTCAATCGGAGCGGATTTCATAACCATAATGGTGACAGCGGGAAAGTTCAAGATTTGAAACGGAACAGTAACATTAAGCCTTATACTCCAAAGGGTTCTCAAGGACCTGTACATCATGTCAATCAAACCCATAACCATTATGGTGATCGCAAGAAAGTTGAAGATTGGAACCGTAGGCATAAGGTTGATGGTGGAAGAAACTATGAGTTTGACACCCAAAGGATTTCTAAAGAATTTGGTCATCATCGAATTCACAGAATGTCACGTGTAAAGTCCTTTGATTATCGACGAGATTTGGGTTATACTACTGACATAGCCAATGTTGCAAGGATCGACAGAAAGGACACAAGGAACTGCTGGGAATCAGAGAATGCACAAAGAAAAAGAAAAAGAGAGGTTCAAGAGTCTCTGCATATGCCAAGGCTTAGCCATTGCTATTGATCACCATCATTTGTAATTTTTATTTTTTGGTTATATCTTCTGTAACAACTTTGTTCCCTCTTGAGTCATTTGTTAGGAAATCAACAGTCTTGTTTTGCACAGTTTTTTCTTTAATCTCTTTGTAATATAGTTTGAACTGATGTGTTAGATATGAAATATGCAAATTTTTTAGATGATATGAACTTGGTACCTTATTGTTTTTAGGTTCTCTTTTTTTTCTTTTTTTGTTCTTGTTAACACTATAATATTTTGATCGGGAAAATATCTTCACTCTTTAAAGGCTACAATATGTTTAAATATTGAAAAGAAATCCTAGGGTGACTAGGAATCCATAAGGTGACAGGTTTTAGAATCCACCCAAGAAAACTGAAAATAAACCCTAATTTTTATTAATCTAAAAATCTAAATTGCCTTAGAGGCTAAGATTTGTTTAAATACTAAAGGAAAAAAAATAAAAAAAATAATATCCTAGGGCAGCTAGAAAAAAGCCCAACAAACCCTAAATCAAACTAATCACGAAATTAGTGGCAAAAATAATTAAATTTACCAAAACTAGCTAGTACATCTTCGAGTCTTTTGCTCGTAAGAGCAATTACATCAGCTGGTGGAAAATTTTTTCTATTTTACACGTTTAAAACCTACTTTTTCTATTTTACACTTCTATTTTTACAAAATACCCACATCAGTTTGTCTATTATACACCTCTATTCAAATAAAATATTCATTTTTTTACCATTTTTTATTATTTTCTTTCACTTATTTTCTTCACTGCCTCTCTCTCCCTCTCAGACCAACCACCATCATCATCACTACCTGATTGGTGAACCACTCAAGATCAAAAAACCATTCAAGATCAAAAAACCATTCAAGATCAAAAACAACGCAAGATAAGAAACCCATTTAGGCCGAAACCCACTCAACCTGAAAGCCAAATCATCACCCACCCAACCCGAAACTCACTAATCAAACAATGAGAAATCAATGAGTTGACCGGCGGCGATTTGATTAGGCTTTGTGCGGCAGTGGTTTGATGTTGATCGGCGATAGTGGCGTGTTGATCAAGTGAGTTCTTCGTGCGGCAGTGGTGTGATGTTGATCACGGAGAGTGAGGCAAGACGGAGAGTGAGGTGAGAGCAACAGAGACAGAGAAAGAGAAAAAAAATTAATAAAATATTTATGCAATGCAAGTGCTATAGTAACCGTGCATATATGCACAATTACTGTAGCAATTGTGCATAAATGCACAATTTTACACCCACTGATGTGAGTGTTTTTTTTGGCCAAAATGTGTAAAAAGACAACCTTTTTCTATTTTGCAAAACTTCCCACCATCTAATGTAATTGCTCTAAGGGCATTGCTTTGGCAAAAATCGATAAAGCCAACAAAACAACTTCCACAGATACACCAAAAACAACTTTGCTTGATGCACCAAAGGCATCATAATGCATCAAATATATGATGATCTCCATAAAACAGAGGAAGCTGCTACTGAAGTATAATTGAAATTGCACATCTACTTAACGAAAGCACAAAGCAAGAAGCAAAATTTGAATTTTATGCAGCACCAGCAATGCCTCATGGCTCTGAGAAGCTAATATGTGTTCCCTCATGAGTTATTTGTAACCAAATCATCCTCTTTCTCCTATTTGTATTTTAGTTTGAACTGACATTTTAGATATGGGGAAGAGATACAAGCCTAACAGTTTATCGGTTCTTGGGTCAACTAAAAGGGATTCTTTATTGTAATTACCTAATATGGACAGATAACTGTACACCCACTGGAAGTAGTTAGTTGTTCAGAGAACTTTTATTAAAAAAGAAATGGGGGGAGACAAGTAATGAAAACATAACTTTACATTCAAGACATTTTGATAAAGCTTCGAAAAATCATTAGACTCGATGAAACTAGAACTTCAACTTCTCTATCTCAATAAAAACACTTGAGAAAGCTTCAGAAGAAGATTACGTGCCAAAAAGCATGACTCGATGAAACTAGAACTACACCTTCTCTATCTCAATCGGAGCTTCCTGATATATCAATTGACAATAGTATGCACCATTGCAAACAAGACAGAAGCTCGTTCAGAATTAAGGCAGAATAAAACCATGACCTGACCTTAACACAAAACTTGTCCCAACACCAACTACAAAAAAGAGACCTTTGTAAGGGTGGCAAAAACCAAGAAAACCAACAGAACATCAACAGATACATCAAATAACAAAAATCAATAACTACATAGATATTCATCAAATTGACCATAATAAGTATTAATCATAAAATATATGAGCTCCATGAAACAGAGAAAATTGCTAATGAAAATAATAATAAAAATTGCACATCCACTAATTGAAAACACCTTTCTCAAAGGTAGAAATCTATGCAGAACTCTGCCCCCTCATTGTTCAAATTAGCAAAACTTTATCACGACTCATGAGAAAAATAAATTTTCATTTTATGCTCCCACCACAGGTTGTTCAGTCTCCCCCTCAACCATTGTTTCATCAGCGGGCCTTTCTACCTTCACACCTACGTCTTCATGGTAGTCACCATGAACCTAAACAGAATAATCAGAAATGTCAATAAAGAATTCGGAGAATTAACAGTAATAGACAAACATTGAAACACCAACTCCAAAAAGGAAGGGAAAGTAGAGTGTGAATTATATACATACCTCCATCAACTTGCCAAGGTCAAATTTTGGAGCCTTAAGGATTTTGACTTTTCGGATGAAAACATTCTGCAAGGGGTAGATACCAGCAGTTGCTTTTTCAATATCCCTGCCAATCGCCTCAGGAATGAACTTCAAAACCAACTCCTTCAGATCGCATGATGAAGCCTGGGATATCATAATTTCCCTCATCTTTCTACGAATCTGACAATAGGGAAAGCCAAAAAAGAAACCTTTAAACATTATTTTATCTAAATCCACACCAAATCAGATTAAAGGGGGAAATAGAACTTGGAACACAAACCTGCCGAATCTGGCTGGACTGGGCATAACAGGTTCGCTTGACCTGGTTTGCCCTCCTCTTTGTAAATCCAATGCAGAACATTCTCAGGGTGTAGTTGTCAGTAGTCTTGACATCCACATGGGCCTCAATCAATGTCTGCCACTTGCGCACCAGTGACCTCAGCTTGTCAGTGGTGAAGTCCATTCCCTGAGTTAAGCAGAAAAAACAAATAAATATACCAGACATAAAGTATTAAATGAAAACAACTTGTGTCCTATTGCAACAAAAAGAAATAATTGTAAATAATTTGCTACCCCACCCAGAAGTTCGTGAGCACATTCCTCCCTTGCACATCCTCAGCTCTCAAACGTATCTTTCTGTAGGCGTGTTCCTCATCGTTCTGAAGATCAGCCAAAGATACCTCAAAAACTCTATGTTTAAGCCCTTCAGAAGCAATCTATAAAATAAAAGCAGAACAAAATGGTTAGTGTAACAGATTAGCAGAATGGTTGTATAATTGGTCAGAATTAAATAAAAGTAAATTTTCAATAGAAGACTCTAAAGCACTTTTGAGTCTTTGAACTCTACTATAAAACAAGCTCCCCAACCGAGGGGGTCATTCTTCGTTTGAGCTGTATCAAAACACACAACACAAGGGGACAAACTGCCACTCTACAGAGTATGTTACACGAATTGAGAAAGAAACCCTCAAGAGTTCAACATTTTTAGATGATAACACATAATATCTAGAACAGTAATTATTGCAAATGGTACAACAGTGAGAACATATCCAAACATATTTGATGCTACCAATACACAGAAAGCAGTCCAAGCTCAAATTATTAAACCAAAGAAAAAAAATATCACACGCCCATCCAAAAACGAAGAACTAACCATTCCATATGAGGAAAATTGTATCGCTGTTATAGGGACAACAAAAGGAACCAGACTCACCATCCAAATTCAAGGTCAATTTTGGCTTACATCACATTAAATAGATTGCAGGACTCCTTATAGCGCTCTTATTAAGAAAATACACCGTAAAACCTCATTCACACACACATGCACAAAACACTGAATGCTTTTTAAGTTGATTTACCAACACATCAATTAAAAACAAATGTAATCACCTATACAGCAACCAGGAAACATCATATAATCTTCTTGGACAAAAAAAAACATTATATCCAAAGGTACGGTATCATGAAACCAATATCTGATTTGCCCGAAAAGCAACAAAATACGTATTTGCGAAAGAAAAAAACTTAGATACAGTTCCTAGGTCATGTAACTTGGGTACCCCAATAAAATTCAAACACCCAGTTGCATTAACCAATGAATTAAATTCAAAAATTAGGGAACCTAATGTACTGCACCTATTGAATTGTACTCAAGTTCTACTCTTTCAAAAATAACCGACCCAAAACATTAACAACTACCACAATTCCATTTCATTGCCCCATTTTCCTCCAATTTCTCATGAACCAAACATTGGGCAAACATAAAGCACAACTTAACACACATAACCAAATCTACACCCACAAATACATGCATACATTTACATAGATAGATATATGCATACCTTGGTTCCTTGGGTTCTGGTGACAAGGGTTTTGCCGACCTGGCGAGTGAGGAACAGAGATGGTGCCTTAATGTCATACCAGTCCTTCTTAGCAAAGGGATCAGCACTGTAAATTATCACCAAAAATGTTCATTAAAAAAACATTTTAACGAAAACCCAGATTAGATTTATGCAAAAAAAATTCAATTTTTTACATAAAAACAATCAAAATAAAATCAATCAGATCCCAATTTCATAAAAATTTATAGTATCGTTTATATAATGTGGTGTACGAATGAATCATGAATGATAACGAAAACGAAAATGAGACTCACGCTTTCTTCTTCCCTCCCTTCTTTCCCTTCGAAATCCTCTTGTTCTTCCTGCAATTTCAGCACCAACCAAGACAATCAGAAACCCTAATTATTCAATCAAATTTATACATACATATGAATGAGAGAGAGAAGTGAGAGAGGTACCCGACAGCCATGGTTGTGGGTTAGAGAGAGAGAGGCGCAGAGAGAGTGAGGGAGCTGAAATGAAAACCCTAGACCTCAAAACTCAAACCCTAGCGTTAACGAAGATGGGCTTTGTATATATATGTGTGTACGCTGTGGTGCTTCGAGGGTTTGTAATTGCGCCACTGATTTATGGGTTTATTTCCCAAAATGCCGAGGGTTTTGAACCCGATGTGCATACATGGGCTGCTTGGAACTTGGAATAATCAAGCCCAATTTGGCCCACACAAAATTGGGAAAGGAAAAAACAATTTATTTACCAAATATTGGACTTTCCTAAGTGCAATTACCTTCTTTTCTTTTCTTTTTTTATAATAAATATGATAGTTTTTCAAGCTATGGAGTGTGCTCCATAATAATTATTTTTTATCATCAGGCCAAAACGCTAATCTATTTTATGGTGGAGGCAAAGTTTGAACTCCATATTTCTTATTCGATGACAAAATCTATAATGATTGTTTTTTATCATTAGATCAAGACATCAATCAGTTTTACAATATAAGCAAAGTTTAAATCCTAGATCTGTTATTCAATGACATAAAATGTTACTAGTTAAGTTAACTAAAACCCTCTACTATTAAACTGTCTTGTTTCTCATTTCTTGGTGATGTATAATTCACAAAGTCTAGTGACAAAAAAAATAATTCTTAAATATTACACTTTACACCAACCACAACTTGTCACCCTTAAAAGTTGTAAGAAAAATTATGAAATTTTTTGTGACTGAGAGGATGGAATAATTATTGTAGTTCAAAAAAATATATAAGCACAATCACCTCTCTTATAACTCTCAAGTACTTGGGTTTGGGCTACACTTCTAATCTTTTATCATTATAAAAAATAAAACTATTAGGGTTAAGCCCACACCCTATTATATTAATTTATTAATAAATACGATAGTTTTTCAACCTATAGAGTCTACTCCATAATAATTATTTTTTATCATCAAGCCAAGACGCTAATTTGTTTTATGTTATAGGCGAAGTTTGACCCATATTTCTTATTCGATGAGAAAATCTATAATGATGTGCATACATGGGCTGCTTGGAACTTGGAATAATCAAGCCCAATTTGGCCCACACAAAATATTGGGAAAGGAAAAAACAATTTATTTACTAAGTGCAATTAACAATTTTTTTTAATAAATATGATAGTTTTTCATCCTATGGAGTGTGCTCCATAATAATTGATGGTGAATGAGAAAGAAGTTAACTCCCATCTCGTCCACACACCTCGTCCAAGAAAAAGAAAGGGGCCTTTGAGAGATTAAATCAACACTCATCCAATCAGTCTCCGTCGTCCTGGAGGACAAAGACGAGACATTGTAATAATGTCTCGTCCGTCCCTGATGACGGACGAGCTAGGCATTATAACAACGTCTCATCCTTTGTAAAGATAAGATGGACGAGATGAAACGTTGCATTTGTTCCCAACAGATGCTATGTTTCATCAGCTGTTCTATAATAAATGATTGAGGATGAAATCCAAGTGTTGTAACTTCCATGACAGTTATAGAGGTTACTCCAAAGACCCGAGATGGTAGGAGAAGTTACAAGGTAACCGCCTTAAGCGAACACTATATAAAGGACTCATTGGCAGAAGAGCGAGGTATGAAAAACATTTTCAAAAATTCTTGATAACATTTTCTCTTTCGGTGATTAACAGAAAGACTAACTTTGTCATCGGAGGACCCTTGGCCGGCCTCCACCGGTCTCCTCTAATTCTGTTTTGTTTTCTAGGACACCCTTCAAGATCAAGACCCGGAGATCTTCAGCCCACTGATTTCCTTGGAAATATCAGTTGGCGCCGTCTGTGGGAAAGAAATTAGATTGTATTCATTGCATTTGAATTTCATTTGTCGAGTCCTACTATTTCTTTCTCTAAAAAAAGGGTTGAGATGGTCCGGACAAGATCAAGGGCTACCAGTCCAGACCCCCAAAAGAGTAGAGACGCTTCCAGTAATCCCAACCGTGGTCAACAATCGGTGCCTACCATGCAGCCATCTTCTGCCCAACACATGCAATCCATGGCCGCTGCCATGGCAGAATTAACTCGCCGAAATCAAGACTTGCGGAGGGAGATTAACCTCAGAAGGCAACAGCATGAAGCCCACGGAGAGGAGCGTGAACAAAGTCAGGAAGATGAAAGAAACGTTGAGCCTGAAAGTCAATCAAGAGGCACCGTTTCAAGGAGGGTACCACATTTGGAGAGGGAAGTAGACCAAATGAGGAAGGTTATGGATGAGATAAGGGAGAGAATGAGGAGGACCAATCCTGTAGAAGATTTAGTTCACAGAACTGATTCACCCTTTACAGCATCCATCAATGGTCATCCTTTACCACCAAAATTCAAGATGCCTTCCTTAGACTCATATGATGGGACGCGTGACACCTTTGACCATATTGCTACCTTTAAGACTACTATGCATCTTTAAGGGGTTCCGGATGAGATAATGTGTAGAGCCTTTCTAACCACCCTCAAAGGGCCTACGCAAGTTTGGTTCAGCAAAATACCCCCGAACTCAGTAAGTTCTTTCGAGGAGTTGAGCAAATTATTTGTTAATAACTTCATTGGAGGACAGAGACATAAGCGTTCCTCCTCCAGCTTGCTAACCATAGAGCAAGGAGAGAATGAAAGCCTGCGTTCCTTCATCATACGCTTCAATAGGGAAGCCCTGACCGTGGACGAGGTAGATAACAAGCTACTGTTGGCAATCTTCCATAACGGGGTCAATTCTGATTTGTTCATACACAAATTTTATGAAAAAGAACCTCAGTCAATGGACGAACTCGTCCATTCAACCCAAAACTTTATGAACGCAGAAGACACGATCATAGCTAAGAAGAGGAAGATAGCTGAAAGAATGGAGACAAACCCCGCTCGTCATTCTAAGTAAGGTCCTCGTCCAAAGAAGGGGCGAACAGAAGATAAGAGAGACCGAGATAATAAGAAGCCAGGCTCTTCATTGTGGAATCAACAATACACCATTTTGAACGTACCACTTGAGCAAGTCCTTATGCAAATCAAGGACGAGCCTTCTTTGAAGTGGCCGGAGAAGATGAAGGGAGATCCAAACAAGCGTAATAGGAATAAGTATTATCGCTTCCACAGAGATTATGGGCATGATACGGACGAGTGCTTTGATTTGAAGTAGTAGATTGAGAATCTCATTAGGCAAGGGAAGCTGAGAAATTTCCTTGGATGAGACCAGAAGGACGAGAAATAGAAAGCGAAGGTAGAGGAATCATCACGACCACTGCTCGGAGAAATAAGAGTAATCATAGGGGGAAGTTCAACAGGACAGTCGTCCAAGTCAAAGAAAGCATACTTGAAAGCAGTGCAGAGCATCCAACTCTCTGGACGGTCACCGTGCGAGAGGACCACGGACGAGAAAGCAATTACCTTCACGGACGAGAATGCCGAGAGAATTCATCACCCTCATGATGATGCTATTGTCATCACTCTCCTTATTGTTGATTACAAGACTAGAAAGGTGTTGATAGATAATGGGAGTTCGGCTGATATTTTATATTATCCAGCTTTTCAGCATATGAGGTTAGGACGAGACCGACTCCGTCCAGCAAGCTCCCCCCTAGTAGGTTTTGGTGGATGAAGGTACAACCCGTAGGCGTTATTTCATTACTAGTGACTGTGGGGGCACACCCGCAACAAGTCACCAAGGAGGTGAGCTTCTTTGTGGTAGATTGTTCATCATCCTATAATGCAATAATTGGAAGGCCGACCTTAAACAGTTGGAAGGCTGTTACATCTACTTATCACCTGTCGGTTAAGTTTCCAACAGAACATGGAGTAGGACAAGTGCAAAGAGACCAACTAGCAGCAAGAGAGTGTTACCTGGCAATGTTGGCCATGGAGAAACAAATTCAGGCCATGAATATTGAAAAAAAAAGAGTCATGGCAGAACCTGCCGAAGAGTTAGAAGATGTTTCTTTAGACAAGAAAAACCCTGAGAGGTGTACCAGGATTGGGGCAGATTTAGAAGAAAAGATTAAGGAGGACCTCATCCAGTTTTTAAGGAAAAACACTGATGTATTTGCTTGGACTCATGAGGATATGCCGGGTATAGATCCTAGTGTCATCACCCACCGTCTAAACGTATGTCCTTCCTCAAAGCCAGTACGACAAAAGAAAAGGGTGTTTAACCCTGAGAGAGATGATGCTATTAAAGATGAGATTCAGAAGTTGATGGCAGTGAAGTTCATACGAGAAGTGTACTATCCAGATTGGTTGGCCAATGTGGTAATGGTCAAAAAGGCGAATGGCAAGTAGAGGATGTGTGTAGATTTTACTGATCTCAACAAGGCTTGCCCCAAGGATAGCTATCCATTGCTGCACATTGACTAACTGGTGGATTCTACCGCGGGGCACAAATTACTTAGTTTTATGGATGCTTTCTCAGGATACAACCAAATAAGGATGGACGAGGCGGACCAGAAGAAAACATCCTTCGTCACTAGTCAGGGATTATTTTGTTATGAAGTAATACCCTTTGGCTTGAAAAATGCTAGAGCAACATACCAACGACTGGTTAATCACATGTTTCATCCACAGATTGGGCGGAATGTAGAAGTCTATGTGGATGACATGCTAGTGAAGAGTCAGGACGAGGGAAGGCATCTAGACGACCTGCAAGAGACGTTTGACACAGTAAGGCAGTATCACATGAAGTTGAACCCTAGCAAATGTGCTTTTGGAGTATCATCAGGGAAATTCCTTGGGTTCATGGTTTCACACAGAGGGATTGAGGCAAACCCGGAAAAGATCAAAGCAATTCTAGATATGAAGCCTTCACAGAGTATCAAAGAAGTCCAGTCTCTTACCTGGCGAGTTGCTGCCCTTAACAGGTTTGTTTCTAAAACCATTGACAAGTGTTTACCATTTTTCAAGGTTCTAAAGAAAGCATTTGAGTGGACGGACGAGTGCCAAAGAGCCTTTCAAAACTTGAAAACATACCTTATTACGGCTCCGTTGCTGAGTCCATCTGTGGTGGGAGAAGAGCTATTCTTATACCTTACAGTGACTCCGCATGCCGTGAGCTCAGCATTGATAAGGGAGTAAGGAAAAGTACAAAAGTCGGTGTACTATACAAGTAAAGCATTGAGGGGAGCGAAAGGACGATATCCGCTGATGGAAAAGCTGGCTTTCGCACTAATAACAGCCTCCAGGAAACTAAGGCATTACTTCCAGGCTCATGTCATCAACGTCATGACGAACTACCCACTCAAGAAGGCAATGAACAAGTTGGAGGCTGCGGGACGATTGATTCAATGGGCAGTCGAGCTCAGTGAGTTTGACATAAAGTACTAGCCAAGGCATGCCATAAAAGCTCAAGCTCTGGCAGACTTCATTGCGGAGTTTACCCCGAATTACGACGATGTAAATGAGATGGAAGACAACCAGAAGTGGATCGTCTATGTGGATGGTTTGTCTACATTGCACGCAGGAGGAATAGGTGTGGTTTTGCAATCTCCAGAAGGGGATAAACTGAAACACAAAGTCCGCTTGCAGTATCAAGCAACTAATAATGAAGTTGAATATGAAGATCTTCTCAAAGGGCTGGAATTGGTTAAGTCTGTGGAAGCGAAGTCAATACTCATCTTGGGAGATTCCCAGTTAATCATGGGCCAAGTGAATGGGATGTATGAGGTTAAGGAAGAACGAATGAGGAAGTATCTTAACAGGGTGATGCGCCTTATGAAGAAATTTGAAGGAGCTAACTTCGTTCAAATCCTAAAGGAGGAGAACGTGGAAGCCGATACCTTAGCGAAAGAAGCCTCAGCAAATGAAGCTATGGACAAGTTTGACGAGATTCAATATATATCGAGTATAGACATCCCAGAAGTACAACAGGTGGAGAATGGAGGAAATTGGATGGCTCCAATTGTGTCGTATTTGAAAGACGGACGACTTCCAGAAGAGAAAGACGAGGCTAGAAAGCTGAGGGTAAGGTCGGCCAGGTACATTCTTATGGACGAGGTTCTATACAAAAGAGGCTTTTCCCAGCCTTATCTCAGGTGTCTGGCTCCGGACGAGGCGAATTATGTGTTGAGGGAAGTTCATGAAGGAGCCTGTGGAAACCACTCGGGAGCCAGATCACTTATCCATAAGGTCGTCCGTGCAGGGTATTATTGGCCAACTCTCCAAACAGATGCAAAAGCTTATGTAAAGGTCTGCGATCAATGCCAACGGTTTAGTAACATCCCCAGGCAACTATCAGAGTACCTAACTCCAATGACGGCCCTGTGGCCCTTTGCACAATGGGGACTAGACATCCTGGGTCCTTTCCCACTAGGTGTAAGGCAAATGAAGTTTCTCGTGGTCGGTATTGATTATTTCACCAAGTGGGTAAAGGCAGAACCCTTAGCTAATATCACACAACAAAATGTCAAGAACTTTGTATGGAAGAATATTGTGTGCAGGTTTGGAGTGCCCAGAGTGCTGATATCTGACAATGGATGACAATTTGACAATGCACTCTTTAAAGACTTTTGCATGCACTTCGGAATTTAGAATCACTACTCCTCCCCAGCCCACCCACAAGCAAATGGTCAGGCTGAAGTAACAAACCGATCCTTGTTAGAATAATTAAGACTCGGTTTGAGGGGGCAAAGGGAGTATGGCCAGACAAGTTACCAGGTATTCTGTGGGCGTATAGGACGACAGTAAGAACTCTGACAAGAGAAACTCCTTTCAAGCTAGCCTATGGAACTGAAGCAATCATACCCGCAGAAGTGCACATGGCCAATCATAGGGTGACAACTTATCAGGACAAAGATAATGAAGAGCAACTCCAATTGAACCTCGATCTAATAGACGAGGTAAGGATGGATGCTGAACAAAGGATGGCAAGGTACAAAAACCTTATGGCTAGGCAATATGACGCAATGGTGAAGCCAAGGCGATTCAACATAGGAGACCTCGTCCTAAAAAGGGTATCTTTAGCAACAAAGAACCCAGCTCATGGGAAACTGGGTCCTAATTGGGAAGGTCCCTACAAAGTTGTAAATTGTAAAAGGCAAGGATCCTACTACTTAGAGACCCTAGACGGGAGGAAGTTGGAACATCCTTAGAATGTTGAGCACCTGAGGAGGTACTATTAATAAAAATGTCAGCCTGGACGAGCCTAGAGACCATTTGTCTACTTGTCTGTATACATAAGTTTGTTTACTTACGTATTTTTAGTGTTGCCTTGTTATTGTATTAAAGTTATGGACGAAGTTATGGTTTGGTTTGTATTTATTTTCTTTCAAGGCGTGAACTTCTAAGTGCATGCCTCGTCTATGAACAATATCTGTGTTGTGAACAATATTTGTGGAATGTACATAATGTCGTGTGAATCCATGATTTCCATACCATTTTTGTTCATATTAATTCTTGAAGAGGGCTAAAAAGCTCAAGACGAGAAAATTATCTGGACGCGAAGAATGTAACGTCAATAAACTTTCCTAAGGGAAAAGAAAAATCAAGGTATGCTCGTCCAAAGTAAAGGACGAGATAAAATCTTATACCTTGAGAAAAACCACAGCCCAAGGCATATTTGTCCATATTATGGACGAGGTAAGCTCAAAGCCAGACCATGGATGAGAAAATGTACGGACGAGTGTTTAAACTTGTCCAAGCACCAAAAACATTCCAGTCCATGGACGAGTGAAATGCAGGGTCTTACCTTCATTAAACGCGAGAATCAGCCAAGTCTAAGGACGGGTAAAGCTGATAATTACCATTTCACATGGATAAATTACACTTGGTAAAATTCCAATAGAAATGGTAAAAGTATATGAAATGTAGACGAGCTAAGCATACAATCTTGCATATGAAAATAGAAATTCTCGTCCATGCATATATAAAAGAAAAATAACCTCATTCATTCAATTGTTTCAAGGGTGGACAACCAATGTCCCAAACACCCTTGTAAAATTAGAACTAGTTTTACAAAAGCTCGTCCTTAAACCATGGACGAGCCTAATGCACTTACGTTACATAAAAAAGGTCCTAAACAGTGGACCAAATAAAAAGAGGGAAAGCACAAGACATTAAAATATTTTCTAAGTTTGGGGAGCATTCTCATTGGAGTCGTCCTGAGGAGGAAGGGTTGTGGTATCATCCTCAATGTTGACATCCTCAAAACCAGTCTGAAGAAGAGAACTGGTAGCAGCATTCAGGTTGAGTTTGATGGAGCTGAAGTCCACTTCAGGGAAGTTTTCCATAGCCTCCATCCTAAAGCCTTCGAAACCTGCTGCGTAATTGGCGTCTAGAAGATCAGTGTATTGCTTGGACGCCTTGAACTCAGCCACTGCATCTTCTTTCGCCTTGGAGAGAAGAGTACTCAGCTCGTCAGTCTTTTTCTGCATGTGGTCAAGACGAGTATCCTTCTCCACTGCATTAGCTCTCAATTCTTTAACCAGGTTTTGTGCCTCCCTCGTCTTTTCCTTAGCTTTGGCAGCCGTTTCAGCCCATTTTTTAGACTCGTCCCTCAATTCTTGGATCCTCGTCTCCAGCATGACTCTCGTATTGTCCAACCCAATAGCCTGCCTGGACACTGCTATAAACTTTGACATGCCCTATGTAAAAAAAAAAAAAAAAGTATAAATAATAAATAATGGCAAATAAATAAAAGGAGAGAAATTGATTTTGGGATAACAGAGACGAGGTGAAAATATGCTTGCATACCTTAAATAGATCATGAACACTAGTGTGTTCAAAGTCTTTTAAGGACATGTCATAACAGGCGTTTATATCCTCGTCAAGAATGGCATTTTGAAAGTGCTCCCATGCCAGATCTTCATTCTTAATTATGTTTGAAGAAGCCTTTTGGAAGCGTTGAGACGAGGTGGATACGGTCGTCCTGGGCGGAGGAGTCTTGGACGAAGTCATATCAACTGGGATGGACGAGTCTACATCAAAAACTTGGGTAGGCTGCTGAGACGGAGGGAGGTTAGGCTTAACAATCTGGGAATCATGTTTTCCCTTCTTGCCTTGTCGACTGGGGAGA